>OVBI01000074.1:0-178359 GCA_900406495.1 Sisymbrium altissimum | reverse complement strand
ATAGAAAATATCAAATTTATTCATATATTTTATAATTTTAATAGTTAATTTAAAAAATTTTAATTTACTAAATTTTTTTTATTAACTAACTTATTTTATATTATTTTAAATTAATTTTTATTATTTTTAAACTTTATTTTTTATTATTATTTTTTTTTATTATCCACCCGCAACCGCCTGCAACCACAAACGCTATCGGAAAGCACCTTTTGAATTTGAGCGATTTAGAATGATATAAAATAGTAAAATACGTTTTCTGTGATTGTTGTCAAACTGTGATAACCTCTATCACCCGTAAAAATTGCGTTTGCAGATAAATCAATCAAACCCTTAACGACATACATATATACTACAAAACACCATATTTGTAGCAAAAAAATGTTGGTATATTTTTCAGTAGATTTATTAATGGATTAAAAACCGAAAGATTCATCTACTAAATAAAGGGATAAAAGGTAAAACAAAAATAAGATAGTAGATAGTGAAGAGTGAAGGAGCGCACTAAAGAAAAGGAATTCGATAAAATATATTATTAAATATTCCGTTCGTCGGCGTCGTCCTTTTCACCACCGATCACGTCGCAATCAAAACCCTAGCCTTCTCGATTTCCTCTGCTACTAGCACAATTTTGCCTTAATCACCTCTACTACTCTGCTGGATCTCTTCAATGGACTCTCACTCTTCTCACCTCAACGCGGCCAATCGTTCTCGCAGCTCTCAGACTCCCTCTCCTTCTCATTCCGCCTCCGCCTCCGTCACTTCTTCTCTCCACAAACGCAAACTCGCCGCCACCACTGCAGCCAATGCCGCCGCCTCCGAAGACCACGCCCCTCCTTCTTCTTCTTTCCCTCCTTCCTCCTTCTCCGCCGATACTCGCGACGGCGCTTTGACCTCTAACGACGACCTCGAGAGCATCTCCGCCCGCGGCGCCGATTCCGACTCCGACCCTGAGGAATCAGAGGATGCCGTCGTGGACGACGACGAGGACGAATTCGCTCCCGAACCGGATCAGGACTCTTCCATCCGCACATTCACCGCCGCTCGTCTCGATTCCGGTTCAGGAGTCAACGGTTCGAGCCGCAACCCTAAGCTTAAGACGGAGATCACAACGGTGAAGCTCGAGAGCTCTGACGGCGGGAAGGATGGTAGACCATCTGTGGTTGGGGGGACTGGCGTGAGTGGAACAGCTGGAGTGAGCTCAATCTCGGGGCTGGTGCCAAAGGATGAGTCTGCTAAGATATTGACTGAGAATTTACAGACCAGCGGTGCTTACATTGCTAGAGAAGAGACTTTGAAGCGAGAAGTATGTTATCACTTGAATCCTTTTCCTTTACAGCAAACATGAATATGTGTTTTGTAGTTAACGCCATTTTTTGTCTGAATATTATTTCTTTAGGAACAAGCTGGTCGGCTCAAATTTGTATGTTACTCAAATGATTGCGTTGATGAGCATATGATGTGGTATTTTCCTTCTCTCAGTCGTTACCTGTTGTTGTCTAATCAGTTATGTTCGGAGAAAGTTTCTGAATAGATTGTTGAATGTTTTTTACCAGCTTGGTTGGGTTGAAGAACATATTTGCAAGACAGTTGCCTAATATGCCCAAGGAGTACATTGTTCGCCTTCTGATGGATAGGTAAATGATCATTCGATATGGATTGGATACAATAGTTCACGTTTCTCCTCGTTTGTAAATTTGTCTTGATTGTTAAAGGAGAGTGTTAGTTTTTAGTTAGCAAATGTATCAGCTTTTTTTTTTTTGCATTTGAGTGCCAAGAATTCGTATGACCATAATGTGCTGGCAATAAAGCGAGTAGGCGGAAAGCTTTTTGAGAATAGATGCAAATGTTAAAAAATAGCGAGTGGCCGTTTCCGATTGAAGCTAAGTAATGCATGTAGTTTGTCCAAGTTCACTATCTTAACAATATGATGAACATGCTTTCTCTACTTTTCATCCAGACTCTTTCATTTCATTGCCACGATAACTTCTTTTGCTCTAGTTCTACGGTTATGGACTGAATAAGCGTTCGACGTCTTGCAAGAGCAATTCCTTGTTGTAAGCATTCTGATGTCTGCAACTTATGTTGTTTACCCAGGAAACATAAGTCTGTTATGGTCCTAAGAAGAAATCTAGTTGTAGGTGGCATCACGTATCGTCCATATCACAGGTAAGGCCAACTTCGCATAACTATTCCCAGCTTTCTTACCACAGCGATAATTTGTTAGTTACGATTTGCTTCGAACTATATATTGATTAATACGCTCCTTACTTTAAGACTGAACGCAAGTAGTAGATTATATCTTATATTATCATCAAGCATAGTTTGCTTTTCCAATAAAATCTTCTCTTAATGTCTAATGTCATAGTGAGTGTTGATTACAGTCGTTAGATGCTTATTAACTCCACTTTTGTCCTTGGGTTCAGTCAGAGGTTTGGGGAAATAGCATTTTGTGCAATCACTGCAGATGAACAAGTAAAAGGTTACGGTACCAGATTGATGAACCACTTGAAACAACATGCACGTGATGTTGATGGATTGACGCACTTTCTTACGTATGCGGACAATAATGCTGTTGGTTATTTTGTCAAGCAGGTTGGTGTATCTCATTTTCTCTGCAATATTTATCTCTATATTTAATCTGAAAGTAGACTTCAGTTAACTGGTAGTTCATATCTTGGCCAGGGAATAAACCAGTATATTGCATGCAATATATTCTATATGTTATCGTATCTATAAGGGAATAAGTTAACTGAGTTGAGCCTGGTCGATGGAGAGAGATGCCATATCTATCCTTGTTACGCATGTTAAAGAATACCAATTGATTAATGTGGTTGTCAGTGGCCTTCATTTGCTGTTATAATGTTTGTAAAAAGTTGAGACCAACAGGATCAAAGGCGAGTTAGTCTTGCTAAAATGATGAATCCTTGAATGAAACGCAAGAACTTTTAAGCAATCTTTGCATGTTTTATTATTGTGTGAACAGTCCTTTACATGATGATTTGGGGTTTCTAGTTCCAGAATGTTTCTTTTTTAACATCTACTGAATATCTCGTGTGAATATAACTCAATGCATCTCTTCAAAAAATCCGGTTTCCAAATTTTGCTATTAAGTCCATTATTTTGCTATGAACCACTTAATTCGTTCACTAAGTTGGTCTGTTATGTCTATTTCCTTGTGCAGGGTTTTACGAAAGAGATTTACTTGGAGAAAGATGTATGGCATGGGTATGTAAACGATGTATCTCTTAAGTTCAAATTGCTCATTACTGTGCTCAACTTCTGTGCTTTATATGATTAATGTCTCGCTGGAGAATTTTCGGTCCCAGTTAAGTTCACAAACCTTAGAATTAGAGCATTTTATTTCCTAGCTGATCATGCTATTAAGAGAGATTCTGTATTACGTGCCAAAAATTTGCAGAATCTGGCTTTGCATTCTTTTCTCTATCCTTAAACCTACTCTTGCAAATAAAAACTTGGGATTTTCCTAGGTTCATTAAAGACTATGATGGTGGCCTCCTTATGGAATGCAAAATTGATCCAAAGCTTCCATATACAGATTTGTCAAGCATGATACGGCAGCAAAGAAAAGTAAGCCACTGAATATACTTTTAACTCTGATAAAATACTTTCTTGAGCCTTCAAGTTCTACAGTTTATGAAGCTTTTTTTTTTTTTTTCACTTTCTCTATTTTCACTATTTAGCTCGAACGTTATGGATAATTCTGGTAAGACTTAAGAACAGAAGAAATACAAACCTGAGGGCTCGATTCAGTTTATGCTTTCTTACTCAATGGAAATTCCTATTTTCCCCTATGAGCTCAAGAGTCGAGCTGACCTATGCTTTATAGACTTAGAGAGCATGGCAACCTACACACCACTTTAAAAAACCATACACAGCGTAAAACACCACTAACCAATGGTCACACTCATTACTATCTTATTAATTATAAAAGGCTTTGGTGATTGGACCCTAAAGAACATCAGATTCTGATTCCCGTTAACTTTTGTAATGTCAGGCAATTGATGAACGGATAAGAGAGTTATCGAACTGTCAGAATGTGTATCGAGTAGTTGAATTTCAAAAGGTAAACGTCAACGGTTACGTGTCTTTGTGACTATTATGCAAGTCACAGCAAAACCCGTGTTTCCGGTAGTATAATAAATGTGTAATTTCTGCAGAAAGAAGCTGGAAGTCCAAAAAGGATCAAAGTTGAGGATATACCTGGCTTAAGTAAGTCATGATTCTATTTCATGCTGTTGTTGCATTTCGTTACTCAAAAGTAGAATTTTCTCCATTATCTTGTTCTAGTCATCTCGAAGGTAAACATGTGTTAGCGGCTCCATCTGATGAAGTTGATGATATGCATGTGTTAAGACTTAAGATTTTTGCACTGGTTAGCTATGAATGTAGGGTTAGTATGTAATACTTAATTTGGCTTTAAGAAAATAGGTTTATTTCCCTTGAATTTGCTTCTCAGGGTTAGTATAATTTGAGCATTTTCTAAAGTGGCGTTAAAAAAAATGTGAAGGTTGTAATCTGTAATACTTTTCTTCATGTTGTGTAATTATAGTTCAGTAGTTGCTAATACAGGAATTATGGAAAACTATTACAGGGGACGCGGGTTGGACTCCAGATCAGTGGGGGCACACACGTTACAAATTATTCAATGGTTCTGCAGATAGTGCGACAAAGCAAAAACAATTGAACGCACTCATGCGCGTGCTTTTAAAGGTTGTGATAAGTTTTCTTAGCTTCAATGCTTTGTCATTATATTGTATTACATAATATGTTGTTGCAATTACATGCCCCTTAGTTTGACAAGCTGAAGTAATTGCAACAGACAATGCAAGACCATGCTGATGCTTGGCCTTTCAAAGAGCCAGTTGATTCTCTCGATGTCCCTGATTACTATGATATCATTAAAGATCCCATTGGTAAGAATATAGATACTTACTATATGAATTTTGGTTTTGAGATTCCTTGCAAAATTGCCTTGATAAATGCAACCTAGTCAAGAGGTTTGTGAAGTTGGAGAAATATCTATAATGTTTGTTCTGTTGGTGTAATAGATTTGGTAGAAATTTGTTGGCAAGACGGAATTTGCTGTTTTAAGTAAAAAGGTTTCGACTTTGGTTAACCAAAATGATATGAACACAGATCTGAAGACAATTGCAAAGAGAGTAGAGTCAGAACAGTACTACGTGACGCTTGATATGTTTGTCGCTGATGCGAGACGGATGTTTAACAATTGTAGAACTTACAACTCCCCGGATACCATTTACTACAAATGTGCAACCAGGTAAAGACTTCTTTCATTTTTTACCTTTCATTTCTTCTCTCATTATCGTTTAATGAAACTGTGAATATAATTAGTCTTTTTTTTTTCTCTTGGAAGGTTGGAAACACACTTCCATAGCAAAGTACAAGCAGCTCTTCAGTCTGGTGCGAAATCTCAATAGAAGATGGTAAAGTGATATTACACTAATTTTGTTAACGTTTCATATCTAAAATACTCTTGCTGGGACTGAGATAGTTACCTCAAACACAAGTATATTTCATTTTATTAGGTCCACTTGATCGTGGGTCGTGTATGATGTATATTTGCATACGAATGTGTTTAGGAATATTAATATAATTTAGAAAACCCTTTTGAGGATGGTTGAACAAGTCTTGAACACCCACGCCAAGTTATTTTTATTCGGTGCATCCAGTCGCATAATCTACGATGGCACATGTATACAACTCTGTTTTTGTGTTTGACATATTCGATGTCGGTTGCGTAAGAAAAGTTAGCGTTTGCCTCCCAAAAAGCAGGTGGTTAAAATGAACATTCTTCCAATTATTTCCAAGCATATATAAACGGGTTACATTACCCTTACAATAACACCGTAGCAGAGTCGCAGTCGCACAGTAAATAGAAAAAGCAAGATAACAGTCACCTCAAAAATCAACCAATGACTCAATGACTCAATCTTGGGGTTAATGCTTGTGATTCCAATGAGGTAGGGTTTCATACAGATTCGTATTAGTATCAAACTGATTATGCATGCCTTCACGGTTCACCTGTTCGGGCAAGAAATTCGCTCTCTCTACTCTCTGATTTGGTGGTGTCAAACCGGCAGCAGTACCAGCAGCAGTAGTACTTGGGCTTGCCGATTTCAAAATGTGGTTAGAATTTGGTGGGATTCTAGAGGAATCCCTCGGTGTGTTGTTCAATGGCATGCCCATGTTTGGTCTTCCCCAACTCAAAGGGTTCACTCCTGTTACTCTTTTCACCGTTTCCTCTGCCATCTTAACCTGCACAAGTTTTTGTCAATGCAGTAAACTTAGTTAATAAATTAGATAGGATCACAATCTTGGGTGTTGTAAAATCGTTTAACACTCAGGGAGTCACAAATAGAATCTATATGTATATTACCTTTGTTCTCAAAGTTTCGATATCAGCTCTTAGAATTCTGTTGTCGACAGCAGCTGCATCATACTTATGATTCATGTCACTAAGTCGACTAAGTAAAGTCGAATGCTCAGCTCTTAATTGGCCTACCTACGAAACGTAAAAATTTATCCTATAAATCACTGGAAGACTGCTGAACAGCAAGAAAGGTATCGAAAATAATGTAAACGTATATGAGCAACAAATACAAGACAAAAACCTGTGTATCGAATTCATTCATTTGTTCTTGCTTTCTTCTCCTGGAGCGCCTAGCGGATTCTCGGTTTGAGAGCATCCTGGATAGTAATCGAATACCGATTCAGGAAAATCTTAAGATGAAATTTATAAATAGTCTCCTTTGGTCCTAATGACCATTTTCCCACTTTCAGATGTACACAAAAAATATTCCGAAGATCAACATAAAACTAATAGAAACATTCCCATTCTAGACTTTAGTTCTTACTCTCTCTTTAAAGAGAGCGGAAACTCCCAGTCACAAACCGTTCCCCATAGAGATTTCAAAGTCAAAAGTTTCTCTGTATATATATCAAATCAACCTCGAGATTCAGAACGATTATTTATCAGAAAGATTCTACGACACAAAAGTAAAAATTCGTACCTCCTAGCACGCTTCACGTCAGTAGGATCTCCATTATCAGCGGTTTCTGTGTCTCCATCAAGATCATCGTCATCAGAATCATCTCGTGATGAAATACTGGTGGTTTGCCTGGGTGGAACATCTGGTTTCTTTTGAATGCTTGTTGAGGGAACAGACGACGCACCGGGTGAGGTTTGTGCCACAACAGACCCTAGAATAGTCAATAAATAACCGCATTATCCACAATCCGGAAAACAATTCACCCACAGAGTATATACCGTAAACAATCGAAAGTAAAAGTATATAATTAGTAGAATTGCACTATCAAGCATGGAGTTGCAAAAGGATGATGATTCTCATCTAAACTCATACGACATGTGCCTTTACTAATTAAATCACACAGAATCCGAAATAGCCAAATCATGCGTACACTAAATGCTTAGATCTTTCACATTTTCTAGTCAGATTAACAAACAAATCTCATGAAATGTTTGCTTTCTAGGTACAGAGAAGGCCTAAGAAGCAAAAGCCAAAAACTCAGCAAAACTAAAATGATAACCTTGAGCTTGAGATCCCACCGGAAGAGATTGCTTTTGATTGCCAGCTGAATCTTCCGGCTTCACAGTTCCCACCTGCGTCAAACATCAAATCAAATCAACACATTTTCCTTCTGTTTTCATAAATTTTCCGGTTTACAGATCAAAATGCTTTTCCTCAATTCCTTCGTCTTAACACAAACAAACAATAGATAGGAGTTTTAATCAAGAGATGGATCTAAAGACAGACGTACACGTCGCGCAACAGCAGCGCAAGCAAGATCGAGCTTGCTCTTGAGAATCGCATGGTACTGATTAGGATCAACCACAGATGAATCCAACGGATCAGAAGACCGTGCACGAAGGCGGTGATTCTGCGGCGGCTTCTGTATCTCGACGACATCGGCGGTTTCGTCAACGGTGGAAAGAGACTGCTCAGACTGAACCGTTGGTGGAGGTGATCTCTCGGTTGCGTTGGTGGTGGTAGTAGTAGTAGTAGGGGTTTCATCGGAACCGGACATCTCCTTGAGAAGCCTCTGGAACGCCCACTCCGATTGGCTTCGAGTCATCCCGTCCGCCATGTTCTGCGCCGGTGCCGGTGCCGGTGTCGATCCCGGCGACGGCACCGGAGGGGGAGCTGGCCAGAAGGACTCGGTCAAATCATCGACAGAGAAAACGATGTGCATCGTATCGCTTAACCCAATCGCCTCACAGATTTCTTTCTCTCTCTTCTAATTTTGTTTTTTTCGCCTTTCTCTGTGTGTTGTCTTACGTGGAGCCGCCATTATCATTTAATTAAGACGCTTAACACGTTACTCTGTTTTATTGGACGCTTTAACTTTATAAAATCCTCAAATTAGGATGCTTCTTCATGTGAACACATCATTCGCCTGCTTCCCCTACTTTAATCAAAACGACAACGATTCCTCCTTTTTACGCAAGGTTGGTTTTTATCAAAAACAGATTCAACTTCAGGTTATATATATATATATATCGGTTTAACAGCTCTTATGACCTTTCTTCTGGGCGAGCCAAGGAGCAAATTAAAGGAGAACATTTCAGAGCAACTGATTTTCCACCACTCTATCAACGACAAAGAAGGAAGACAAACCAAAATCAAATCAATGGGAATGTTAGTCATGCTATTGTTGTGCTTACAAGTGATCAAAACAAGTACACTATTTTTCGGCAACATAGCCTAGTAGGTTATATCAAGTGTTAATTGCAGTTACAGCAATCAGAGTTGGGTTATCAAGTTTATCAAGGATAAAGAACGAAACATGAGAGTACATTATGTAAGTGACTCTTTTTTATGTCTTGCAATCGATTCTTTCTTTTCCCGAGATTCTTGAGATTGCATGAAAAAACAGAGATATGAAGAAAGTTTTGTACAGATTCTTGAGCTGCATCCTCTTCTAGCTGCTGCAGGTTTGTTATCGATTCGCTTGGATCCTCCTTCTTCCTGCTACCATCGGTGGTCTCGCAATGACAGATACCTCCAACTGTTCAAAATTTCTATAGTTAGCATCGAAACCTGTGTAACAAGAATCTTATGAGGAAATGGGGACTCTTACACGAACAGTGCCGTGAGCAATGAGGCGAAATGCTGTAGCATACCCCATGGGAGGGTCAAGACCGGCAAGCTCAACATGGATAGAGCCACTTCGATAGTATGGTTGCCTGTAACCAATGATGGTATCTATCCGGCCGTAACCCTGTTTGTATTAGTAACTATTAGTAACTAGAAGAATTAGACTAGTGTTTTGTCAAATCTTATATTATTAAATGACAAAAAAAACTACTTGGTATCTCCATAGTTGCTGCGAATGAAATGGCCGGATGATAGCCTCACTAACGTGACCTGTTCCAGAAGTTATGTATACGCTTTGACTGCTCTCTTGAGCATAGAGACACACACCTCGTATTACGTCAACATCGGTGAAAGATAAAGTTAGACGTTCCATAGTGTAACGAGACTAGAGATTCAACTTGGGTACTTTCTGATCTACAATGAAAAAGATTCTTACTTACTCAAGAGTCTTGCAGTTCAAGAAACCATAATAGTAAAGAGAAAGAATGAGACGAACCTCGGAGATTGCTGGTTAGGTTTTATGGAGAATGATCGGCGTCGTTCAAAGATTTAAGGATCCTCGTCGTCAGTCTCCGCTCGTGTTCGTCCAGGTCAGAGAAATGTGAAGAAACGTTAGTTTCTTGATTACAGTATTGAGATTATCGAGGAACTGAATCGAAGAGACTAAATCGGTCGATATAAGAAAACTTCTTTCCTCGCTTTCTCTCTCTGTTTCTTGTTCTATCTCTCTTGCTTTCTTTTCGCTTTTCGCTTCTCTCTGTGCAAAGTGCAAACGAGGAAGACGATCGTTGATGACTTTATAGTTTACCCAAATATGTTGGTTACGCGGTTTACTGTTTGTTAAGACTCGGTTTGATGATTTACTTTGGTTAAGAAATCGAAAACAAAATTGAAATTGAACCGTCAACTTTCCAAAATAAAGCTGACCCGAAAATTAAACTGATCAATCACATAAATTATTTTTTCTTTCTTTTTTAGAATTCCAAGAAAATAAATAGATTATCTAATTTGTTTGTAACATTCATTCTTTTAATTGAAAAATTCTCATGAAAAAAAAAACAGTTGAAAAAAAATAAAACACAAAAAGAAATAGAAAGTTTCACCAATTTTTTTTTAAAAAAAATTTCAATTCATACCAAACATGAGAGAGGAAAAAAAGATTTGTGGATATTTCCTATAATGGCAATGTAAATTTTTTAAAAAACAACTCAATAATAATTAAGTATTTAATATTAAATACAATTTTTTGGTTAATATATTTTCTTTTATTAAAATAGTAAAAAAGATACGAAGTTTAAATCTCTATCGGTTAATAAATTATATCCATCAGCTTCTTTCAAAGCAGTTTAGGGATATAGTTGGAAAGGTTGAAACTGCTTTGAAAGAAGCTGATAACACTAATTAGAATGTGTTATTTTTTAGTTCTCTTGTTCAAGTCAGAGATTCAGAGAACATGCATGTTGTTCAAGCCGAGACAGAAAACAATTTAGAGCTAATCGTACGATGGCCTATCGCTAAATGTGCTCCCCTTCTTATTCAATATATTAAGGCCACAAAATTGACCAAATATTATAATCATGTCCACAAATTTGTGAAGATGTTGATGTTGCAGCTTTGTTAAATGCTACAGGAAATACGACAAGAAGCAGAGCTGAAGCGAATCTGGCGTGAAGTAGCTGTCTGATGTGGATTGCTCTGAAAGTGAGAGAAAAGAGGGAAAGAAATAAATTCAGTCTTTGTTAATGACGGTGAGTGAAGAGAACAAGTTCTACAAAAAAAGAAAAATATATATGAAAAAGAGAATAAGAAAATGTTAGACTAAAATCTATAGTTCTCATAGAATGCTAACAACTTTGAAAGAATCCTTAGCAAAAGGGATTTCAGTTTTTTCGTAGAGAGGAGCAAAAACGGATTTGAGAGCCGTTAAGAAACGTCTGAGACTAAAAGATTACGGTAACTTACAAGTCAATGTGTGTTTTGAACTTGTTAAAAAATCTAATTAGGTGAAACTTTAAAATATTTTCTTATATTAGGTTAACAAAATGGGACAAAAGTTGCATACACATGTAAACGCTAATAATACTAGTAATTCAACAAAAGCAACAACCATAAATTAATTACTCAAAGCTTTAAAACAAACTCTTGGCTCACTCAAAGTCTCATCTAGCTAACTCATCTAGCTACCAAGTTGCCTCTTGAGGTTCGCTTTATAGATCTCGGAAACAGCAGTGGCAGTATCAGCAACACCAGTTTTCACCTCTAAGATCTTGGAATCCATATACTCTTTATGTTTCGATATCGAATCGATAAGCGCAAAGAGTTGTGCAGCAACAGCTTGGACCTCCTCCTCACTCTGCTTCACTGCTTCTTCCAAACTCAGCTCAGAAGCTTTCAACATCTCTGCAGCTTCTTTCTCCACAACCTTCAGATTCATAGCCTCCGTTTTCACACTCTCCGCCATTGTTTTCGCCTCCAAGTCGCATTTCGTAGCCAAGTCCTGACTCTCCTTCTTCACCAGCTTCATCTTTTCCTCCACTTCATTGATCTCCGACTGAACTGACCTGAGAAGACTCTTTCTTGATTCCATCTTCGAAGCCATTTCAGAGGCCTTGTGTTGTAACTCAACAAGTTCCTCCACCTTTTTCGTCGAGCCTTCTTTAATCACATCATATAACGAACACAGAGCTGGCTTCACCACAGATTTATAATCCACACCCATCACCTCTTCAGGTAACTCCCCTCTCTCGTTCACAGCGAACTGTATCTCCAGCTTCGATCTCCTGAGAGCTTGGTTACAATCAATAGCAAGTGTCTGAATCTGATGAAACTGATTGCTAATCTGCGAATTAAGTTCCCAAGCTTTCTGCTCCCAACCATCTCTAGCAACCTCAGCCTCGGAAACATCTCTTTCCACAGCTTGTAACTCTCTTCTCATCCTCTCAACATCTCTCACATTAAAACTCTGAAGCTCCACACTTTTCCTCAACTCCTTATTCTCATCACAAATCCGTTCCCTCTCTTCTTCTTTCGCTACAACTTCCTTCTCTTTCTCCTCCACAACTCTCTCCATCCCACGAGTCCTCTCAGTACGTTCCACAACCATCGTCCTGAACTTATTAACATCTTTCTCCAAATCAGCTTTAACTTTCTCCAAAGCCTCTTTCTTGGACGGACCTTTCCTCAAAGCCTCCAGCTTTCCCTCCAATTCTCCAGCAATCTTCTCACAACCAGAGATGGTTTCAGCGATAGTAGCCTTCTCAGCTTCCAACTTCCCCAAAAACTCGGAGTCTAAATCGCTAACCAAATCATCTTCCCCGCGGATGAAGTGACGGTAGCTTTGGATCCCGAAGGAAGGCATGGAGTTATCGTCGGGAACAGAGGCCGGACTGAACAGCAAATGCTGGTGGAAACGAGCGTACTGAACCAACCAGTTGATAACAGCGAGCACATTGGGCCAATTGTGAGGCGTATTGGGAGCGAGGAGACTAGATTTAGTGAGCTTGAGTGGACAATTGAGAGACTTGAGGAAGAAAACGACGTTCTTGTCCCAATTCTTGTCATCGCAGTGGAAATCGACGGTGGTGAGGAGAAACTTTAGGGTTTCGGAGATGTCTTTGGCAGGAGGAGCAGACTGAGAGCGAAGTGAAATCTTGAAGTTCTGAGAAGAGAGGAAGGCGTTGATGGAACGAATTGTAGCGGATCTGTCTGAGTATACATCGGAGCCTCGCCCTAAACCGATTGATGAAGGACGGCTGCTGGCGAAACTAGCGTCAGAGTCCCTTGAGTTTACGAAATGACGCTGATGCTCTACTGAAGGTGGTGGTGGTGGCGGCGCTCCCCCGAAACCTTCCGAAGCTTTTCTCTTTCCGGTTGCTCCGCCTCTCATCTCTTTGATTCGTTTTCGGAAAACCGACACTGAGATTGGAATTATAAATCTATCGCGGGATGCGACGACGACAGTTGTGATTTTGAATTTAGGAAAGTGAAACCTAAAAAAAAAAATCTTTTTTGTTGTTAACTTTGTATTCTCCCATTCATTCAAAATATTGTATGTGGGACCCTTAGATTTTTTTTGGTCAAGTGGGACCCTAGATTTTTGACATGATTTTGAAATAAAATCGAACGTGTTTTTTTTTGGTATGGATCATGATTCCTGGTCACCGGTTGACCTGAACCAATTTAGTAAGAAATTTTGAATTTGGACATATTAGGTCACCTCATATTTTGCACCTACAGTACTATGAAATCTTTTAAGTGTCTGTATTATGTATTCAAGATATTATACATTCAATTCAACTAACATCTTTCAATTACAATATTAAGAAACATAACTTTTAAGAAAAATATAAACTGCATTAGAATGAAACCATAATTTCCATCAAATCTACTTCGAAATCCAATGGAGTAAACGAGAGGGACAAAATGGAAATCAAAAGAGTTTTTTTTTTCGGTTGAGTTTCAAAGTTGTAATCAAAATTCTAAAGTGGGAATTGCTTTGAGTACTTTTGCAGGCAATCAACTGCTTTGAATTTGTGCAAGAGCAGCAACTGTATTGTAGCTTGAGCCACTTTAATTTCATTGAAGTTCAATCATATTGAGGTAGCTTTGAAACCCACCAACTGGTTTGTGGCCTGAGACCACGGTAACTTGATCATACTTGAAATGTCTCAAAAGTTTGGAACATCATTATCATACATTACTGGTAATTAGTAAAAAGAAAAATAACAACAAAAACAATCAATCATGCGTTTTGCAAATGTTTTTGTCTTTCAAAGAAGAGCAGATTTGAGCGACTTCGTGAGATTCTCAAGCTCTTTAAGCCCTTCCGTTGGGGACTTCGCATCTCCCAAAAGCCTCACCATTGCACTGCCTACAATCACTCCATCAGCTCCCCAGCCAGCTATCTGTTAACACAATTTTAAAAAACCACTTTCATCAAATAACCAACACGAATACAAATTAAGAGACCTTAGGAAGTTTTTTTTTTTAAAGGCTTAGGACCTGTTTAACATGCTCAGGCTTTGATATTCCAAAACCAACCGCCACTGGCTTGTCTGTCGCCTGCATTGAATTACAAAAAGCCACACAATTTGAGCATTTCTACATTATCTCAAGATTCTGAAGCAATATGAACAGATGTGTTATTAGACCTCTTTGATGTCCTTCAAGAGCGACTGAACCTTTCCGCTTACCGATGCTCGTGCACCAGTCACTCCGATTGAACTCACCTGTCAAGGCCAATATATTTTCAAATACGAAGGAAAACATGTGAACATATATGCAACGAGAAACACATGGAGATGGAATCTTACAAGGTAAATAAATCCTTCTGATGCATCAACAATCCGCTTCATTCGCTCTGTTGGTGTGGTTGGTGTAGTGAGTAGGACCTTGATTACAAACATGTATGAAAATTATGTTACTAAAAGGCAAAGGTAAAGGAAAGCGAATGTCAAAATAGAAAGAGGAAGATTCGGGAAAAAAAACATGTGAGGTTTCAGTGCCTCTGCTAAACAATGCTTCTACTATTTCTACCAGCTAGAATCTTTAAACATATTAAAGATAAGGAGCTTAGCGAAGAGAAACTAACTCGAGGAGAAGAAGAAAATAAATAAGATTGAATCTAGAATATATAGACACGAATGGAATTTTCACTGATTTTCTTGTGATTTACTGCTATTGACAAGACTAAGAAACTTGATATTTCAAAATATGTA
Organism: Sisymbrium altissimum; assembly: GCA_900406495.1. NCBI lineage: Eukaryota > Viridiplantae > Streptophyta > Magnoliopsida > Brassicales > Brassicaceae > Sisymbrium > Sisymbrium altissimum. The sequence goes on along the minus strand of OVBI01000074.1, from coordinate 163,484 downwards.
TCCTTCAAAATAACATATTTACCAGTTCAATGCTGTTGTTAAGTGCCTCTCTTCTCAGCATCTCAGTTTCCTCAAGAGGAACATCTGGAACCACAAGTCCCTGTACACCGACATCTCTGATGCTGGACATGAACTTCCCCAACCCACGTTTAAGAATCGGGTTGTAATACGTGAACAGGGAAACCGGACAAGACAATTGTGGAAGAACCTGCACCAAGTCCAACAACAAGTACACATATTTACAATCACAATACATATAAGAAAGTATGGATGATATCTGACAGGGGACACAAACACATCCTTAGTTACAAAAACCAAACCCACCTTATCTAACATGTCAAGGATGTTATCAAGGTTGGTCCCCTTCTCCAAAGACCTTGTCGCCGCAGCCTAATTGAATAAATGGCGAAGAGGAGGTTGATCAAACAAACTGAAAACTATAGGAAAGTCATATAAAGGTTGCATTTTTATTATTAGTTTTTTGAACCAACCTGAATAACAGGTCCATCAGCTAAAGGGTCAGAGTAAGGAACACCCAATTCGATTATGTCAGACCCACAGGCGTCAAGAACTTTCAATGCTTCAGCAGTAGTAGAGAGATCTGGATCACCAGCTGTGATGTACGGTATGAATGCTACCTTCACACATATATACAAATGGGTATATCAGTTTCCACCAGAACTAACGATAAGTAGATGGAAGACTGCAACAAAGTAGTCAGATAGCTGAATAAAAAAAACAGTAAAAGTCGGAAAAGTGTCATACTTTGCCTTGTTTTTTGAGCTCTTTGAAAGTATCGGCGAGACCGAGGGTAGGAGAGGAGGTGGAGAGGGCAGCCACGGGAGTCAATCTCTTGAAAGAAAGCGAAGAATCAGGAGAAGAATGCCGGATTCCGATTTGGGGTTTAGCGGGTTGGAGGAAGCAGACGCCAGATTTGAAAGCAATCGCCATTGTAGAAAGTTGGATGGATACTGGGGAAAATGAGTTATGACGAAGAGAGTATTTCCCTATTTATTATATATAACGCAGTCGCAGCTATTCCACGTTGGGATATGGGAAGAGGTAGGTGAAATCTACCAGCCACGAGTCTTCACTGCTCTCTTCAGGCGCCGTCACGTTTACATTTGGAGGTATTTTCTATTTTGACTCGGTGATTTCTTTGCTATTCCATTTTTTGGCTTGTATTAACAATAATGTTTATTTTAGTGGTTCGATAACTTATGTATTAGTCAACTTAGATTATGAAAACTTATAATTACCCTGTTTTTTTTGTTATTCTGTATTTTGTTAGTAAATATATAACTTGTGGAATAAGCATTTTTTAAGCATATATGTTAAAAAATACGTGTAAAAATTGATTGGATGAAAGTTTTACCATTCTTCTCATCATAGCAATCTAGAGTCAGAAAAAGGTTTCTAATGTACCACACAAAACATATGCAAAACTGAAAGAGAAAGAAAATCTCCGCCACCGAAAAAAAGCACAAAAACACAAGAAAACAAAGAATTTTTATTTTAATATCAATTATCGGAATTTTCCCTTCTCAAAATCCAATACATAATGCTAATTATACAATTTATTCAATCTAATGATTGGAAAACCAAGATAAAACATGTTAAGTTCTTAAGTAGAGAAACAACAGACGTAATCCAACATAACCAGATGTACAGTAAGATAGACAAGGTAGAAGAAAAAATGTAACGAGCCCAAGAGAGTATTATTAATAGTGTTTATTATTAATGTATAATGGTACACATTTCCCTCTCAACCTTCCTTCTCTTCCTTGAATAATTCTCATCTTCTCTTGTCTGCAAACAACAACCGCTCAGTTCAATATATTTTCTCACCAAAAATTAAAGTACCAGTAATAAAATAAAATTCACCTCTTGGTATAAGGAAGGTGGAGCCTGAATCCTTTTCGACGCATCAGCCAAGCGTTTCCGTGGCATATGGTTCTCCCCAGCAGCGAAGTTATCAGAAACCTATCAAACACGTACAAGAGGCTTATTAAGAGGCTTTGGTTTGGATGTGACTTGAGAGATTCATTCTATTACAACAGAACACATGTCTACGAGTGGACATCTAAACTAAATCGACCGAACCAAATACAATCCTAGCCAAAATGTTCTAACCAAAGTCGAACCACAACTCTACTACTTTTATGATTTATCCAAAATTTTGAAACAAAATCAGACCAATTTGATTTTAGCCATACAAAAAAAAACAATCAGACCAAATTTTATTTAGTGTAGCAAAACAGTAGAGATATTAGTATATAGTTATTTATTGAGATAATTTTTCAAGGTTTTTAACCTAAAACCGAAAAAAAAATCCAATCCGAAAAACATAACAAAAAAGTGCACCAGACTGAATTGCAAATGGTTTGATATGATCTTAGTTTGTTTAAAACCAAACCGTATACAAGTTGTAACTTTGTCCAAGGGATTACCTGTTTTCGGATGGCTCCTGTTAATAGGTTTTGACATCCTGATGCGTACACAAGTTGCAACTTTGGACACTGGAGTACCAAACTCTCAGGTTGCAAATTGCTGCATAAGTTCAAATTCAAGTCCTTGAGCTCTGGACAGTTTAGGAACAAGGCCTGCATCAAAAGATCAAAACTATGAGAAGACGGGTTTAAGAGAGAACTCTTATCGAGACCATTGATGAGGAATCTCACGTCTAAACTGGAACATCCCCACAAACTGAGTTTCTTCAACCTTTTATGCTTAATAAACATCTTTTGATTGTAGCCTGATGACTTTTGTGGAGTCGAACTCTTCTCTTCAAAGGTCGGATTATCTGAATTGGGATCAGATACAGTCATGCCACAGTCCATCAGCTCAAGAAGAGGCAGTTGAGCCGTAGCAAACTGAATGCCACCTGCAAGAATATTCAATATATAAGAAATGAGGAACCAGGGAATGAACATATGAATTAAGATATATTGTATGCGCAAAAATATTTTGTATGTGCAGAGATATATTGTATGTGCAAACCAAAGATCAAGAATTTACTTGATGTAATGTTGGGACAAAGAGCAACAAGTAATTTTGAGAGTGTATCGGGTAAGACATCGCAGATCATCCCGAGGCCAGTATCAGTAATGCTGGAACTAAAACCAAGGAAACAAAAAAAACATGTCTCAATATACGCTCTTCATGCGAATAAAGACACTGAACCACTAGAGATATAGACAAGATATACTGAGCACGAACAAAACCTACCCACTCAGATCAAGCAGTTCAAGGTTTGTGTAACTTGAGGAAATGGCAGCTACAGACGCATCAGTGATATCTAATCCAAGAACTAGCGAGAGCATTCTCAAATTCCTGGACAATAAAGAAATCGACATCAATTCGTAAGACTACTGTTCTCTCAATGGAACACTGGACTAAAAAAAAGTCCCAGAGAATGGTGGAATATCATCATAATGTGCGCAAGAATGATATTTACAAACAAAATCCAAGACTGGGAAACAGAGAAATTAGACAAACCTGAAATTCACAGCAGTAAGAGCAAGTACAACAGTATGTGAAAGCTTCAGAGAGGCTATGTGAATGTTCTGCAATCTAGTGCAAGTCCTTCCCAAACCATCAACCATTGTTACAAGATCAGTTGAATCACCTTCTTGGCGAGAAAATTCAAGTGATATTTCTATAAGATTTGGACAGTTGAAGATCTGACAAAAAACAAAAAGAACAAATATTTGGCGGTTTAGAGATGCGAATTATCTTCCAAAACTTTGGACAATTGGAAAAAAGGGAAATTAAATTACCATCTTCGAGAGAGAATGAAGGTCCGCGAGCCAAAGAGTGGAAAGGCTTGATGAAGAGAGGGAAAATCCTCCCAAGTTGGCACATCCTTCCATCTTAAGGCTTGTAAGTCCACGTTTATTAGACACAAAGCGACCGAGCTCATCCCTATACATACAACAAAATTGGACAATTAAAAACAGATCACAGAGAAGAGCAAACAAATGTTTTAAACAGATCAAATCCAGTAAATCCCCTCAGAAGGAAGTCTAAGATACAACAGATGCCAAATGAATGCTTAGTCCAGATGAATTTTTAGGAAACACCACCAAAAGTCTCTACATTTTCTGTTGCAGTATAAAGTCCGAATGGCCTTATCCCAATCTCGGATAGCAAAACAGTTATATAGACTCGACTGTCATTGTTTCTTATTGAAATGACTCATGTTAATTATCACTTGATGTCATTATAAAGTGTCTATATTATTTACCCAGAAATCCGATTAACAGCTGCACCCGAAGTAGTGAGCTCCAAAACCTCCAGATTGGGGCAAGAAAAGGCAATGCAGGCGAGAGTTGTCGCGTCAAAGTCACTGCAGATAACAATCAGAAAACTTTTAACTTAAAATAAACTCCAAATTAGTCAATCAAACAGGAGACAATTAATACTATCGCGTCTCGATTATCGATAATAATTTATTAAAAGCTTCTTAATTATTCATTTGTATTGGGAAATTAATAATCCATTTTTCAAATTAGTAGGGTGAGATCAATAACCATCTCAGATCTATTGGATCCGAGGAAAGAAGAATCACCTCTCGAGTTTAAGTGACAGTCTAATAAGTCCAGGACACTTTTGCAATAAAGATCCAACGTATCCAATCTGAGCTCTCTCCGGAACCCTAATCCGAAGCTCTTCCGCCGCTTTCCACATCTTCCTCGCAGTCTCTCTCCATCCTTTGCAAACCCTAGCCGCCATCAGTAAACCAGAAGGAGGCAGCCGTTTAAGCACCTCCCATAGTCCCACCGCATGAAACCTCCCAGGCTGAACGATATCCGTATCCAAATTCAGATCCAGATCCGTCGACGCAGCGTCCAGATCGGGCTCATCGAGTGAATTACGAGCATCCACGTCATCGAATGATAAGGCGCGGCGTAGGTTAGTGAAAGACTGACGCAGCGGCGCTGAGGATAAGGAGACTACAGTTGAACGTGTAGAAGACGCGGCGGCGGAGATAGAGCTCACTGGCTCAGAAGCAATCGGAGTGCTGGGGACGTCGAGAGGAGCTAGATGACAGACGTGGCCTTTCTTAGGTTGACCGCATCGGCCGCAACTGTAACTCCCGCGGTTTTTCCTAGCTCGTTGAGATTTAAGCGCGGCTGAGATCGCGGCGTTTGCGGTTGCCGGTGGAATATGCGGCTGAGGCTGCATCGTGAAGATCGAGAGATAGAGAGAGAGAGGGAAAAAGGAATGGAGATCGGGTTGGAGATTTTTTGGAGTGATTAGATGAGATTCGGGAGGGAGAGATGAAAAAATAAAAGGGAAAATGAAGGAGGGAAAGGTGCGGCGGGAGATAAAATGGTGTTTTCGCGCGAGTGTTTTCGAACTACAGTCACCAAATATTGTAAAAATTAAAAATACAACTTTAGCCGCTCAGCTAGCGAGAGAGAGGGAGCGTAATAAGGGCTAGGTAGTTTAATTACTGATTTACCCTCCCTGGGTTTGGTCATATGGCACGTGACGCGATGTCCTTTTTTCTAGACGTTGGATTGGATCCACTGTATTACTTGCGCCAAAAATAGTTGACTAGTATTATTATTTTGTAAAGGAAAGATTCTCTCTAGTTAATTACTACTTCTAGTTAAAGCAAAGACAAGATTAGTTTTCAATCGTGTCGCGATAAGCCAATAAATATATTTAGATTGCATTATTTCAGCAGAATTGGACATATTGTTTTTTATCTTGGTAAGAAATCGCATTGCCATTTGCCGTTGAAAATATTAACGGTATTGTTTGAAATATTAAAAAGTATTTGTGTACTAGTCATTCCGGGATCCGGGTAGATTTTACCACTGTAATAGTGATTTTTAGTTATCAAAAGGTATAGTAAAATATTAATCTTCTGATATATGTATTTTGTCTACGATATGTTTAACTTTAATTTTGTAATCAAAATATTTCTTGATAAAGAAACTGTAATTTATGTATTACAATAAAACCATATAGTTATATATATATATATATATATAGTAAATAATAGATAAAAAGTTATTTTTGAAAAGATGATGAAATGAGGCTTGTATATGACCACAAGTCCAGACTGTCAAATCGTATATTTTATTCAACTAGAATACTTAGATGTTGGGAGAGAGGCCCTCATTACAATGCCATAAGAACTGAATTCATCGGTGTTAGAGCGCTTACCAAAGTCACTTTTTCAAAATAGTTATAAACTTATCAACTCTCCTAGGACTTTGGTCGTGAGTTAAAAGGTCAACAGTATTGCCGGACGCGATTAAGAGACCTGAACGCGACAATTGCAAAAAACAAAACAAAAAAAAAACGTTGGCTAAAAATCCAATCATCTCTCGACATGAAGTTGTTTACTTTATTCAACCAGGATAATGAGATATTGGAAGAGCCTGTACAGCTACCACTACGATGACACAAGAATGGAAAACATTCAGTTTAGAGCTCTTGTCAAAATCAGTTTTCGAATAGTTATAATCTCTCCTGAGAATTCAGTCGCGTAGGTTAAACGATCAACAGTATTGCACGATGCTTATGACATCTCCACGCGACATAAATAAAAACGTTGGCTAAAGTTCAATCGCTCTCGACCAAAAAAAAGCTTTCTTCTTCTTCTTCACGAATAATGTTTTCCTGCAAACATGCAGGACGACTAATATCACCCACAATTACATATGATTCAAGTGCGAGCTATGCTTCCTTCAAACTAGTAGGTATAGTATGGAAGGGTATCAAAATGGACCAGCATGGCTCAAGCAAATTGATCTAAAGTAGTTTAGAGATGGCTCGAGCCAGGCACAAAAAAATATAAGTTTGGGAAAATATCGAAGTTTGTTTTCACCCAACTCGAAATGACCATATTTCAGCACAAGGAAATCAGCTCTAACCCTATTTGCTACGAGGAAGGTAGAATCAGAGCTTTACCCTAATTGACACCCTGAGTATGGAATGACCTAATGCATTGCATGTATTTTCTAGGTTCAGAAGACTACTAAGGAAACTGGTGTATACCTTGTCAGTGAGCTCCAATGTCGTAAATCCAATCTTTTTGCAACCTTCTCTAGACAGCTGTTTTAGCCTCAAGACTTGCTTTTCCCTGAAAGGAAATTGAGAATATCCATCTTTTATCCATAATGAAAAATAATGAGAACGAACTAGAAGGAAAAGTTTTTTTTTGTTTTTTGTTCACAAACAAACCTCTGACGAGTCTTTCCGGATTTTCCTGGTTGGAGTCCTCATAGTGACAAACTCCTCAGCCGCTGTGGGGTGAACACCCACTGTAGCGTCAAAATCGGCCTTAGTTAAGCCAGCTTTTACTGCAACCCCAAATCCCTGGCAAATTCGAAAAGAAAAAACATTTATATTGAATCGCATACGTTTTCCGCATTTACTTTTCAGAGAGATGAATGTTAACACTGAAACCTGGATGATTTCTGGTGAATCCTCTCCACACATGTGAACACCGAGAACTTTGTTGGTGTTTGCACAGACAATTAGTTTCATAAACACCCGGTCTGGAAGTCCTGAAAGCGTAGCCTTCAATGGCTTAAAGTTTGATGTGAAAACATCGATGTCCCCGTATTGTTCTATGGCCTGAAGAAAAGTCCCTAACATTAATATGCAGTGACATACATGATAAACCATATTTTCGAAAAATTATCCTATTACCTGCTCTTCTGTTAGACCAACTGTTCCAATAGGTGGCTGTGAGAAAACGGCGCAGGGAACAGCTCTAGTTGAATAGAGAAGACAGAAAGATTAAAAAGCAATCAGAGACAACATACTACAGATACGTAAGGCTACGCAGAGCAAATTCTCACTGATCGCCAGAAATTTAAAGAGTCTTAATATCAAAAGTTAAAAGTGGTCAACATTGTCATGTTACCTATAATCAGGCTTTGTTGGTTCATTTTGAAACAAGGTTTTAGCCAACGCAACTCCCTCCATCAAGGCGACTGGAGTCAAATTTATCCGGTCAGTAACATCTCCAACAGCCCAGATGGAAGGAACAGATGTCCGTGAATATTCATCAACCTTGCCAAACAAAGTGGCAACATGAATACAACATTAAATAACCAGAGAACTTTGTACAATGCAACAATAATTTCCAGGAGAAAAAAATAGGTAACCATTCGATCATACCTCTATTGCTCCATTTTTCGCCAGTTTTACGCCAACATTCTCCAATCCTAGGTTCTGTTATAACAATACATACATGATCAAATTAAACTCTACGATCTGTAATAGCTTACATTTTAAATCATAAACAAGGGGACGCAATCTTTAGTTTATCTTAGAAGATTTATGAAAGCAATGGACTTTGCTAACAGTTTTCATTTTATAAACATACATCTTTAAGCTAAAATCACATTATACCTTTGTATTGGGCTTGCGACCAGTTGCAAACATAACATGCGAAAACCCTTCAACAATTCCCTTGGTGGTCTTCAAAGAAAACGAGCCATCTCCAGATTTGATGATGGCTTCAGGGGATTCCTCTGTGTGGAACTCAATGCCTCTTAAAGACATCTGCTCTCCAACAAAATCCCTAACCTATGAACAAGAATAACAATTAAAATTAGAAAATAACCAAAATGATAAACGAAAGTAGCCAAAGTCACTCTGAAGTTACTCACGTCTTCATCAAATCCCCTCAGCACCTTCTTTTGCCTTATAAATACATGAACTTCACTGTTAAGACCATTAAAGATGCCCGCAAACTCCAGGGCTATGTAGCCACCACCAACAATTGCAATTCTTGTAGGCTTGGAAGGCAAATCAAGTGCGGCATCTGAATCTATGGCAAACTCTTTTCCTGGAATGTCAGGAATGAAGGGGCGTCCACCGACTGCAATCAGAATATTTCTCGAAGTATAGATTTTCCCATCTACATCAACAGTGTGTGGGTCTATAACCTGCACATACAAATATATGGATCAAGCTCACATCCAATTTTTTCCACTTATACATTGCGTGATGTAATACAAAACAGAAAAAGGTAGCAGAATATACGACAAAACATGAACTATATAAACACCGAGCTTCAGCCTACCTTTCCACGACCTTCAATCAACTTGACATTAGCATTGTTGAGTATGTTCTTATAGATACCAGTCAGGCGCTGCAACTCGGCGTTCTTGTTGGCAATCAATGTACTCCAATCATGAGACGGCTCAGTATCATACTTCCAGCCAAATCCTTGACTGTCTTCAAACTCGTGGCTGTATTTGGATGCATACACAAGTAACTTCTTTGGGACACATCCTCTAAGTACACACCTGTAGAAGAAACCAAAATGACTTCACTCAATTCGAAAAAAAAAAAAAAGAATTGACTTTTACACCTAGCACAGCTTAAAATGAGATTTCTCTACAAAGCCACTATATGAACTGCCTACTGTGAGCTTTCAAGTGTAATTAAGGTTACTCGATTAAGTAGCTCTGTCAAGAAATACGGGAAAGATAAGACCAGATCAATGTGCCGTCTCACAAACACATATAAGCAAAACCTCTGTGAAACAAACCATAACCATCAAGCAAATGCTTCAACTTGATCTTCTATTTTAGCATATGAAGTTTGTTTCTTGGTTAATTATATATGAAGGTGCAGCTACTAAAACAAATACTAGCAGATGTAGTGAAACAATCAAAGGGAAAGAAGAGCTTACGTTCCTCCGACGCCTCCGGCTGTTTCGGAAGAGATGGTGGAAAAAGGAAGCTCGCAGACGGCGGCGGATGCTCCGAAGCTAGTGGCGAACCGAGAGGCTCGAACGCCGCCGCTTCCAGCGCCAATAGTGAAGAGATCAAAATCGTATTTGCGCTCCGAGTCTGCTCCGTTATCGTTCTGAGCACGAACAGAAAACCGGCGAGAGGGGTAGTACCGGTGGTTTGACACTAAGGGGATACGAGGACGTAGAGAAGAGAAATAGGATAAGGTTTTAGGGAGCGAGCGATAGGGAGATGATGATGATGGTAGATGAATTGCGATTGGGAGTTTTCTGCAGAGGATTTGAATAGATGGAGAAGATGAAATTGTACTAGTAAGCTTCGGAGTCGAAGCCATCTTCGCGTTTCTTCTTCTCTCTCTCTCTTTTTTTGTCCTTTCGAGTTTCTGTGCGTATGCTTTTTTCGACAATTCTACTTTGTGGCCTAATTCTTTAATACTTTAATACAAGAACAATATAGAACATGTTTTTTTTTTTTTTTTTGTGGTCGCAAGTGTCTACCAAACTGAGTTATCAGTTCCTTTCCGATCTTTTATTTTCGGTTTACAAATCACACACCCCCACCAGATTTTAAATCCGATTCATGATATAGCAGTTTATTTGGCAAATGATGATTGAGAATGTTTTATTTAAAACATTAACTTATTCATAAACTGCCTATTAGCATTTACTAGCATATACCAAACGAGTACAACAAAAAAGTTAGATAAAATCTACCGCATTATTTTAGCAAATGTAAATTCATGAATTCTGTATAGTTAAAACAACAACAAAAATAAAAATAATCTTGTTTCCATCAAACAAAAAAATACACTTTGTTATTTCAGAGAAATTTAGAATCATTAACCCGATATATAAATTTTATAGAATACACCATGACACAATATTTCTCATAGAACCTTAGCACTAATCCATGAACCTAACTGAATTTGTGAACTACAAAAAAAAAGAATCTTGTTTTCTCAGTACTTAAAAACAAGAGGTTCTGATCATAATTAACTAACTTTTAAGAACCAAAACAATCCTCTCCGTTCAGTAATGAGTGAAAAATAAGCCCATATCCGCTAACAATGAGAGCATTGGTAAAAAAAGAGTCGAGCCATTTAAAACCACGCCGTTTCGGTCGGCCCCATAGATCACAAAACTCAAGTGTCATCTCTCTCTCGGCTTCGACTTCCGAATTTAGGGGAAAAAATGGATTTCTGAAATCCCTTTGAGAGAAAGAGATTTCGCCTCTAAAAAAATTTCCGATTCCCGCCATTTTCCATTTATTTTTTTTCTTTCTTCTCTCTCCGAGAATATACCCAACCTCCCACAAACCCTAATTTGACTAATTTCCACTCTCTCCTCCCTTCTTCGAACAAACGAGAACTCCAATCATGCCTTCCATCCATGCCCCACCGGGGCGGATCCTACAACTCGAGATGGAGAATTTCAAGTCTTACAAAGGTCACCAGTTAGTAGGTCCGTTCAAGGACTTCACGGCGATAATTGGTCCCAACGGTGCTGGCAAATCCAACCTTATGGACGCAATTAGCTTCGTTCTCGGAGTTCGCACCGGTCAACTTCGTGGCTCTCAGCTTAAAGATCTAATCTACGCCTTCGACGATAGAGAGAAGGAGCAGAAAGGTCGGAAAGCTTTCGTACGCCTCGTGTATCTATTGGACGATGGTTTAGAGCTTCATTTCACTCGTACTATAACCAGTTCTGGCGGGAGTGAGTATCGGATCGATAATAGGGTTGTGAATTGGGAAGAGTATAATGGAAAGCTTAGATCTCTTGGCATACTTGTTAAGGCTCGTAATTTCTTAGTCTTTCAGGTGGTTTGATTCTTCCTTAATGATTCATGTGGTTTTGATTTCGATTTTATGGATTGTGGCTTTGGTTCTGACTAAAAGGATATTTTCAACTTAAAACGTAGGGTGATGTTGAGTCGGTTGCTTCCAAGAATTCAAAAGAACTCACTGGACTTCTCGAGCAGATTTCTGGATCCGATGAGCTTAAGAAAGAGTATGAAGAATTAGAAGAAAAGAAAGCCAGCGCTGAAGAAAAAGCAGCTCTTATCTATCAGAAGAAGAAAACGATTGGGGCTGAGAAGAAGCTTAAGAAAGCACAGAAGGAAGAAGCTGAGAAGCATCTCAAGCTGCAAGACGAATTGGTAATTATGTGAATTTTGCTCTTGTTTTTTTTTCTAGTGGAGTAGTGTGTATTTGTTAGTTTGTGGGACTATCTTCTTTGCATTTTTTTTTAAAATATGTCTTCACGCAATGCAGAAAGCTCTGAAGAGGGAACATTTCCTATGGCAATTATATAACATTGAAAATGATATCGAGAAGGCAAATGAAGATGTTGATGCTGAAAAGAGCAATCGTAAAGATGTCATGGCAAAGCTGGAGAAGTTTGAACATGAAGCTGGTAAGAGAAAGATAGAACAAGCTAAGTATTTGAAAGAAATTGCTCAACGTGAAAAGAAGATTGCTGAGAGAAGCTCGAAGCTTGGAAGATACGTGAGTATACTACTTTGGAAGTCTTTAATTAACAGATTTTTTTTCTTCCATTTAAGTAACTTATGTAATTTCTTTTCCTATCTGTAGCAACCTGAGCTTCTGAGATTGAAGGAGGAGATAGCTCGCATAAATTCAAAAATCGAGAGCAATCGAAAGGAGGTGGATAAGAGGAAAAAAGAAAAAGGGAAGCATTCCAAAGAAATTGAAGAGATGCAGAAAAGCATTAAGGATCTGAATGAGAAAATGGACGAATTAAACGAGAGGAGACAAGATAGCAGCGGAAAACTCCCAATGCTTGACAGTCAACTGCAAGATTATTTTCGAATGTGAGTTTATCAAATTTCACCAGCTTGCATTCTCTATATCTCCTATTTCTCACTTGAGATATTGTAATGACATGAATACTACATGGGTTTACCTGTTGCTTCACACTCTCTTCTTCCAAGTATAATGAGTACGCAGTTAGATAAGTATTTTTCTCTGCTTTGAAGAATGAATTGTATTGGTTATTTACAGGCTATTATTGGTAATGTCCTTGTGATTTTTGCAATTTTCTTCTGGATTCGCCATCTACATGCATATGCTTCCACCCTTTTGAATCCTTATGAACCGCTTTGTTTTCTTATCAATATTCCTTCATGTTTATCAATCTCAGAAAAGAAGAAGCTGGGATGAAAACCATTAAGCTTAGAGATGAGAAAGAGGTTCTAGATAGGCAGTATCATGCTGATCTCGAAGCATTGAGAAATCTGGAAGAAAATTACCAGCAACTGATAAATAGGGAGAATGATCTAGATGAACAAATTGAGCGATTGAAATCCAGGCAAAAAGAGATCGAAGATTCTTCGTCCGAATATAAGAATGAAACAGCTAGTCTGAAAAAGCAGTTACGAGCACTGCAAGAAAAGCATCGAGATGCCAGGTTAGTATGTGTCATCTACTCACTAGATTCTTTTTACAGTTGCTTCATCTTTTGAAATATGGCTTGAGAGATATTGGTAAATCATTTACCCAAAAATATATTCTTTTAAAAATTTCCTCTTTTGACTATAAAGCCTTGTTAAGCTAGGCGGAATGCATTCTGCATGCCCTCATACTACGGTCTTATTTATTTTAATCTTATAATTATTAACCCGGTTCTACGTGCACAGGAATGCATTTGAGAAATTGAAGACTAGAATCTCAGAAGTAGAAGACCAGTTAAGTGATCTAACGGCTGAAAGATATGAAAATGAGAGAGATAGCAGGCTGACCCAGGCTGTTGAGTCTCTCAAGCGTCTATTTCAAGGAGTTCATGGTCGGATGACTGATCTGTGTCGACCAAATCGGAAGAAGTACAACCTTGCAGTTACTGTTGCTATGGGGAGATTTATGGATGCAGTAGTTGTAGAAGATGAAAACACAGGAAAGGACTGCATCAAGGTACTTCTGTTATGCTTGTTGTGTTGTTCTAATCCCATGCAAGTTGTTAATGTTTTTTCATAGTTTACCTCGTCTCTGCTAACAATTACAGTTTCATTAACAGTTGAGTAAGATATTCTTTACCATAATACTACACTCTGGCCTAAGCCAACAAATTAATGATGCTTTCAGCTCTACCACCTCTTAAATGATGACCAATTTATATTATTTACCAAGTAGGGCAATTATACTATAAATGGGTAAGAATTCATTTCACATAATTGAGAATTGAGTCCCATTCTGTGTTACTTGGCTTCCAACTTAACTTTGCGGACTTTTTCTACCTTGCTTCTAAGCAATACGAAGTACTAGTTGAAGCATTTCCACCACTACTCTAGGTATGGAATAAAATGAGTTTATTTATTTATGCAGTACTTGAAAGAGCAAAGGCTTCCTCCTATGACATTTATTCCTCTTCAATCAGTACGTGTCAAGCCAGTGCTTGAAAGATTGAGAAATTTGGGAGGCACAGCAAAGCTGGCGTTCGATGTTATCCAATATCCTTTGCATATAAGTGAATGATTTGACTTTTGGCTTGCTCAAGATTGACCGTTGGAACTAAGTGAATGATTTGACTACTGGCGTACTCAAGAGTGCCTTTATTAACAATTTCTCATCCTTTGGCTTCATTGCGTGCATAGTTGGGTAGCTTGAGAATGTCTTGATGTATTAAATAAGGATCGACAAACGTAGGAAGGTTAATAATTTAATATGAGCAGGTTTCCAGTTTATGTTTTTGAACCTTAACCACCCCACGTTCGATCCTGAATTGGAGAAGGCGGTCCTCTTTGCTGTTGGAAATACTCTTGTCTGTGACGAACTTGAAGAAGCCAAGGTTCTTAGCTGGACTGGAGAGAGATTCAAAGGTATGTTCCTATTTCCTTGGTTAGGTGTAATTTACTCATATGCGTGCACTAAAGTTGGCTTTGATTTTTACGTATCCTGATTTCTATTATTTCCAGTTGTTACTGTTGATGGCATATTGCTCACAAAGGCAGGAACAATGACTGGTGGTACCTCTGGTGGAATGGAAGCAAAGTCTAACAAATGGGATGATAAGAAAATCGAAGGTTGGCTTGTCACCAGCTGGTTTAAAGTGTATTCATTTCCAATGTGTCTTAGAGTAACATTTCGGTTGTGCAGGACTGATGAAAAAGAAAGAAGAATATGAGCTGGAATTGGAAAAGATTGGATCTATTCGAGATATGCAGATAAAGGAGTCGGAAATATCGGGTAAAATAAGTGGACTTGAAAAAAAGATTCAGTATGCTGAAATTGAGAAGGTAACAACTAATCGTATATCTTACTTACTGTTATAAACTATGCACTATTCAGTATAATTTCTCTAATTGGTGGCTTGGTTTTATAGAAAAGCATCAAAGACAAACTTCCTCATCTTGAGCAAGAGAAGCGGAATATTACTGAAGAAAGTAGACGCATAAATCTTGAACTTTCTAAGGTAATTTAATATCTTTTTCTGATATTTGGTAAAGTTAAAACCTGATGACAATAATATGACTGAGTGCTGTTGGTATTGTAGTCAAGAGCTGAGGTTGATAAGAGGAATACAGAAATCAGGAAGTTGGAGAAAAGAATCAATGAGATTGTGGACCGTATCTATAAGGATTTTAGCCAGTCTGTTGGTGTTGCTAACATACGTGAATATGAAGAAAAGCAGCTCAAGGAGGCTCAAGAAGTGGCTGAAGAAAGGCTTAATCTGAGTAACCAGCTTGCTAAGTTAAAATACCAGTATGTCTCTTATGCTCTGTGTTTCTGGTTACGTACAAAATTTGTTCAAACTTCTCTATACAGTTTTAATCTCTATCGATTTCTACTGCCCATTTCTGTGCTAACATCCCCGACTCTGAAGTCAACTTTTCAGCTGATTTTTTCAATTCCGGTTTAAAAAAACATTTTTGTTGTGCATCATACTGTTTTTGCATTTTGACTTACACGTGCCTCATAAAAAGAAGGCACTACAGCTCTGTGAGGTTTATGTGATTAGTAGGCAGCTATTGTTTACATTAGCAAGTGTATAAGGGTCGGTATATGTACCCTGTAAAAATCTAGGTGTTGACAAACTCTGCAATTCGCTAACTGGTTGGCTGAGTTGACCTACTAATTTCTATTGAATGAAACTCAAGTTGTACACTCAGAGTACACCGAAGCATTTTTTTCTTGGTCTTAAAATAGCGTTCTATTGAATTTCAGGGTGGAATATGAGCAAAACCGAGATGTGGGGTCACGAATTCGAAAGCTAGAATCGTCTATCAGTTCTTTGGAAACTGATTTGGAAAAAATACAGAAGAGGAAGTCTGAACTTAAGGAGTTGACAGAAAAAGCTACTAATGAAATCAACAATTGGAAAAAGGAAATGGGAGGTATTTTGATTCTATCTCTACATAAATCTGATGGCCTCAGTTCTCTATGTTTTTCAATTATCAGTGCCATTATGAGTTGTCAATTTGATGATTTCATTCATAGCATGTCCGTATATGAGTTTGCTTCGTCAATATTGATAACTTATGTTGGAGCCTTGTTACTGAAGTAATGTATTGAAATATGGAGTTTTCTTATTCTTTCTATGGATTAATTGTATGGATCTTTAGTCAGCCCTTAACCAATTGACTGTTTCATTACATTATAATTGGTGTTTGTAGATTGCTCTGACTTGGGTTTGAACAAATTTTATGATGTACATTATCTGCTGGACCTCTCGCGTTAATTGTTTGGTTACACTATATCTTAAAAGAAAGCGATCATATTAGATAAAATGCTAGTCGCTGCCAATGGTTAATGTGAAGATTCGGTATCATAGATTCTCTTCCCCTGTTATCCTCTTCGTCTTTGCTGGGATAAGCATAAGTTACAGAACCAAATACTTTGTTTATCACCATACCTGTCTAATGTTCTTTGCCTAACACAAATCCGCAGTGGTTTCTTCTTTCATAGAGGTGCTGATATCTAATACTCCTGCCTGCAGAGTGCAAACAAAAATCAGAAGAGTACGAAAAGGAAATTCTGGATTGGAAAAAGCAGGCTTCTCAAGCGACGACAAGCATAACCAAACTCAATCGTCAGATACATTCTAAGGTAAAATGGAGACTCATCAAATCCTTTCCCAAAGATTTAGTATGTCTGAGTATAGGTGCACTAAAGCTCCCTTTTGCTACCAGGAAACGCAAATTGAGCAGCTGATGTCGCAAAAACAGGAAATAACTGAGCAGTGTGAGCTCGAACGTATTGCCCTTCCTGTTTTATCAGATGCTGTGGAGGAAGATGACTCAGATGGGCCACAGTTTGACTTTAGTGAGTTGGATAGAGCTTATCTCCAAGAACGGAGACCATCTGCTCGTGACAAACTGGATGCGGAATTTAGGCAGAAAATAGAATCTAAATCATCAGAGATTGAAAGAACGGCCCCAAACTTGAGAGCACTTGACCAGTATGAGGCTATACAAGAGAAAGAAAAACAAGTTAGCCAAGAGTTTGAAGCTGCCAGGAAGGAGGAGAAACAAGTAGCGGATGCATACAATATTGTTAAGCAGAAGAGGTAACTCGAAATTTCTCTTGTGAAATGATTTTTAGAGCTTTGAAGAATATTGCTACCGTATAGCAGCGACTTTATGGTGGAACCAATTCTGGACAAGTACAAGTCCTAAAATTATAGTCTCTGGAAATTACCTGATAAGAGTTACTGTTTGGATAGAATGCACACACAAGGGGCACCTCATATTTTTTTGACGGGATTCATATTTTCGATTTACAGTGTTTGCTGCTGACTACAAACTGTTGTGCAGGTATGAGCTATTTATGGAAGCTTTCAACCACATTTCTAGCATCATTGACAAGATCTACAAGCAGCTAACCAAGAGTAATACGCATCCACTGGGTGGGACTGCTTATCTAAACCTAGAGAATGAGGATGATCCGTTTCTACATGGTATAAAGTATACTACAATGCCCCCAACAAAGCGTTTCCGTGACATGGAACAACTCTCTGGAGGAGAGAAAACAGTTGCGGCCTTGGCATTGCTCTTCTCCATCCATAGGTATCCCCAACGACCGAGTTATACCATAGTTTTCAATGTTAAAAGTAATTTTGTAGTTTAGTTATCTCTTTTTAGGTAGTCTTTGGTGTTGTTATAGCAGACAGTGGTCTTGGTAGCTGCAAATTGCAATGTTAAACTTTGTTATTTGCCCAAAACGTGAAAATGGTCATGATGTAACTTTTGCTTTCCATCATTTCAGCTATAGGCCTTCGCCTTTTTTCATACTGGATGAAGTGGATGCTGCGCTCGATAATTTAAATGTTGCAAAAGTAGCTCAGTTTATTCGTAGCAAATCCTGCCAAGCCGCACGTGTCAGTCAGGATGCAGAGGATGGGAATGGCTTCCAAAGCATTGTAATATCTCTCAAGGACAGCTTCTATGACAAGGCCGAAGCTCTGGTTGGAGTTTACAGAGACGTCGATAAAAGGTGATTATTCACACGTCAAATCTTGTTTACTTGTAGTGCATGTGTTGTGTACCAACCATTTAGCTGATATCTGACAAGTCGTTCATGATTCATTTTGCTGCAGTTGCTCGAGTACGATGTCTTTTGACCTTAGGAACTACGAAGAATCGTGATTGGTTCAACAACCCTACCTAGGGGTTTTAGGGTTTAGGTAAGCATTATAAACCCTAAGTTTGTGTATATATATAGTAAGTGGTGTTTAATTTCTGGGTTTTTTTAACACGTCTCTCGCAATGGTCGAAGGTATGTAACAGTGATATGGTGATTTATATGGGGTTTATGCGGCATAGAAGCTTCTAAGATCTGACGCCGTAGAACATGTGGAACATTTGAATGTTTGTATCAGAAACTCTGGATCTTAGTTTATTATTAAATCTGGTTGATTTCTTATAAGTTTATTATGGAAAGTAAGTATGATGGTAGTTTTTGTATAGAAACGTTTCTAGCTTAGTTGGTCTGACGTGGGTGAAGTTGATGTGCTCTAACGAAGAATGCAAACGTTGGACGGCGTAGTTAAGAGCAGACAAAAGTAACGAGCATAACAGAAAACAATTGGCATAATTGTACTTTCCATTTCTCTTATCTTTTTATCCATTTGAAAACTTTCACAATGTAAAATCACATTATATTTTTATTAGTTTATACACCAATAAATTTGCAGATTATAAATTAGATATATAATTTCCCATAAAATTCTGAAAAACGATGGATACGTGTCATGTGCCTGATCTAAATGACACAACACTTGCGTCTCGCTTTATCTTTCTCTCCTTCGCAATCATTAAAGTACAATCACAATCTTAATTTTTAGTTAAAAAAGAAAATCCAAAAAAAAAATCAAATAAAGAAAGCAGCGGAGGTAGACAAAACAGAAAACGAAAAACCAGAAAACAGATTCATTTCTTCTTCTTTCCTTTAGAGTTTTGATCCCAAAATCTAAAAAGAGAAAGTATAAGAAGAAGCAGAAAGAGACAGATTGAATGGCAAGAGCCAACAACAAATACACGTCCATAAACTACAACCACATCCTTCAAAGAGATCCATCTTCTGCTTCCCCTGCTTCTTATTCCTCCGTTGCTCGTTCCAATGGCCGCATGCTCGTCCTCACCAAGCCTTCCCCGAAGCCCCTGAAATCTTCCGCCGCTGCCTCCTCCGCCACTACGCCTCCTCCTCCGCTCTCTCCAGCTCCCAAGACTCCGGATCAACCCATCTCCGATCCAGATCCGCACCAGATCTCTCTCCGCCCTTTAGGCCATACCGGACCTGGCTCCTCGCTTTCCTTTCCAGCTCGAACTCAGGAATCCGAGAAGGAAGCGGCTCCGGCTCCGGCTCCAATGTCAATGTCCCCGAAACCTGACCGGTTCGTCCCTCCGCATCTTAGGCCAGGGTTCGTCCGGAAAGACGAGAAGCCTGGGGGCGACTCTTCTCGAGTTAAGGATCCGAGTCACCAGGAACAGCACCACCATCAAAATCGGCAGGGGTATTTCGGGTATGGACAGACCGGGCGACCCAAATCGGGCGGGTATGAGAGGGTTCGATCCGATCCAGAATACTTGGGTCGACCAAGATCGAGCGGGAACCGACCCGGCACCTCCGGATGATGGTACGTTAATCGCTCTATAGCAACTAACGATCGTAATTGTATAATCCTCAGTGTGGTAGGCTTATTTATTAGATTTACCTCAACGTGATTCTCTTACACGTTTTAGATTGGAAACGTGGTTTGGTTGTGTCATGGGGGACCTCTTGAGCCGATCCCACCATGTGTCTGAACCGAACATGAGGATCTTTATGTTCACTTCGTTTGACCTAAGACAAGTTGTCCATTATAGATCCTACTTGGATTCAGTTTAGAGTTGAGAAAACTAATATAAGCTACTTGTTTGTCCTTGATGGTTTTTATTTTTATTTTTTTCGGATTTGTGTGTTTGCCTCTAGAGGTGTGTGTGTAAGGTCATAGATATTTTGGAATCTATCTCTCTTGTCTACCCATTTGGCATCTCATATCTGTTCNCTTTTTTTTTTTTTTTTTTTTTTTTTTTTTTTTTGGGAAAGCCGTAACTAGAATTTTGATGATGTTTTGTGCAGATGAGCTTGTTGAGTTCATGTCCAGTTACTCACTCGATGATGGAGATGGAAACTACCTCTGTTTCCGTGTTAACATCCCATTCTCAAGGAGGATTAGAACCAGTGACTTTTAGTTTCTCAGTTCTTTTGATCATACTGCAGATTATCAAAGACCACCCAAGATTCTAGTAGATTTTGTAGATGTTGTTTGGGAGGTTGATACTATCGAAGAGAAGGCCTGACACAATAACACTTCTGTTAACTTCTCTCACTTAGTACACTCTGTTTCAAAACTTTGTCTATGTACCTATAATTCTATCCTGCACATGTTGTTTATTAGATTTTAATCTAAAGATTTAAAATGTTTTGTTTTTTATCAGAACACATTACCTGTCATTTGGTCTAGCGGAGATTTGTTTCAAACTTTCAACATCTGATTTCAGATTGTTCATACTTAGCTTAGCCCCAACGTACAAATGACTACCCACGTTGTTCACATTTTCAGTAGATATAGAGTTTCATGTGTATTGTGATAATTCGCTGAATCAATTTCTTATATTATTCACTCAAAACTGATAGATATTCCGCAATGTCTCAGAACCTATGACAAATTATCAAGATGGTGTTAGCTCTGAAAGCTACAACCTCGCAATTTCAGTGAAACAAATCGATCACGTACAAGATCATCACCTTCTTCAAAGTCGAACAATACTCCTCGATCAGTTGCAAAATTAATTATATTAGTCCACTAATTTTTGTTCCACATAAGTTTGTTTTCACCAATATTCTCGAAAATTAATACTAAAAATAAGAGGAAAAATCAGAGGTAAATGAATTTCAAGTTTTCATCGTTTCTATTTTTAACAGTTTCACACGCACTTTTTTAGGATGATGTTTTATGTTTTTGTCTTTCTTAGAAAAGGAATTAGTTATACAAAAAATAATTCAATTCAAATGCATTCGGTAAAAATGGGATAAATTAAGCAAAATAGTAAACATCTAAAATTTAATAAACTATCATAATCAACATCATCAGGATCATAGTATATATAAATATCACCAAATCATCTTCTTAAAATTGCGTTTGTATCAACATTATCACGTTGATAGTACGTACATAAAGTAGCTCGACTTCATCACGAATTCACGTTGATAATATTTTTTACGTCGTTTACGAGTCGTCTGTTTCTGTGTCATAATTTATTGGGTATTCAATTTATGAGTCAGAGAACATTCAACACTTTGCACACACAGACACACAAAAAGAAAAAAAGAAAAGAGAACATTCAACACTCACTCACATACTCAATCACCGCGAAAATGCAATGAGTCATTAATTTACCGATTTGCCCATCCGTCTCCATTAATACACTCTCCCTGATTTTTTAGATCTCTCCACAAAAGAAAGAAAGCTCTCTCTCTCCTCTCTCTCTGTCTCAGATCAAACAATGGGATCTCTGCCACCGCCAGATCTCGAATTCCCATCTGCGAATCACGAACCCCTAAAAAACATCGGATCCATCAACGAACAACAACACCAAGACATCTCCCGAGACAATCTCCTGGACCTCTTCAAATCCCAGCAAGATCTTCTCAATCACTTTTTCAAACACCTCGACCTCTCCCAAACCCTAGATTTCTCACGCATTCTCCTCTCCTCCACCGGCACAGTCTTCTTCACCGGTGTCGGCAAATCCGCCTTCGTCGCCAACAAGGTTTCCCAGACCCTCGTCTCCCTCAGCTTCCGCTCATCTTTCCTCTCCCCTCTCGATGCGCTTCACGGCGACATTGGCGCTCTCTCCTCCCGCGACGTTCTCGTCCTCTTCAGCAAATCCGGCGCCACCGAAGAGCTTCTCCGTCTCGTCCCTTGCGCTAAGGCTAAAGGCGCTTTCTTGGTCTCTCTTACCTCCGTTCAAGGGAATCCACTCGCCGGAGTTTGCGATATGAACGTGCATTTGCCTCTCCAGAGGGAATTGTGTCCGTTCAATCTCGCTCCGGTGACGTCTACTGCAATCCAGATGGTGTTCGGTGATACCATCGCTGTTGCACTCATGGCTGCTAGAAATCTCTCCAAGGAAGAGTATGCAGCGAATCATCCCGCCGGTAGGATCGGCAAAAGCTTAATCTTCAAGGTCTGTGCGTTAAAGTTTCAATTTTTCATTTCAGTAGTCTGATTTGGTTTAGACGTTCGAATGTAGCGGGAATGATTCTGTGATTGGACATTTTGTGCAGGTGAAAGATGTGATGAAGAAGAAAGATGAGCTTCCGGTTTGTAAAGAAGGAGACTTGATCATGGATCAATTAGTGGAGCTAACCAGCAAAGGATGTGGTTGTTTGCTTGTGGTTGATGAGCGTCATCGCTTGATCGGTACATTCACTGATGGAGATCTTCGCCGGACTCTTAAAGCAAGTGGAGAAGCTATCTTCAAACTCACTGTTGGAGAAATGTGCAACAGGTGAGAGAAATTGACTTTAGATCTTTGTAAACATTTGGTGTGTATTTGTTGAGAGCTTACGTTGTACGTATTGTTGTTTAAACAGGAAGCCGAGGACAATTGGACCGGAGACAATGGCAGTTGAAGCTATGAAGAAGATGGAGTCACCGCCATCGCCTGTACAGTTTCTACCGGTGGTCGATGAGGACAATACCTTGATTGGAATTGTAACATTGCATGGGTTGGTTTCAGCTGGTCTCTGAACACGACGAAGCTGCCTCTTATCTCAGAGTTATTTATACACATAAGTTTATTCTTTTACGTAAACCCGGGTCCAGAATATTGGTGTATTATTGTTGTTGATGATATTCACATCCAGTGAATTGTATTTGTGTTTAGTAAGTAAGTCCTCCATGTATTGTACTTTTTTACCACTTAAAAGGTATGTATAGAGTATAAGACTTGTATCTTTGTCCTCTGATACATTTATTATTTTCTACAAAGTTCTCGTTTCTACTCTTGTTTTCATTCATGTCTTAAAAAGCTAAACATCTTTCCTAGCGTCGCTGCACATAGCACCAGAATGATCTCCTCCTGTGGTTGCAGGTTGAACAGAAAATGGCTGAAGAAACAATTTAGTTTTGGTTTTGCCCATTTATACAGAGCGTTAAGTTTTATCCGCTTCAAATCCTTTGCAAGTAGATATAACTCATCAATAATATATATACTGAACACAAAAAGTTAACAACGCGAGAGACAGAGCTGCCTTGTAACAATGAGCAGCGGACCTACTATTGCGACTGTATACACCATTTTCCTTAGTGTTACTGTTTGATATTTTGATTCTAACATTTCTTCTTTAGTTCAGTGGTGACAAAGAACACCGAAAAACACAAGTGTCATCATATAAGCTTTCCATTGTCTACATTATCACTTGTTACAATGAATGAACACCAAAAGAAACTGTTCTAAAAACTCCAAAAACAGATGTGTAAAAGAATCATATCCTATTGCATTTAACGATCAATAAAAAATGTGACATAAGAACAACTTGACTTGCTAGTGAGATGAAATCTTGAACAAAGATACAAGTAAATAAATAACACAAGTCCTTTAGAATTTCTATGCAGCTGATACCGTGCTGTTTTGGTTGTTGTTGCTACTTTCCTCATTGTTATCGTTCTCACCAGACATTTCCTCGAGAGATTTGCCTTTAGATTCAGGAACCAACAATGTAAAGACCATCCCCAAAAAGTTAACCACACCCAAAACAATGAGCGAGTTCTTGACACCAATCCCTGGAGGATATCCATGTTCTGTCTTGGTCTTGTCAGGACTTTGTGCCAAGTACAAGAACCCAAACGCACCGACCATTGCTCCTAATTTTCCAGAAGCCGCGGAAATTCCATGGCAGGTTGATCTAAACCTAGCCGGGAAGATCTCAGCGGGCACCACGAAAGTCGTGGCATTGGGTCCAAAGTTTGCGAAGAAGAATGTTAAGGAGTACATAACCACAAACCCGATTCGGTTTTCCTTGTGAGTCCAATGGTCGTAAGGAATGGCGAGAGCGAACATAAAGACGGTCATGAAGAAGAAACCCATCATTTGTATCGCAAATCTACCAATGACGTCAATGAATGCGACTGTGAACCAGTAACCAGGTACCGTGCTGCACAAGGCGATTAGGGTTTGTGCACGTGCGATCTTGAAAACCTCTTGAATTGCGTTCATGGTCTGAGCCGGAGGGATCCATCCGATGGCGCTGAAGATATCTTTCTGGAAAAGGTTCTGACTGTAGAAGGCGATGTCAAGTAAGAACCATGTGCTTGTGGTTCCGAGCAAGTGAAGGCCATGGCGTTTCATGAATTCCTTGGAGAACAACCCAAAGGATTTGGACTTATCTCTAGAGACCTCGTCAACTGTCTGATGCTCTGCTTCGATCTCCATTTGCAGAACCTTAGACATGTTCGAGGCCGCTAGCTTTGTGTCCTTTGCCACAAGAGCAGTGTACCGCGCGGTTTCTGGCATCTTCGACCTTGAGTAATACGTCATCGCGGCAGGCAAAGCACCGACCATTAGAATTATCCGCCACACGTAATCCGCCTGAGGAACCGTCGATGCCAAGGCATCCACTTGATAGATCGGAGCAGGGAACCTAGCCTCGAAAGCCGCAGCCACGATGATCGCAAATATTCCCCCGGTCAAGATTCCGAATCCTTGCATCGCGAAAACAGCGGCTATAAACGCCCCGCGGGTCTTTTTATTGGCGTATTCAGACATAATCGTAGCGGATAACGGATAATCACCGCCGATGCCAAAACCGAGCCAGAACCGGAAGAAACAGAGCGTGGTCATCACCGTTTTCGGGGTGCTCCCAAAAGATAGACCTGAAGCGATTGAGCAAAGGACCATGACCATGAGAGTCATGCCATAAACTTTTTTCCTCCCGAGTTTGTCACCGAGCCAGCCGAAGAAGAGCTGACCCGCGAGTGTACCGCAAAACGCGACTCCGTTAACCGCGGCTGAGACGTTTGGAGGGAGCGATCCGGGCTTCTCTGCGCCGTCCACGTGGTAGTAAATGCGGCCAAGAAGCTTAGTGACGAGAGAGATACAGAAAAGGTCATACGCGTCGGTGAAGAATCCCATTCCGGCGATGATAATCGCGGTGAAATGGTACCATTGTGTTTTCGCGACGTCGAGTGCGTTTAGCACGTTCAGTTGATCTCCTGCCATTGCTCTCTTTCTCTTCTCCTCTGCGTTAATAGTAAGAAAACACATTCAGTGCACATAATTAATAATTAAGGATTAGCAGATTCTCATGTTTTTTTCCCTCGAGATGATAGTTATATATATATTGATAGGTATCCCTCTTAATATTGAGTTTATACAGCGTACCGAAGAACCATTTCAAAGTCACAAATTATACGACACGAAGTAAAATAGTGACGCCACCGACAAAATATTTGATCGTTCCATGTTATCATCATTGCAAGACTAACCAGTTCAACGAGACTAATTTTAGTTTCATATCTTATAGTACAAAACATACATATATATAATATATGTATATGTATATTTGGAAACCTCCTCTTGTTAATTTTTTTCTGTTGCAAAACATTTCATAATTTTTTTTCTGTAAATTTTCTTAGCCAACAAGACCTTTTTACAAACAATAAAATAAGATGCTACCCGTGATTGGCGACACTCTTATGCATCGGAGAAACGTGTCAACAAAATATATTGATCCAAGAAAATAAATTAAGACTTAAAAAAAATTAAGCTCCAAGTTCATAATTCCGACAAAACAAAACTCGTATTTAACAGAGACTAAAAACACTCGAAACACTATATTTGTAATCCGTTTTTATTTACTAGTAATTTTGTTAGTCCTGAATATCCAACAAGACAAAACACAGAGGAACAAAAAAGAAAAACAACAATAACCAAAGTCATTTAACATTCGTACCACACAAAAAAAAAAAATCAATAACCAAAGCTCTACGTGATCCTCATTTCTCATTCAAACAACAAAATCAAAAAGTAAAATAGATTCACAAAACACATGATGAATTAAGAAGAAACTTACAGAAAGAGTATGGTTTTTTTTTTTTGCTTACTTTCTCACTTTCTCGCTGACAAACACTTGTAGGATTGTCTTAGAGAAAAAAGAGAAGATTATTTGTTGTTTTTTTTTTCAAGAATCTGTTCAGGCAGAGAGGGAGGTAAATGGGTTGTGAGAAATGAAACAGAGGCTGCATCGGGAACGGCTACTTATACGTGATTATTTTCTGTTTTTGCTTTGACATATTCTTCTCTATCATGTGGTATATTCTTCTGACAACGACGTCGTTCCTTTCACTTTGACTTCTTCTTTTTCGCATTTTTTTTCTCCTTCACCTTCTTTTTACTTCTTTTAGCACACAACATTGGTTCTGTTTTCAGTTAAAATAAAATGTTTGTTTGGAATTTATTTTTACTGTCTGTTCGTTTTTTCAGACTCACGGTTAAAAACTCGTTTTAGGCAAAATTTGAGAATATTCGTAGGGGAAAACAAATATTCGGACACATGAGCTGTTATTTTCCTTATGGTAATTGATCCCAAATTAATGCAGAATTTGTAAAATAACACAAACTTAACTGCCGCAGATATTATTCGCCTTTTTTGCTTCCTTCCACACTGACTTCTTAAATTCTTAAATATCAGAGAATAAATACTAATTTTATCTCTCCCGATGTATACTGAAAAGTCATAATTTCTACATAAGACACATTTCTTATGATCATAATGGTAATGTAAAACTGAACATTTGAGTGACACTGACAAACTTATGTATACATTATATATATATATATATATATATATATATATATATATATTTGTCTCCCGTGTAGTGGTGAGGAGTATACTAGCTTTAACAAAAATATACTCATTACAATAAATCAGTGTTATAGGCGATAGATTTAGACATCATTGACATGGGGATGAATTTACAACGGATATACAATTTTCACCATATAGGCACCGATATACAAAATCTGTATGTAGATATTAAAAATTTGATTGATGATAAAACAATCATCGGCATTAAGAGACAACAAATATATTTGTCATTATTGGTCATTCGCCACCAATTTGAGATGGTGTTTGTGTCCAATTTATTTCATCATTTGCAGCCGTATATTAGTGACGATTTTATTGACTGATTGTATACTGATCAAGTCAAATTGTATGAGGTGAAAAAGTGACGGAATATATGCCGTTGTTCGTTTATAATTTTCATCATATAATACAAAACAGCTATTTATTTGATTTCAACATCAGCCATTCATATTTATGTGAGTAAAATGTTTTTTAAGTGAGATTTTTTTATTTAATCGAGAGTATATTGATGTATAAAACAATAAATCCAATTTTGACCTTGAAAAAAGCAGAAAATCCATTATCCATTGAAGAATGAGGACTAAAGTCCATGAGCACTATGAATTGGTTAAGCGAGTTTGTTAGTTTAAAAAAAAAGGAAAGAAGAATCATTGTGTCCAAAATACAAAAATTGTGTTGCCACAAATATCAAATGGTAAATATTGGGCTCTGTATATACCTCGATGTAGATTACCTAAACCACAGTTTCACTATTTTTTATCCCTAAGGTATATCATATTTTTATCATTAATTATTAAAAAAATGTAACATTTTCAAATTGAGATTAAAAAATAGTTTTGGTAGTCTCATTTTGACTATCAACAATCTATTCTAGGGAAAAAATGATACGTATCAAAACAAAAAAAAAAAAATTGTTGGACCAAAAGAAACTTGAAACAAAGTGGTAGTTATACATGGAAAAGGTAAAACAGCGGGAACCAACGTTTAGAATGGGGCTAGAGTGACGTGGCAAATTTGGGCCCACATACTTTTGATTTCCATGGGCGAAAAATCTGCCTTCTTCTTCCCTTTCCACCTCTACTACCTCCTCTTCACCGTAATGGCCTTAAACCCTAATATATACTAGCCGTTACGCTCCCTCTCTCTCGCCCACAAACACCAACTTCTTCTTCTTCGTTTTTCTCTCAACTCCTCACTTCACTATCTACTCCTCCGATATGAGCTCGATCGAGAACGTTTCGAAGAAGCCGGCCATGGCGTCTGAGTCTTCGAACCCACCGGAATCAGATTTTGGTACTAAGACCCCTGTCAAGACGGCGATTCTTCCCACCAGATCTCGTGACTGCGAAATCGCTATCTCATTCCCTGAGGTTAAACCTTACGGCTCTCGAGATCGAAATGTACCGATCAAACCGGTTAAGAGACAGATCTTTACTTCGCCGAGAAAACCTGAGACAATTGTGAAATTGCCTGAAAGGTTAAATATTTAATTGATTGATTGATTTGTTCATAACACTGGTCTCAATTTTGGTTATAAAGTTGATGAATTTATTGGCAATCGCAGGTTAGAGATTCTGGATAAGTTCTTCAATGCGTTGGCCACTGTAATTAGGCTGCTCAAACTAAAGGGCTCTTTGACTTCATTTGCCAATATACGTCCCAAGATCGAGTATCTTACGAAACGGTAAAGCTATTGACTTTGCTACGTCTTTGTTTTGTTTGTTTGAGCATCTAATTGTTAATATGAACCAATCTCATTTGATACCATATTAACCTGTATATGTGTGTTTGGTTGTGTTTGTTTAATGTTTGTTTCGCCAACTTGTGGATCTACAGGATCTTCTTGTATGATCATTTGGCTCAGATGAAGCATATTTATCCCGAAGCCATTCAAGTAAAGAGAGTCTTGATGTGTGATGAAGTCACTAGCTGTATGAAGCCTTGTCTTCACATTGACTTAAACACCGATGCAATCGTACTTGAAGATACGAGTTGCGGGACTAAATACATGCAACTTAGGAAGGTGTTCCACTCCAAGCTTGTAGATTTTTACAAAGTTCATCCTGAGGTACAAAATAGGATTTCTAATCTATAATCTGGTGGAAGCTTTTTAGGAAATGCTTACATATCTGATTGTTATTCTGGATCTAGGACGAAATTCCGAAAGAACTGCTTCCTGAACCGTTCAATTCCGCCAAAAGGAACAGTAATTCAGAGACAAAAGCCGTGGACTTGGGAGCATCTAAACTTGAAAATGATGGGTTTGATGTTCAAATGGAGGGGAAGATTGAGCAAGAAGAAGATATTTGTTCAGAGACAAAAACCTTAGACTTTGGAGCATCTAAACTTGAAGATGATGGGTTTGATGTTCAAATGAAGGAGAAGATTGAGCAAGAAGAAGATAAAGTCAACGAAGTAATTCCAGATTCGACTTTATCAGATGGTACTGAGGAATGCTTGTTACCACACACAGACTCAAGAATAGTTGGAACCCCAGCCAAAGATTTATCCACTCCTTCCAAGGATGTATCAACACCAATCCGGCTCATGAGTGCTACACCAATATTGCAGCAATCTAGAAGGTGTATTACAATGACTCCAGATGATGATAATGACTCTGCTAAATCAACAGATGGTCTTGAAAGGCGCCCTTCTCGCACTAGATGTCTGAATTTCGACAATCTCGAGGAAGATGGAACTGGGAAAAATGACATCAGTAATGAAACTGATGATAAACCGGCTGATGAAGGAATCAACTACGAAGCTGATGATGCTTCCTCCGATAAAATTAGTCTTCTGCACTCAGTAAGCGATGCTTTTTCCGAGCAACCATTTTGCTTTCACAGTGTTTCAGTTGCAAACTCTGTTGAAACAGCACCCTTGCTAACCATTGTGTGTGTGGTTCTTGCAGATGATAGAGAAACCAAAGACTGAACCCGAGAAGCAAAATTTACCTAAGCTTGTTAGTTTGATTCATACATGGTTTCACTCAACAAATCGAACGATGATCACGAAGGAGGAGCTCCTTCACAAGATGATTGCATGCCAAATCGATATACTCGATAGAAGTAGGGACAATATATCGAATGTTTTACAATTTCACTGGCTCTTCTGCCTTGACAGACTCACAGTTTCTTTCTTGTTTTGTCTTCTCTCAGAGGAAGTGGAGGAACAGTTAAGGTTGATGTTGCAGTTGGTCCCGGATTGGATCTCCGAAACAAAAGCATCTTCTGGGGATTTTCTTGTTCGGTGAGTTATTTATTTATTGATTTATCATTTCTTTGATTTTGGCCCGAAGTTCACCATAACAAAATCGCTATTGCTTTGTATTTGAACCAGCATTTTGCGTCTTCATGCTTTAACATTTGTTGTATACCTTTTGGTTTCTGCTGTTCTGCAGCATCAATAAAATGTCGACTGCCGAAACGGTACGCCGAAGACTTGAGGAAGCAACTTCACAGGGCATTTCCACCGTCTACTGAAACATAACTGATGTCCTTATTTTTTTCTCTCATCCTCTTAGTTTCAATAATTTATCATTATAAATTTTTCCTTTATAACCTGATCCAACCTATATAAATTTAAACTTATTATTATATTATTGTTAAACATACTCGGTTATTATTTCATCGTATCAATTTCGTCTAATTTAAGATGTTAGACAAGGATTAATTATTTATTCGACCTCTTGTACAAGGATCCCAACGTTGCTGCAAACTCACATCTCAATAATGAATTTTCGATAAGCAAAAGCGTGCTTAGCAATTAAAAAGTAGTTAATAGTGGAAAGTAAAAGAAACAAACCCCATGGAAAGGACAAGACCCAGTTGTCTAAGGAAAGTAATTAAAAGTTGATATTATAGTTATCTGATCATAAGCCTTTACAAACGATAAATAAAGTAGCTTAGCTTCTAAAAAATCGATATTGGGTAGTGGTTCTGAAATTGTTCTTTGCAAAAGGAGAAAATTTGAAATTACGGCTTATAAACGTACTCCAAAGATGAAAGAGCATTTAATCTGATCACTCAAGTCGGGTGAGTCAAATTCAGAATTCAATTATACCACAATGAAAAAATGTGATTCGATCAGTGATGATGTCTTTCATAAAGATACGACAGTTAAAATTAGAGTTTAAAACCAAGATTCTATTAGTCTTAGAATGTGTGTTGAATGAATACGACACTGTTATTTTGGTTACATCATAAGGTAAGAGGTTATGCTTCTACAATCTACAGTCACACAATACATATACAAACGTGTAGTGTTGTGAGTTTTTTTTTTTTCTCATGTGAACCCTCCTTTAAGAGCTTTGCTTGCTCTCTGAATCGCTCTCGCGACTCTCCAAATCTCATGCTCAACTATTCCCTCTGATGAGTTCGTTGCAATCGCATCTGCTATTCCCGGGAAATAACCTAGCTTGCTCTCTGGTTCAGCTGCAGGTCCATACACCTATATATACACACAAACTCAAGGTCATATGAGTTTGAAAAAATAATGAAATCTGATTGGAAACAAAATGATTTTTAATTTACTCACAAGATGCTTGAACCATTCTTTCCCTTTTATCCCTTGTGGATCCAAAAACCCTCTTTCTGCAAGCATCAGCCTGTCATTTAGCTCTCTTCTCTTGGCAGCTGCTGCAACATCATTTTTGCTGTATGCTTGTTCCTTTAACTTCTGCAACATTAAGCACCAGGAGCTTGCTTAGTGTGTGACGAAGAAGACAAAGATTAAATGTTATACATCAATCAGCAAAACCCCTTAAAAAAAACCTTTGCTTCATTTCCGGCTTCTTTAGCAACTAAAGAGAACTCTTGTATCGCCACGCTTAAGGGATCAACAGAGACTTTCCCTTGTAAGAGCTTGCTCAGTGTATCTCTATGTGCCTGAACCATAACACCAAAACATATATATAAAGTCAGTTTCCGATCTATCTTATTTATAAAGGGAGTGAGTAGAAGAAACATACCTGCAGTTGTTTTGCATAAGAGATGTAATCGAACGGTATTACTGGCTCATCAGCCAACATAATTCCTAAAAGTCCCCAAATTCCAGCCACTGAGAAATATAGAAAAGCACACAAGAGAGTTGAATTCTCTGCATAGCAGCCATCAAAACTAGAAAATTAGAAGGAAAAATAGTCAAGGCTTTACTTGCAACATGACGATGAAACAATGGATCTGCATTGCGGATCATCCAATCATAGGAGTCAAAAGCGGTGTGATAGACAGGATAATCTGAAAAACTCAGATAAACAATATACATTATTTGGCATCACGTGCATTAATACATTACATCATCACATTCTGGAATATTATAGAATCAAGTTCTGCTTTACCTGCTCCATAGTACATGTCTATAGACGGTATCCCGGCATGATGAAGAAAGCCGGAGAAATCAGAATCTACTCTACTTAGCCTCTGTATCTGTAGTTCATTGAAAGCATACACCATTCATAAAGACACCCGTAAAATCTGAAACCCGTAAAAGCTCTTTCGAAGAATTGTCTACTCACAATGTTATTCTGAGACTTGAATGTCTCTTCCACTGTCAAGGCTACATCATCAGGATCTTGGACCTGACCACAAAAATGAATACCAGAGAGTAAGAGTTTTTTCTCGACGAGTAAAGCAAGAAGGTCTGAAATTGCTTAGGGAATGTCAACATTAGTATTATTACCAACTTCAAGACATCTACAAGAAGACTATCTAGTTGAGGTGTTGCACCAGCAAAAAATCCAGAGCCTTGGACCGCGCAATCTACATTAAGATATGCCACAGCACTTGCACCTAAGTTAAGAATGTTTTCTTCAACCCATTCAGTTGATCCAATCTATAAAATAAGAAAGAAAAGCACTAAATTCAAAACTCAAATGTGGTTTAGTCAAGCCATCAAGCTTTTTCTAATAACTTGACTACTAACCATTCCGAATTCTTCTGCATCCCAACTACAAAGGAGAATGGTCCTACGTGGTCTCCAACCAGATTTAAGCAACAAAGAGAATCGTCGGCTAATGTCAAGTAAAGCAGAAGTTCCACTGTTTGGATCAACAGCTCCATATGTCCATGCATCTCTATGGTTCCCAAGAATCACATACCTATCAGGTTCTTCACTACCTCTTATTGTCACCAATACATTGTGAATTTTCTTCATTTTCAACTCCCCCTAGAGTTTTAAAGACGACAAGAAACAGTGAGAATCTTTCAAATTGACCTCAAAATTCCACCAGCTCAAATTCCCAATTTCGTCAACTACAGTCAAAATTCGAAAAAAAGGAACTAATTTGGAACTTGAAAATCTAAAAAGAGTCAAACTTGATTGAGATTTATTGCCACTTTCCAGCTACAGATGTTGTAACTTCCAAAAAAAACATATTAAGGTCAAACTGGAACTTTCAAAATCTAACCTTCCAAAAAGGTTTTAACGGAAATTAAATCACAGTAATAAAAAGACACTAAATTACAAAGTCAAAACCAAGACAACATAACGGAAATCCGAGATTCCAGTTATTACCTGTAACGTCATGTTAACAACCGTCCGACCAGGACCAACCCGTTGTCCTGACCCGACCCGACCCGAATTCCGCCACTCCACTGGAGCTCTGGATCCCCCCAGAGACGCCAACATGATCTCTGCATTGTGGCGAGACAGAGGCAAAGATGGAATCTTTGGGAATCTCTGAGTGACACGATCATCGTCCAAGCTCAATTTCTCACCTCCGACAACTCCGGGCCAACCCGGACTAACCGGATCTCCGATTCCTCTCATCACCGTACCTCTCTCAATGCCACCGAGTCCACCACCGTCGTTCTCGGCGTATATGAGCACACCAAGCGCACCTTTAGTCTCTGCTATCTTAACGATCCCTCCTCTTCCCAAAGAGTCTCCCTTTCTCGCTAAAACCACGTAGTCTCTAACGCTCACTCCAATAGACTCAAGCGCACGGTAGTCACTCTCCTCGCCGTGATTCACGAAAACCACGTTACCCTGCGCCGATCCAGACGGCGAATAAGCGTGGTAAGGCCTAACGACATGAGAGGCAGAGGAGTCGTCGTCGTAGACAACAGGCTCGTTCAAGTCAAACTCCACCGTCGTGTTGTTGCTAAAACGCGCAGTGACGGAGGTGTGAAGAGGGTAAGAGAGGAGAGCCTCGTATTCAGCGACATGGGTCTCAAGTCCGAGGCTTTGGAAATGGTTTAGGACGTAGCTGAGAGTGTCTAAAGAGGGTTTTGTTCCGGCGAGGTGAGGGTGACGGGTCAACGCGCGGAGGTAAGAGGAGACTGTGGCGTTGGAGGCGGAGGAGAGGAAGAGGCGGCGGAGAGTGAGGGCGTTATGGGAAGTTCGAGAAAAGAGAAGAGGAGGAGCTGCGTCTGGGTGGTAGAGAGTGTAGAAAGTGGCTACGAAAAGGACTATGACGAAGAGGAAAGCACAGAGCGGCGGTGGTTGTCGGAAAAGGGATGTAGAGATTCCGGCGACGGTCGGTCTACTTGTGAGAGGCTGCGACATTGCAGAGAGAGAGAGAGAGAGAGAGAGAGTAATTGTTTGAGCAGTAGTTTAGTGGCTAGCCAAAGCAACTAGTATCTTTCTATTTTGTTCTGTCGTCAAGTGTCTTTATTTTATTATTATATTAATCATCTTCGTCCCTTTTTTCTTTTTTTGTATTGTCTCTTTCGTCCTTTGTTATTAGTTAGTTACTCAGGAGTTTTTTTGTGGTAAAAGACATTGTTATTGATCTTCTTCTTCTTCTTTTTTTCTTGATTCTGTAAAAGACCAATTCCTTTGTGTAATTACGAGAAATTGAATTTATTATTTGGTATCACTTGAGAAACATGTAAACGACCATTTTAGATGCTAGACATCACCAGTGTCGGTTAGTCGAATGAAAAGCTGCATATTAGAAGAACAAAGTGATTTTTTTAGCAGTAGTGGGTGGCAAAAACGGTATATTCTTTTATATTGTATCATTTTCATATTTTTGTTTTCTTTCATTTTTTTTTATACTCGTGATGTATTGTACGTGTTCAAATTTTGACATATTCCATTTTGGTTTATCATTTTTTAACATAAGCATATTACGCATCATATTCCATTTAATTTGATTGCCATTATTTCTTCAGTCTTTTTCTCGTTTAATTTTTGTCATAAATTCCTTAGGGGTGGAGACAACAGTCACAATGTAAAGCATTACATAAACAATGCGTAGGTAAAATAGTATACTTGAGTTGACACAAGTTGCCGCTTTTGTCATTGAATCCTGTCTATTCGCTGTTAATCTTTCTTGTAAAAACAAAAACGTGTCTCCCTTACCTGCCTATGGTTAATTACCTCAGGCGTATGATTTGGAGATTCACACATTCTTCTTTACGCAAATAAGATCCAACAATTATGGAACATTCCGCCCTTGGATTCGAACTGACCGTAAACACCAAATTACCACATTGCATATAGCTTCAAACATGGAATTGTGTGTTATCGTATTTGTGTGGTACCACCCTCCAATGAATATTTTCTTTGCCAATGATTTCATCACATGGTATGGTATCATTCTGAATTTGTGGTATCATTCGGAATTTGTCTCTCTTTAGTCCACAGTTTTGGTCATTGTTATCGCTTTCATCCATTGAATGGTATCATCTCGAATTTTGTTCACAGCCATCGTAATTGACTCGGTAGTTGAAAATCATACCAGTGTATGATTTTCCAAATGCGTTCAACGATTCATAGACGCATCTCGAGTGTCTCACTTAATGAGTCCCTTTACACCCATGTATTCTAATATAGTCAAATTTCTGATAAAACTGGTTTTCCGGTTGTTATGCACGTTTAATTCCGGTGTAGATCATATCGTCAGGTGGATTTGCATGTTCCGTTAAGGTATCATAAGTGAAAAATACAAAATAACAAACTCAAAAAGACTAAATAATAATTGGTATGTATTTTGCCTGGAAAATGGTGTGAGATGACAGCCTTCCTAAGAATAAATTATGATCTTTCTCAAATTTGGCATGAGCTATATAACAACTGAATCAGCGCAATCGTTTATAACGACTGCTATTTTTTTTGGTCAAGATAACAACTGCGTTATACATATTTATTTTCTCTAACACTTTACACATACTGAACGTGGAGGTAGTGGA
Organism: Sisymbrium altissimum; assembly: GCA_900406495.1. Classification (NCBI taxonomy): domain Eukaryota; kingdom Viridiplantae; phylum Streptophyta; class Magnoliopsida; order Brassicales; family Brassicaceae; genus Sisymbrium; species Sisymbrium altissimum. The sequence continues at coordinate 127,248 of OVBI01000074.1, read as the reverse complement.
GTATTCCTTTTCGTGCAATGAAATAGCTAGCATTCATTGATGAAGACTGTTTCTTTTACATGATGTATGCATATCTTGGTATTTATAGAGAAACATATTGGAATATGCATATATGCATTATCAATACATGATCAACGCTTACCTAGGTTTTTTCTTAGCCATACTGTGTCGCTGGGTGGCTTTTAATACACAATAATGTTATCATGTTGTCTCCACCATAAATGTTATTGCTGTTGTGCCGGTCAACAAGACATAATAATAATTCTTTGGAATTGGAAGAAATGTAGATAGTATTTTCGAGGAATTCGGCCTTGTTGGCCTTTTTCTCTCGAAATTAAATGTCTGTGTACTGCGACAAAGATGATTCCACCGGAAAGGCGAAAACCAACAACTATTCACCCAAAGAGGATTGTTGAATATGGAAAAAAAGTTCTTGCATTTTACCGAGATAAACTTGGGAATTGATTAAAAAATGGAGTATACAATTTGTAAAGTATAACTAAAAAGACTTATTATAAACTGAAAACAACACTAAAGGTTACAAACTTAAGTAACTAACTCAACAAATGATGATCACGGAACAAAGGAATGATAATCATGAAAAGCCTTTTTGTTTTGTCGTTATGCATTTGATTTAATCTGCCGGACCTACCTTCTTTATGCATATCTAAACTACAAATAATTGGTTTTAGAAAATTGAATTATCTCTAACGTTTCAAATCCAACACAGACTTAAAGTTTGACAGTCTCGTCAGACTATGAATAATTTTGTTAACATGACCCAAATAAATACATATGTTTTGCTTGTCATATTTTCTTGCTTCCGATATGTTTTACGGATAAATTATAAACTTTTGCAACAGTATAAAAAATATATAATCATTCATAAGTTTTTACACCTAGTTACATCACCACCATGTTCTAGATATGTCACTATAAAAATAAGATATTTGGAAAAATTATGATCTAAAAAATGTGGGACTCGATCGAATGATTGAGGTGTTACATAAATTCGAAAGTTGACACAGCACTATCGTGAAATAGGGAGGACAAATCTAAGTGGGTCCTTCAACGTATCTTTGCAGTACACCTTCGTAAATGCTCTTCCAAGTCATCATTCGGACAAAATATTTTAGGGACATTGCAAGTGTTTGGTTCAGACAATAGACAATTGACTACCTTAATTTTGATAGACAAAAGTTATAGGAGAAAAAAATGTACATATGGTAGACAACAAAAAGACTACCTTAATATATATATTCAACCGTAACCTTTATACAAACTTTCTGCTGTATAGAAACAAATATTTCTTTTAATATCAAAATTTTAAAACATTTGAACTAACATCCCACATAGCTTTTGAAACACTACAGCAAATTTTGTAAAGTCTAGTGTCCTGTTCTGAACCAATTAAGCGAATTTCTCGTAAAATTCTTAAAGAACTTGAGCTAAACCCTAGGGAATATGCCGTTATGATTCGAAACATTTGAATAGACTTTTATCATATGGGCTTGACATAAAAAAAAAAAAAGGACTTGACTATATAATTCTCAAAGCACTTTTTGAGCGTACTTTATAAACACACTAGTTTTTTAAGGCCCAAGAGACAAAACAAACCCAAATAAAACTAATGTTTAACAAAAATACAGGAAATTTTGCAATAAAGACCCTGAAGCTAGCCATATTTTACAAGATAAGAGTTAAGCTAAGAAAAAAAAGGGAACAGCCCTCCATCTCAGATACAACCGATATGATATGTAATATAACTGTATAGGTGTATAATACCGTGCACATTATGCATAAAACCGTGTATACATTGGAGCCTTTAAACAAAAATAGGAGAAAACGGCAAAACCGATCTGAGATTTATAGCTCACATATCGCGATGATCAAAAATCACTACTACCAACTATACCACGTTGTTTTATAAAATCTTTCACTGTCATAATTACCGCCTGCCACCATTAGCATACCATCACAACTGTGATGACCTTGGCCGTGATATTGTTAGCAACAATTGGTTTAACAAAAATAGTTACGAGGAGGCGACTATTTTTTGGTGGTGGTGGTGATGATGACCGTTGTGATGGCGGTCGTGATGTTAGCGGCAAAGGTTATGATATTCAAAATTTCATCTCTTTAATAATTTATGCCCTCATAAACTTTATTCTGTGATTAGCTTTCATTTATGTACTTTCAATTTTGTTTAGTCATAAGGATAAATATAAAACTTACCACACTACTTTGGTTCCCATTTCTTCTTATTTTTGTTTATGAGTTATCTTTTTTATTTAATTTAATTACATTCTCTTATTTATTTATTAACAATCACGTGTTACAACCATTTCTATTCATTATAATTTGATGTCATAATCAATTTTCTAAAGAGAGACATAAAATCCTCGTGAACCAATCACAAAAATCAATGAAATTAAGTTGTACCTACTATAGTAGATATGTCAAAGCCAACCTTATAAATGTAAAGTTTTTCTTCTTCCTTTTTTTCTTCCCCTCTGTCGCAAACATATTTGGGTCTTAAAAAAAGAACCAAAAAGTTTATAAGAAATAAACAGAGTGATTCTACACAATATTATTGCGGTTTAGTGATAAAAATCCTTCATTTTTTTTTTTTTGAGGTGCTAATGTTAGATGAGAGGTCTATATAAAGAAAAAAGATGATGAAGAAACATATGACCAAGGTGGTTAAAATTTGATTGAAATTCACGTTTCTGGTATTGCTTAGTTGTAGTAGATCGGATGAATCAGTACAGTTGGTGAACCATTTTCGTCCTGATCGTAAATCAAATCTTTGTTAAGGTATGATCCTAAATTCTAAATATGCTAATACAAATCTATTTCTGAACTCTCGGATCTTTTTCCCCACCCGTTCGCTAATTCTCTCTGTAATTTACAAACTCAGTAAAATATTTGCATTAACTGGCTTTTTCTCGTTAGGAACAATTTAATTAATGTTTTGTTGGCTTTTTTTTCCCCAATAAAGGCAAAGTTTATTCATGAAATTAGTCTCTCTCGCTGTGGGCACATAGCCCAAGAACTATGAAACGCGCTCCGATAAAGGAGGGAGATGGAGAATCAAAGACAAAAGACGAAAACATAAACTTCCATATCCTCCAAAATTCTCTTTCTTTTCTCTTATTGGATTTTCCTTCTTCTCTCCCTCCTGAAAATCCCGCCGTTTCTTAACATTTTCCTCTCTGTTTTTTTCCCGGGAAACAGGAGGAAAATTTTCATTTCTTTTTTCTTCCCGGAAGGATAGATCTTTGTGAATAGGTAGCTGCACCCATCTTAAGTTTCGTGTCTGAGGTAAAGAAGATTATCATTTTATTCTTGAAAAGATATCTTCTTTTTGGTTTTTTTAGAATCACCACTTATCTTCTCTTTTTGGCTTTTTAACGGCATTGTTGTTTTCTGAGTCCTTTATTCAGGTTCGGTGGCTCATTGTTGTACTTGTTTCCCGCAATTCAATTGGAGAATGTAACAAAGGTTTCTGCTTTCATTAGATTCCAAAGCTAGGGTTGTTGGGAACGTGTACTTAATCTATCTGTAGCTTAGCGTTTGAGATTTTGGTTTTTGGGTATACCACCATGGATTCTGAGTTGGGCTTTTCTTCGAGAGATGTTGTGAAATGCTGTGATTATTCCCTTGGGGCATGTTCTTCAGATCCTTGGACTAGAACGGTGAAAAGAAAGTTCAACGAATTCAAAGAAGGGAACATGTTGTTGTTAAGAGGCTCTTCTGATGCATCTTCAAACGCTAAGTTACTAGTTGAGAATGAATGTGCTGCTTTACTTGAGGATCTTTCTAGCCAAAGAAAAGCAGTGAAAGATCTTCACTTGGAGCTTGAAGAGGAGAGAAACGCTGCTGCATCTGCAGCTAACGAGACTATGTCGATGATACTGAGGTTGCAGAGAGAAAAGGCTGAGATTCAGATGGAAGCTCGGCAATTCAAAGTGTTTGCCGAGGAGAAAATGACGCATGACCAAGAAAATCTTTTGGCTTTGGAGGAGCTCTTGTATGAGAAGGAGCAGGCTATCGAGGCCTTGACTTATGAGGTCGAAGCTTACAAGGATAGACTGTTGAGCTATGGGCTAACTGAAGCAGAGATGCATGATCTGATTCTTTGTTTTGGCAGAGACTCTAGCACGGTCGGTGTTGATGTTTACCCGTGCGAGTATACTTCCTTGAAATGTAGTGTGGATGATGAGAACCCGAGCGGACCAGATGGTAATGTTGAGGTTGTGGAAAAGGTGGTAGTTGGTCAGTCTCCAAGATGGCCATATTATGATCCAAATTCGCCATTAGGAACTGCAAAAGAAATAAAGGGTACGTTTTCCGCAGACTCTCCTATGTCTAGTAGCAGCGACAGAGTTTATACCATCGACTCAATTCATGTGGGAGTTTCTGAAGTTAAGATTGACGACGAGCCTAGTAAGATGAGCAAGGGAAAGTTGAACGGAGATCTTTGGAGTTCTCCGAGATACCAAGAACCGGTCTTGACTCAGCAAGGAGTTAACGAGCCAGATATCGAGAAGCTTTACACAAGGCTTCAAGCACTTGAGGCAGACAGGGAATCACTGAGACAGATCATTGTCTCGATGCGGACAGACAAAGCTCAGTTGGTGTTGCTGAAGGAAATAGCACAGCATTTATCAAAGGAACCTGTCGCAACAAACAGGCGAAATACAGTTAGCAAAATGCCATCTTTCAAAGCATTCTCTGTAGCAACCGTCTTCAAGGTAAAACAATCAGAATCTCTCCTATATAAGCTCTCACATGTTGCATAATTCTTTCTAAACTATGCGTAAGCCTGCCTGAATTTGCTCTTTTCGTTCCTGTGTTTCAGTGGATTGTGTCTTTCGTTTCTTGGAGCAGGAAAGCCAAGCGAAACAAGTAAGTTAATTTACGAGCAAAGACGCTTTTTTGGTTCACATTTGGGTATTTATTACTGCTTTCTGATGAATTCCAATTACAAATTTGCAATGCAGGTATGTGTACGATTTGTCAGCAAATAATATGGGGATGCTTATGATTCTAGGGGAGGGATCTCGAACTAGGAGATGGAGTTGTTTAACAAGTTCACATGTCTAGATATCCATTAATTTTCTCTCTTGGCATAGTTAGTGCAAATTGAATGTACACATTTCTTTATTGCAAGACATCCAATCAAAAACATGTATGGATGGTTCAGATTCTGGTTAAATATATCAATCCAAAGTTAATTCTTTTCCTCTTGCTTTTGAATCATACATCTCCTCAAGGCAAAGACCATAACATAAGAGTAAGACTTTAAACAAAAAGAAGCCACGTTATTATGTATGCATAAAATCAGGAATCAAACCAAACAGTTTCTTAATTCTTTTTATATGTTGCATCAAATATGTTTCCGAATATCTCCAGCCAAATTGCACATAAATAAACATTCGGTTGATAATTTGATTTTGGGGTCATACATATAACGATGAAAAAAACCTGGAAAGAGAGGATTCAAAGCAAATACAGATCACGAGGGAGACAGCGAAACAGTGTAAGAGTTGTTGCAATACTTCAAGCTCTTTAGATAGCCTGATCGAAGCTGAGGGCAGATCACTGCTCCGGGAATGTCAGACGCATCATCGTTTGTTTCTCCTGTGCCTTCGGTGACTAAAGACTCAGGCTCGGTTTTCTCAGCTGTTTGTGGTAGACCCATGTTTAAGCTAACCGAGGTTGGCTCGGTCACAAAGCTGAATTCAATTCAAAGAATGTTAGCAAAGACTTCAGTTTTTGGTTTCGAAGGGAAGAGAAGCGATACTACATCAACGAACCTGGCTTCAAACTTTTGTCCATTAGCACCCACATTTGCACATATATTGCTAATAATCCACGGCGGAAGATATTCACCCTTCATCTCGACCATGCAGGAACTTGTATGATCTGTTTTTACCATCTCCGTGCACTTGATCTGGAGATGAACGAACAAGTATTCTAAGAATGTCAAAAGACTTCACAGATTGCAGAGAAAAGCGCAAATGTAAGAAAATACACCTCAGGAGAAGACACTGCAGCATTTTGAAATGGCACAGGTGAATATAATACAGGAACGTCTGCGGTGAGAAGAAATCCCAAAGAAGACCTACGCGCATGATTGAGAAGCAATGGGTATATTACACATCAAGTAAATTCGTTACTACGATTTAGATGTGCCCGATATGTAACTTTTTCCAATAAATGTTCATACGCACCTATAATTTAACAGAAGATCATACACTCCATGTACGCTCTCATTACCGTCAAAAGCCAAGAACGATTCTGGAGTATTATCTATGTTTGAGACGGAACGCAAACGACGAGTCTGCATACATCACAAGGAGGAGTCAGAAAGATACGCCAAGTACTCTCCCATTTACAATTGCATGTGCTTCTATAACAGTGGAATATTCACCTAGACAGAACTGTAGTTCCTAAAGAGGTAACTGAAGGTGCACAAACCTGGCCAAAGTTATGATTCTCTATCTCTGAAAGTTCAGCAAGATCTTCAACTGTGGTCTCATCTATTTTAGTTTTGCAAAGAGGCATAGAGTAGCATATGTCCTGTGAACAACATACTCAGATCGGATTAGTAAAGTACTGACGACCGCAAGGTTTGCATTATGGATTAAAAAAAAGGACAATGGATAATCCACTAGTTCTCTCTTAAATGTGTCAATTATTGATTAAGCATACTATATTTTACCCTTGATGTAAAAGCCTAACACGTTTACGGAATTCTAAATCAAGTTGCAGAAAAAGCACAATAATACCACATTGTTGCTTAAATCAAATTCCTTCGATCCCACTGATATGAAACAATTGTTCAACTAAGCATTGGTGATCTCAGAGCAGTAGAAGAACATCAGGCAACATGTTTTCAAGTCCTATCATTTGTGAACCTACAAAAATAACTTCAACTGCTGCAAACTATAAAACGCTTAAGGCTAGCCTCACCAACCTAAAAAGCACATGGCTTCTCAAAATTTGAAGAAAAGCGTAGCAAAGATGTGTAGATGAGACTACAATTTCTAATGTAAGTAGCACCCTGACTCTAGTTATTGTGCAACTTTTCGCAAAGTTTTATCTACGTTTCTTTAAAGTCCTATCAAAGAAGCAGTCAATCATGGAACTTGTTCAGATGCCAAAATTTAAACAAAAAATACATAACAGATAAGGATGCTGCAGTCTAGTTTGAAAGCCTGAAGGAAAGTAAAATATAAACAACGTGCTAAAAACAAAATAAAGCAAAAGGCCTAAGAATACCCAGGGAGCATATCTTACAAGGTCTTTAAGCATGGCTCTCAATCTCCTAGTTGACTGAGTGATATAGGCATTGCATGAGCGTTTGAGACCCCCTGACTCACAGCTTCCGGTGAACATTGCCACAAACTGCGAAGTACAAACTACAATACGAAAATTGTACAACTAAATTTAGTATCATTTTAAGACAATGGGATCTATAACATTTACAGAAAGAGAGATAAAGCATGAGAAAGAAGCTGTGCATGAAAGTTCATATTTTAATAATACTAGCGGTGTGCGTGACTTTGATGCATCTTTGCCAAGACAGAAAACTAACAGCAAGGTGTATGCCGAATTCTTCTATATGAAAGTGCAAGTGAGAAATAAAACATAGAAGGTTCACTGTCTCGGCGGAAAGAAAGTTCCACCGACATGCATCTGTATAAATATATGTAAACACTACAGGTTTCCAGTGCCATTGATGTTAACTTTAACTTCATTACACTAGTGTTATACCCGTAAGAAAATCACATCCAAATTAAGCATATATACGATGGGATTACCATAAAATATTTTGCAGAGATTCTTCCGAAACATAAAATATAGACTTCGAAAAGCATCTTCCCAAGCCAATTGCCTCTTTTGTAGGAAAGGATCTTCACCTAAAACAGCCAAATGAAGATCTCTTTATAGAATTTAGAAGGTACAGATAAGAAGGCATAGCTCTTGAGTCCTCACTAACAAACCTTTGTCTGGTCCAGATGTTATCAATGCTGAAATGATAAAAGGTGGCAAGGTGGACTGGGGATAAACCCATGAGTGTAGCGACATGGAATTTAACACCTGGGAAACCACAGCTGATCCAGAACCACTACTGTTATCTTGATTTACCACATTACACGACAGCGACTTTAGCTGTGGCATACCATTGTAGGTGCTACCCATAATTGACCTATGCAACCTAGAACAACAATAGAATGGAAAATAACAGACTGAATCCAACCTCAAGAAGCAACATAAAAAACACTACTAAACATGATTCAATACGAAAAGGGAGAGAAAATAAAAGGAATACTTTACTCTTATAGCAATACAAAAGTTCATCAAGAATCATCAATAAGTGGTATGTGATAACTAATATAAGATGTCAAGGAGGAATCATTCAGATTCAACTAAAAAGAATGTTCCGAATAAAAAGAATCAACCAAGATATGATTCTGCTCTTACTACATACTATACAGAATACTAGAAATAGCTGAACTCACCAATTTAATGGAGAAGAGGAAACAAGTCGAGCATAAGTCTTTATGGAAAGGTCCAGGGGAATCTCTCGCCCAGGAACATGGAACTCAGACACGAAATTTCCACTCAATGTAGCAGTATCAGATTTCCCACTTATGTCACCGGGATGAACCGGCAATGGTAAACAAGTGGCAAGTCCTTTCAGTGCTTTAGTCTGTTGAAAGACGACATGAGTTTTACAAAGACCATATATATATCCATCTGAAATTATCAAAGACTACCAAGTGAAGCATACCATATCAATATCTGGCAAGCAGGATAACTCTTCACCCCTTGTTGAAAGTTCTGTGACACTGCGAAACATGATCTGGCTGCATCTCTCATTTGTTTGACGAGATTCGGTGTTAGAATCATTAGAAACTTCAGTAGAAGCATTATTTTCCTCACTGCTAAGACATCAAAGGATTAACATAAGTTAAAGCACATTAAGTCAGCTTACTCCAGGGAGAAATTGCCTGAGGCATTTTACCGGATGAGTTGTTGTCTTTTGGCAGCAACATTTGAGAGTAACGAAACATTGAATAGGTTGCCGGATTGCTCTTTCACACCATTTTCCTGTGGTAAAGACAAATAATTAATAAAACAAAATATGTATACTAAGCTGTAAACCGTCATTTACATACGTTAAACTAAAGGAATCAAAAGAATCAGAGGTGTGTGTTCTAAACCTTGTTTTCTTTGCCAGATGTCAACGAAGGGCGAGCCTTTTTGACAGGATATAGTTTATCCATACGCATCTCAATGTATTTTGGATTCTTCAACTGTTCTTGTTTCTTAATCCCATTTTCCCTGTCAGTACTAAAGCCAAGATAATCTCGTAAGATATAAAAAAAAGTAAGTTCAACAACTTGAAGACGTAATGATATTTTTGTTTACGTTGTGCAAGGGCGCATTGCATCGAAAGAAGCCTTAGCTTGGTCGACAAAACTAGTCTGCTTCAATTGTTCACCCTGTGTTGCGAGCAATGATTAGAATCTGAAATGAAGAATCTTGAAAAGAGAATTAGCAACTCAAGAAAGAAGCAAAACTTACTCTTAGTTCACCGGGCGTCTTCCTCTTAGCTTTGGAAGCTCCTTTCATTTGAAGAGAGCTAGGAAAAGCACCGGGAGCAACTACTTTCGCCATTTCCAAAAGACAATGTTCACCTACTCAAACTTGTTTCACAAAATAAACGTGAGGCCAAATTTGGTATCTTCTCACAATCCTAATTCCAATTTCCTAAAGTCCATCAGGCTCTGAAATAGTAAAGTTACCCTAAATTAGAAAAGCTTATGAACCCTAGAATGAGTTGAAGAACTTGGAAGCGATAATTTTCGATTAAATCGGAGATAGGATTAGAAACATACTCACCACGCTCGATGGTTAGTGTCTTAGCGATGTAGCAAACATCAAGACCCAGGCGGTGTCGCGAAATCGATAGCGATGTTCGCGATGATGAGAGGGCTTCTCTGGGATTCGGTTTTTCTTTACTCTCTCTCTCTCTCTCTCTCTCTCTCTCTCTAAATGTAATTTTGTTTTGGGGGAAAACAAGAAAACCTAAAAAAAGTTGAAAGTGAAGTGGGAGGGAAGAGGAAAGAGCGTCAAATTGGAACCTCTTTTCAAAAACATTTCCTCAAAATGTTTTGGGCTTTCCCTCTCTACAGAGTCTCTGTAATTGTAACACCAAAACTAACGCCGTTAATGTTGACTATAATAATTCTCCGAAAGAGCAAGAAGTCTCACCTAAGATATGAAAACCAAATTGACACAGTTTAACACATTATAGATTTGGTTTAATATAGTTTCGGTTTTGGTTCAGATAGTAGATAATATAATCCATTTATATCTCTCCTCAATTCGATTTTCAAATCGTTTTTTTTTTCACTACAATTTGAATTCGGATTGAACTCCCTGTGCGAAATTAATGCTCCAAATCACTTGAACAAATTTAACAACAGGACACCAAATGTCTTTTGTCACAAATAAGCACAAGAAAAAACAGAAAAAGATTGCCTCTCTAGCCTCGACAATTACACATAACCAAACAACTCTGGTCTCTAGAAAATACATATTATTTCTCTCAAACTATTACACAGCCTAAATCTCTACCTAAAAGAGTAACTAAACACAAGCAAGAGCCTCCACATTCCATTCACCCACTTCATCGTTTACTTCTTCCCTTGTCATGCCTGCCAATTGTTTCCACCTGAAACACAAAATCAACCACTCTGTTTTAATCCATATTCAAATTTCGAATCCCTTGCAAGAAGTACAACATTCAAATACATGATTTCATCACTTTGTCGTCATGTATGTGTTAATGGCTCTTAAACTTTCTAGCTTGAATCTACCAGACTACTATGCATATATCAAATTGTTCTCGGTCCAACACTCTACATATGTGAAAAAAAAGTATACACCTTAGCTATTAACAACACATCAACCTTCAAACTAGTGGGCTATATTATGTAAGCATTCGACCATGAACGAAAACAAAGAAGTTCAAACACAGGGAAAACAAAGAAGTTTTGATTTTTACCTGAATCAAAACTACAGCTACGAGGGAACAGATAGCGCTGCTTCCTCCTCGCCTAAAGACACGACATAAGGCTGAACTTTAAATGTCTCAGTAATTGTAAAACTAAGCTCGTAATTCACAGCCTTCGTCCCAAAGATGTTGAACCTTCCTGCGCTGTTGTAAGCTGCTTCCGCATCAGCACCCTTCCTAAAAACTACTCTAGCCCGGTGTTTCTCCGGGTCAACCTCAGTCTGCGAATCCTTTATTGGTCCAAAATGCCTGAACATTTTACTCAAGCTCTTCTCAGGAGGTATTGTATCCGTTTCAGAAAAGTTCATTATAAGCTCAGCTGGGGCATTCTCATCAAAGTCAGCCGGTTTGTCTGAAGCTGAAGGAAGAGGACTAATAATCTGAGACTGTCGTCTCCTGTATGGTCGACGAGTCCTTTTGACCTGAGCAGGTTTCAGCTCAACCGACACAACTTGATAGTTTTCTTTATCAGTAGGTGGCGTTTGCTCTTCACCACCATTGTGGATCACTCTGTCAGTCCAGTATGTGTCACCCATTTCCTCAAACTCAAATGCTTCGGTTCCTCCTGCATTCGAATTGGATGGCCTACCTTTTTTACTGCTTAACGTTTCTGGAGTATACTGCTGCGAAGCCGATGAGTTTCGAAAATCTAAGAAAAAGCCAGAAGCAATTTCGGATACAACGTTCTCTTTTACAGGATCTGTTGCTGCAGAGTGAAGCTGGGATACAAAACTCTCAACAGAAAGAGTTTCATCACCAACGTTACTACCCTTCAAAACTGAAGGAGATCCCGCCATCTGACTAGCAGCTCTGGCTATGCATGCACCGATCTTAAAGGACGGCCTTTGGGCAAAAGACACCTTTGCCAAGGAAACAGTCTTCCTACTTTCACCTAGTGAATCCTCACTCAGGACATCAGCCTTCCGTTTCACACCATTGGTTTTAGTATCAGAATCGGTTCCAACATCAGCATAATCAGAGTTGTTGGGATTTTCTTCCATTATTGTATCTTCCTTTTGGTTTGGATCGATACTTGGAACTTCATGAGTAGTCTCATCTTCCTCCTTCGTTGTTTCTTGTTGATCTACTGCTTTCTCATCTGAGGAATGATGATCCTTATCTTCTTGGTTTTCTTCAGACCCCATAATTGCATCAGAAGCCTCTTTTCGACACTCTGTAGCAACACGGGCTTCATTCGATTCATTTTCAACACCTTCACCTTCAGCACTTGAGCTTAATTTATCACGGGACTCAGCGTTTACGGTAGCATCAACAGATTTAAGGGCCTCGTTGCCATCCTCAGTGGCAACTTCCTCTGCCATGTCAGTAGCTTTCTTATCCTCTTTCAAAGATACATTCCCGGATTCAGTTTTAAGGTCTTGTATATTTCCTGACCAACATGATACACCACTGAAATCAATAAAGTTGGTAATATCAGACCTTGGATCAAAAAGAGCATTATCATCCAACGGTTCAACTTCACCTGGAGCAGCATCTTCAGTGGAACTGTTTGGGTTTGCTGAATAAGCAGATTCATTTGCCATATCAGCATTATCTTTTCGTTCATCAATTTCCATTTCCTCTACCACATTCGACTCAGTCCTGTCAGCTTCAGCTATTGGAACATCTTGGGTTTGTATCATACTTGCACCAGTAGATTCATTGCCATCATTGTCCAAAACATCCTTTTCCACCTGCTCCTCTGCAGTAGGATCGATTTCCATGGCTTCTCCGTTTTCTTCTTTTTGGTTAACATTGGTGAATTCCTCTTCAAGAGCAGGAGAGCTAACCTCTGGAACTTGGACAGAATCTGATTGCCTAGCATCATTGGTCTCAGATCCAACGTTCTCTTCATTCGCATGTTTGCTATCAACAATCATTTTGTTATTATCCTCACCACTTTTATTAGCTGAATCCTTCTCTTGGTCAGCTTTATCTTCTGCAACAGAAAGCGTCTCACCATCGACTGAACTTTGGTGGGGCTTGTCATTTTGTTGGGCATCAGAGGTGGTGGCATCAGAATCATCACCATCTCCATGGCTATCTTCAACTTCACAGTTTGCCTTGTCATTCCCAGCAGAGATTACAGTCTCCTCTTGTCCTCCACCATTCACCGGCTTCACCTCAACAGCTCCATCATCTCCGTCATACTCCTTTTGATTTCTCTCTGCGAAAGCATCAGTCTTTTCAACATCATCGGACCTAACAGTCTTGTCATCGTTATCCTTAGTCTCAACCGCAACACTTGCAACATCCTCTTTGACATCAGAAACAGAATTATCCGTATTGCCATCTTCACGAGCTGAAACTCCATCTACCTCGACAGTGTTGGCATCCTCACAAACTAGGGTTTGTTTTTCAGAAGTGAAACCTAGTCCCTTGACAGCTTCCTCCATGGGCTCTCCAACAAACTGACTGCCCTCTCTCTGTTCCTCCATTTGGAATTATCTGGTTGAAGCTCAAAATTACTCAAATGCATCCATGGATTTTCAAATCAATAAAGCCCAAAACATGCAAACCGAATTCGTGGAAAAAGGGTATTCATAACAAGCATGAAAGGTTGCAGCTTTCGTAGACACAAAGAAGTGAAATTTAACAACGAGAGAGCTGAAATCGACGGGAAAAGAATTACCTCTTTAGATCTTGCGAGAGTTGGAGAAAAGGAAAAAGGTGAGGGCTTTGGGTCTCAGAGTTACAGAGACGAGTGTGGAGAAGAAGAAAGGGAAGGAGATCTGACAGGTGAAGTGAAGGGCAGCAGCGAATTCGTAAGTCGAGCGTGTAAGCATCAGTCATGAAACACCATACTGTATGTATCTCTTTTCTCCTTCGGGACAACAGATTCGTAGATAATACCAAAATCAAACAAATTCTACTTAGAGAGCTCCGTTGGCTCACGATTTCGGGGATGTAGGGTCTATCATCCATTTAATCAACCGCCTTGATCTGTCCACGTTGCAATTTTTTCTTTTTTTTTGTTCTAGATAAAACTCTCAATTTATTTTCCTCGAAAAACCAAAAAAAAAGAAAGAAAAGTGATATATAATTAAGAATGAATGTGAAGCACATTAAATCTAAAATTCCAAAAAGAATACGAATTCGTATATTCTAGTGGGAAAATTTTAAACTCTAGATTGGAAAAGAGAAACCCAAACATATTTTTTTTCGTTGAACTAGCCTAAGCATATTGTTAATTTTGTTTGTAACTCATTTAGAGTGAGTAGTAAACAAGTGTTTTGAAAAATGATAAATTATGTTCTTTTTGGAATTTAAACTTGGTGTTAAAGGAAAAAAAGTGTCTTTGTGCTATTTATGACGGACACGAGGCTTTACTCAATTCCTCAGCTACGGCTATTATTGAATTTCATTTACTGGGCTTTCGGATGGAATAGTTTACCTAAAATCCTATTAACTCTCGTTTATACTTTCGTATTTTGTCTCTGTCGTTGCTTAGATATATGTTATTTTAGGAGACAAATAAGCGAGAGAAAATACAACTTTAGAGAAGCTTCTGATGTAGGCATATGACCAGCATCGTAAACTATCAAATTTGATGGTAGTCTCACGATACATCACAAAAGCTGTAAGTCAGTTCTTTTGTCTTTATGGATGACAGGAAAATGCATTATTCTCTTACCATACCACAACCTCAAAACTCTTAGCATGTGATAAATTAATTATTACAAGTAGTATTTTCTCAAATAAGTGCAGTTTGGCTTGTGACAAAAAAAAAAGAAGAAGTGCAGTTTGGCTTTAGCCTATCAATTTAGAGCAAAGCCTATCTTCCAAAGCGGAAGCTTTCAACCTATTAACATTAAGATCCTCTACATGGTCGACAAAGGCGGATAAACTCTACCAGGACCCTCACACGCTTCAAAGTTAGCTCTAAAACCTTGGATTTCAACAGTTTGGAAAGCGTTCCTTTCAGGATTGAACTAGAAGAGATATAACGGTTTAGATGTATAGTTAATTGACAAAACAATTTCACTCTAACGAAGGAAAGGTAGCTGTGATTAAAGACATTATCCTCCCAGCAAGTGTAGACATAGACATATTCCGACCATTCTGTTTCTCGACATCTAGAACCCATATACGCAACTCAATGATATTAACATCATTCTCGGCCCAATCAATCCCAGCATTAGTATTCGACCAAGTAGTGATATATGTAGTTTATCAATTCGGGAGACCAATCACAGAAGTATTCTGTGTCAAGAAACTTGAATTCCTCATACCTAACTTCAAAACAAACTATAACATCAGGCAAAACCTTTAAGTTCCAAGCTAAGTAATATAAAACCCCATTGATGCATATCCCTTCATTCGACGAACGATTCGTATGGGGGACTATCAAACTTGCCCCTAGCTCACCTCAGTTGTTTACCAGTTCCTTAGAATCTCATGACGATTCCTTTCATCTTTATCATGATCATAATCAACAAACGGATAAGCCTCGGCCAATACCTTGAATTGCTTGTCGATAGGATCAAACCCACTCACCGTTTCGTTCGACCGCAAACAAGAGACGTGGACGACACGACAATCAAGTCAGAAATAATTGGGAACTCTGGATCGGTAAGTGTGGAATTCCACAGTTCGACACGCTACGAAACATAACAACTGACTTCGCAGGCAATCTCGAGAATATCTTGATAATCACACAATACTTGAAATTTGATGGAGCACTAGCATAAGGTAGACAAAGATAAGTCATAAGTATAACGCACAAGGGGCAAACAAAGTATTAGAAGATAACTCTACTCTGTGAGAAGTCTTTTGGTGACAAAAATCAGAGCTCATCTATGTGTAATTTGTTCTGGTTTGGGATAAAATATCTGTTTCAAGACTGCGGAGGAGTGTAAATGATCAAGCTCTATTCGTCGGTGGGCTTAAAATTTTAAAATCAATGTTTCATTTATGCAAAATAAGTAGCGCAAATATTGAACATAAATTTGACAAGCGCTAACTTGGTCGAAACATCTCACCCAAATCTCCCAGTTTGCTGTTCAAAATAACTTCGCCTTAGTAACCCCATCACTGTCCAAACATCACTTGGTTTAGAAACAGCAAATCAAATGTAGGGACCATCTCTCTAGCCTCGACAATAACAGATACCCTGAACTCTGCAAATTACATGTTTTCTACTATTACACAGCCTAAATCTCTCTACCTAAAAGGTAACAAAACACAAGCAAGAGTCTCCAGATTCCATTGAGCCACTTCACTGCTGAACTCTTGATGCCTGCCCATTGTTTTCACCTGAAACAAAACACAAGATCAACCATTCGGTTTGAATCCAACATCAATTTAGATACCATAGAAGACTTCGCTCTTAAGGAGAACACAACAACCAAAGACAGGACATAATCATTTTGTTGTGATGTATAATGGGTCTTAATCTCCGAACTTGAACCTACCAGGCTACCATGCATATATCATCTCTTCTCATTCTACCTATGTAAGAAAGTCTACACCTTTGTAATTAGCTTACTACTACCAAAATAAAATAAAACATACAATAAAAAAGAGAAGAACCTATGCATTCAGAAAAACAACACATCAGCTTTCAAACCAGTCGACTTTAGAGTTTAAGCTTAGAGCATGAATGAAACATAAGAATCAAATTTACCTGAACCATGCCCAAAGCAGTACTACGTCTAGGATGGAACAGAATGTGCTGCTTCGTCCTCGCCTAAAGACACAACATAAGGCTGAACTTTGAATGTCTCAGTAATTGTAAAACTAAGCTCGTAATTCACAGCCTTCGTCCCAAAGATGTTGAACCTTCCTGCGCTGTTGTAAGCTGCTTCCGCATCAGCACCCTTCCTAAAAACTACTCTAGCCCGGTGTTTCTCCGGGTCAACCTCAGTCTGTGAATCCCTTATTGGTCCAAAATGCCTAAACATTTTACTTAGGCTCTTCTCAGGAGGTATTGTATCCGTTTCAGAGAAGTTCATTATAAGCTCAGCTGGGGCATTCTCATCAAAGTCAGCCGGTTTGTCTAAAGCTGAAGGTAGAGGACTAATAATCTGAGACTGTCGTCTTCTGTATGGTCGACGAGTCCTTTTAACCTGAGCAGGTTTCAACTCAACCGGCACAACTTGATAGTTTTCTTTATCAGCAGGTGGCGTTTGCTCTTCCCCACCATTGTGAATCACCCTGTCAGTCCAGTATGTGTCACCCATTTCCTCAAACTCAAATGCTTCGGTTCCTCCTGCATTCGAATTGGACGGCCTACCTTTTTTACTGCTTACCGTTTCTGGAGTATACTGCTGCGAAGCCGATGAGTTTCTGAATTCTAAGAAAAAGTCAGCAGCAATTTCAGATACAACGTTCTCTTTTACAGGCTCAGTTGCTGCAGAGTGAAGCTGGGATACAAAACTCTCAACAGCAAGAGTTTCATCACCAACGTTACTACCCTTCAAAACTGAAGGAGATCCAGCCATCTGACTAGCAGCTCTGGCTATGCATGCACCGATCTTAAACGAAGGCCTTTGGGCAAAAGACACCTTTGCCAAGGAAACAGTCTTCCTACTTTCACCTAGTGAATCCTCACTCAGGACATCAGCCTTCCGTTTCACACCATTGGTTTTAGTATCAGAATCGGTTCCAACATCAGCATAATCAGAGTTGTTGGGAATTTCCTCCATAACTGTATCTTCCGTTTGGTTGGGATCCATACTTCGAACTTCACGCGTAGTGTCATCTTCCTCCTTCGTTGTATCTTGTTGATCTGCTGCTTTCTCATCTGAGTATTGATGATCCTTATCTTCTTGGTTTCCTTCAGACCCCATAATTGCATCATAAGCCTCTGGAGCAACACGGGCTTCATTCGATTCATTTTCAACACTTTCAGCTTCAGCACTTGAGCTTAGTTTATCACGGGACTCAGCGTTTACGGTGGCATCAACAGATTTAAGGGCCTCGTTGCCATCCTCAGTGGTAACTTCCTCTGCCATGTCAGTAGCTTTCTTATCCTCATTCAAAGATACATTCCCGGTTTCAGTTTTAAGGTCTTGTATATTTCCTGACCAACATGATACACCACTGAAATCAATAAAGTTGGTAATATCAGACCTTGGATCAAAAAGAGCATTATCATCCAACGGTTCAACTTCACCTGGAGCAGCATCTTCAGTGGAACTGTTTGGGTTTTCTGAATAAGCAGATTCATTTGCCATATCAGCATTATCTTTTCGTTCATCAATTTCCATTTCCTCTACCACATTCGACTCAGTCATGTCAGCTTCAGCTATTGGAACATCTTGGGTTTGTATCATACTTGCACCAGTAGATACATTGCCATCATTGTCCAAAACATCCTTTTCCACCTGCTCCTCTGCAGTAGGATCGATTTCCATGGCTTCTCCGTTTTCTTCTATTTGGTTAACATTGGTTAATTCCTCTTCAAGAGCAGGAGAGCTAACCTCTGGAACGTGGACAAAATCTGATTGCCTAGCATCATTGGTCTCAGATCCAACGTTCTCTTCATTCGCATATTTGCTATCAACAACCACTTTGTTATTATCCTCACCACTTTCATTAGCTGAATCCTTCTCTTGGTCAGCTTTATCTTCTGCAACAGAAAGCGTCTCACCATCGCTTTGGTGGGACTTGTCATTTTGTTTGGTATCAGAGGTGGTGACATCAGAATCATCACCATCACCATGGATATCTTCAACTTCACAGTTTGCCTTGTCATCAGCCACTTCATTCCCAGCAGAGATGACAGTCTCCTCTTCTCCTCCACTTTCATGACTTTCACCATTCACGGGCTTCACCTCAACAGCTCCATTATCAGTTTCAGGGTCTGCGAAAGCATCAATCTTTTCAACCTCATCAGAGCTAACTGCCTTCTCATCGTCATCCTCACTAACAGAACCAACCGTACCATTAACACTTCCAACATCAACTCTCACTTCTTTCTCATCAGAAACCAAAACTCCATCATTTGGGTTTCCAACAGTCCCACTAACATCACAAACACCTAAATCCGAAACCTCTACAGTGTTGGCATCTTCGCTACAAGACTCTTTCTGCAGAACATCAACTTCACCATCTAGGGTTTCAGTTTCAGAAGCTAAACCTAGTCCCTTACCAGTTTCCTCCACGGGCACTCTGCAATCACCAACGGAGTCACTTTCCTCTCTCTGCTCCTCCATGGAATTATCTGGTTGCAGCTTAAACCCTCAATATATCGACAGATCTTAGATACCAAGAAAAGGCCGAATCTTGGAAGAGATATCGGGGCAAAGTTCCAGATTTTACTAATACCGCAAGTGAATTTCGCAATGGGAAAGTTGAAACTGATGGAATTGCCTTTTCAAGATCTTGCGAGAGTTGGAGAAATGAAAAAAGGTGAGGCCTTTGGGTCTCAGTTACAGAGACGACTGTGGAGAGAAGAAATTCCGATTTCCGGAAAGTAAGAGAGAGAGAGAGAGAGACCGATGACCGACTCGCGTCACAGTTATTTTATTACTTTTGTTCGAGATAAGACCTTCACTTTCTCTCCAATTTATTTTAAAGCCCTTAGTTTTTTTTACTTTTAAGATCATACTTTCGAAACTTACAATAAGAACCTTTTTACCGTATTTGTGCGTTTTAAACTAAGCTGGTGGTTTTTGCCAATACAAAATTTTACAATTTGTAATAATCGATTCTTAAGAGAATGTATCATTTAATCTCTTCAAATTCCTTATATCAAACATAAGAAAATCTTTCTCTTGAACTTTAAAATTCGTTTAGTAAGCTTCAAAAGTTTGATCTTTAAAAGTGAAAACAATAAAGATTTAAAAATAATAATAATAAACCCCTTTTACTGTAACTTGTAATTCTTAAATGATGATTTCACAACTTTAACACTTATAGGTTATGATTCTATACTTTTAATATAAGTTACAATTATGTACTTTTGACATTTAATCGCAGTTCTTTTAGAATTGAATGGTGGTAACCACAGTTGTCTTAATTCAACAAAAAACATGATTCTAGAAAAAAAAAAAAGGGTTGTCTAATACAATATTGTGATTCCAGAAATTGTCAAAATAATTTACAAACTGGATCAATTTGCTAATACAAATATAACCCACTAATCATTTAAAATCAAGCTGATCATGTGAGAAAAAATATCCAAACTATTTTTATGTTGGTCAGGTTTGGTCGGGTTGAACTATTTCGTTACCTCTAATGATTAGTGTAAAGAATATACAAGATGAAAAATCAGATACAAGAAAATTGGAAAGATTAGGTGAGAGAATGAATACAAGAAAAATATTTTTCGATCTTAGATCAAATTATAAAGAATTTGAGTTGTTGTTTTTTCAACAACGTATCTTTAATGGATCGAATTTGGATGATGATACATCAGTAATACTATTTCAAACCACTAGATTACATGTTATAATACTGAGTTATGTGAAAAAATTAATTTAGCATGTGTTTATTTTTCTGAAGACATTTGCTCAAGTCTTTTGAAGGTTAAAGACTAGAGAATAGTGAAAAAACCTCGTTTTTTGGATTTGGTCAAAAAAAAACCTCGCTTTCTATACTTTACTAATTGGATTAGTAGATACTCCTAATTATTACTTCGGTTGTAAACTCTATTACCTTATCTTTAATGAACAAAATGCGAAGCTAAACCAGTTGATATGTAAGTACAGGTAGACCTTTAGAGTGACCTTAATTATTTTAAAAGAAACTCTATTAGCTAGCTTTAATGAATAAATTATGAAATGTATAGGAATTAATTTTTTTAAAAATGTTATATGTCTCTATATAGTAAAAAAAAAAAACATGGTGAGATGGAGAAAATGAATAATCTTGGGCTGAATCGTTTAATTAACAGCTTGTTGTAGCCTATCAACTTACGACCTTAATTATGCCATCTCCTCCTCCAACTGTACCTATTCAACAGTCAAAAGCAAATAATCATAAAATCAGTTTAATATATCTTCCGACACACGAAGATCTTGCATGTAAGGGGCCTTTTGTTATTTATGATATCATAAGCACCAGGATCCAGCTGAATTATTACAGAGACACGTGCTACAACGAGGCATCACGTGACAAAGCAGAGCCTAGCTAGCTGAGGATGGTTGATCCATGTGATACCACATCATGGGCACATGAGGCCACGACTGACATGTCAAATAACGTGACCAACTTGTGTATGCATGTGTGTATATGTCTCATCAGATTTATTTTCTTGCAAATATAGTAAAAGATAGGTAGACAATTGCTAGGTGGATAAGAATTGAGACATTCAAACACATGTTAGAATACTATACTTTTTTTTGCCAGTTTGCGGTTTTAGTTCACTGATAATCATTGGTCACACTAATACAAATCACGAACCTACATATGTTACTCACATATTAGATTAAAAGTTAACCATATATTCAATTATATATTAATACTTATTTCTCACAATTTTATCATTCATTTAACCAAACGAATATTTGTGATTTGTTATCTTCTGATAGTTTTACAAAATCGTATGTCACAGATTACTAGACAACTGTACTGAATTTTTGTACTTTATAACCAAATACTACGTTTCTACAGTTTTACTTAATTAAAAGTTAAGGTCTGCAACCATTTAATTAAATCTTATATTATGCATGTAAATTAAAAATTATTTTTGAAAATATTTTTTTACATGACAATTCCAATAGTACTTATAAACTTTTGGATTCATTATAAGATTTAGGATGAAATGACAAAAAAGTACCTGATATGGGATGAGTGGAAATGGGTTTCGTAAAAGAAGGTTGAGGAAAACCGATGGCCTGAGATTGATGATGTGGATAGACAGTGTAGAGAGGCATCATTGGGCTTGCCCCAACCATTACTCGTCCTCCCCCATACATGTGATGGTGGTGGTAATATTGCGGTTGTGGCAGCGATTGTGGTTGGGGTTGTGCATAGTATCCGTTCATATAATTTCCTCCAACGTATCCAACTTTCTGTTCATTAAATAACACCACAACAAAATTTATTTCATAAGTTCGGAAAATCAAAAGTTCAAGCATATCGGTTTTATGTAGAAATCATAAGACTTACTTGATTAAAGGCCATGTTCGGGACGACGTAGGAGGAAGGGTAACTTTAGTTCAATATCAAAACCAAAATAGTCAAAAACCTTATTAATTTAAGTACATTTTGAAGAAGATTTATATACAGTAGAAAATAGTTTACCCATAGAAAGGAACGGCTTGATGATGTTGTTGTTGTTGAAGCTGATGTTGCTGGTGTGTGTATCCCGCAGGGTAGTACCATTGAGCTTGATTATTCCCTACATGTCCTGACGTGGCCCTACTCACATTCTTTGGTCCTTCACATTCAAAACTTCATATATTAATAATAATGTTAATTTTTTATAAAAAAAATGTTTATGGTTTCTAAAAAGTTCAAATGGCATCAGTTAATGGTGTTTCGATTTCATTAACATCAAGTTTCAATCCGTGGAATATCTCTAACCTTGGTGAGTTTGAATGAACAGGCCTGTCTAGATCAAACTTTTTTTTGCTTTTTGACCATTAATGCGGTATATCTTAAACTCAATAATTGAAAAGCATATATATTTTCTGCCAAACCAGTAACATAATGATTTGATTTGGTTTTTGTTATTCCCAAATTGCAAATGACAACCGCAGCACTAGATCATATACACATGCACCATACTACATGCCCATAACGATTACCCGCATAGAAATTTCCCTATATGACGTTACATCCAATGTATTTATATGGAATTAAACTTTTTCCTTTTCGTTAAGGGTTTTACGTGTATATAATTAAGTTATATACTTTTACTACGAGCATTGATCAATCTAGATATCTTAAAGGGAAACTCTTCCAGATGTTATGAGAATTAGTTGGAATTTTGGCCTAAGATCCTCAGGTTATAACTAGCTTAAAATTAAACAAAATAAAAAATTATATTAAAAAACTTAAAATGAACCTTGTTGAGGAGAGGCCATGGTGGGGGATCTACGAAGGCGGCCACCGAGGGAGGCAAGATTGCAATTGGCACGGCGGCCATTGATGATCGGAGTCGAGTCTTCGCAAGCCTTCTTCGCGGCTTCCGCATCTTTGAAAGTCACCTACAAAAAAAAAAAAAGAATAATATTTGGAAAACAAAATTGAGAAGCAAAGAAAATAAAGTGATAAAAATGAAGTAGAAAAGAAAAAAGAGAGAGAAGAGGAACATACAAAGCCGTAGCCTTTGGAACGGCGAGTGAGTTTGTCGGAGATGATTACTGCCTCCAAGATATCACCGTACTTGATAAAATGATCATGCATTGCTTCTTTGTGAGTGTCCCAAGCTAATCCACCTACGAACACTTTGGTCAGCTTCGTGTCTCCAAAACATCCGTTCACGTTGTTGCTCGTCGTCATTGGATCGTGTGTGTCTTTTGAAGGAAAGAGAGAGAGAGAGAGACCAGAGAAAGAGAGAGAAAGCAAGAGAGAAGAGAGTGATTTGAATTATATAAAGAGGAATATGAAGGGGAATAATAACAATAAAAAAATTTGTGTAAAATAGAGGGTGACAGATTGGTGGACAGGTAAGTCTTAACGTGATCACTACACCCTTTTTATGTCTCTATTCACTCTTTTGCCGCTTTCTTGACATCACCAGATATGGATGCACATTGCCATGAGTTTGGGTCCAAACATGGGCTAACTCGGTAAACTGGTGCTTTATATCACTAGTTAGGCTTGTTACTATCTAGACCCTACTACATTTGTTTTTATATTTTTGTAACAGCTATTTATTATTGGGCCCAAATCTTACTATTTTCTTACGCCCACCAATACCAAAGCCCCATAATTAGTATTTATCGTGATTTGATCCAAGTTTATTCAAAATCATTCCAAGTTCATTCAAAATCATCAGTTAGCTAATTCATTCATTTTTCTTTTATAATCAGTTAGCTAATTTAAGTTCATTAATAGATCAAGTTCATTCATAATTCACTCTTTTGCCGCTTTGTCGACATCACCACTTTACTGTTTACATACTACAATATACGAATTTTTCTGTTAATACAACGTCTAGCTAGCTTTTTTCATGGCCAAAAGATAATGTAATTAATTCCATTTTCTAGAGAGTTCAATGCTATACATAAATATTCGTATAACCACTGAGAAGATAGATATTCGAATATACCAACTATTTTTAATGATGGAACAGAATTTCCCCAATATTTTTTCTGTTTATCTAATTAGCAACATATATTCACGGTTGCTTTTCTTCCACAAACAGTACATATTTTCCAAATAACTGACCAAAAATAAGGTCATCAATGGCATTATCCATTAGTGCCAGCAAGTTTCTACAAAAAGGAACAAGATAAACGTAATGTCAAAAGGATTTGAGAAAGTTCATTCCTTTCAAAAGTGTAGCCTTTTAGATACGTAAGATTAAATATGTTTCTTGCAAGAAAAAGAAAAAAAAAGGTAATAAAGGTAATGGGTATCATGAATTATTTAAATTGATTAAGCCCTTTCTTTCATTTTCTTGCTTTAGCCTACTTTTCCTCATCATCTATCTCTCTCTTTTTCGTGTTTCATTGCCTTTCAACTGTGTCTTGAATCTTGATGTTTACAAGTTGGACTTGCAGACTTCATGATAACATTCATTGCTTGCCAATTTCTATTGCATACAAGCAATTTATAAGATCTTTTGTATACAACTATCTGCATGTCTTTCTAATTGTAACATTATATTCATGTAAGTGTAGGTATTCTTATATATAGGTTTAAGAATTAAGACTATGCATGTTATTGACTATATAGTTTCTTACACTTGAATTTCTGCACACGAAACCGAGTACAATATATGATAAATGGTACTAGCGTTGTAGAAACAAGTTAAAGTTAGGAAACATGGCATGCCATCATAATTTGTTTTACAAAACATATATAAGATTTAAAAATAGGAAAAAAAATATCAGAAACGAAAAGAAGGTGGACTTTTGATGACAATATTACTGAAGGTTATGGACAGAGGAAGGTGATAAAGTGCACGTGTGTCACTAACAAAAAAAACTCATAATATGTTTAATGTTATACGAAGAAGATTAATGTTCTTATCTGACCACAAAAAAAAAAGACACCATTTAGAAAATTGGAATCATATTCATGCCCCTTTCTCATTATCGTGGACTTACTTCATCATTATGCCCCTTTCCCAATTCTTTTCATCAATTTTTTTTTCACTACCCAACTTTTCTTAATTTGTAAAGGAATTTCGAGAAAAAATATACTAATAATAATTATTGCTTAGCAGTAAATTTTTAAATTTCCATGATAAAAATTTAAAAATCCGACACTGTAATGTTAGAAGAGGGCGACCATAATCACCCCTAATCATTGTTTTTATTTGTGTTTACAATAATGGCATAAAGCAGACGCATTATCTTTTGTAATTGTATTACCTTTCGTCTTTTTCGTCGCTTTTAGTTTAGTTTATTAAATACTTTTGACAAGACTCAACATCAAAGGTCAAAATATAGTCGCAAGTCTTTTTAAAAAAAAGTCAAGAATCCTTCCTTTCTCTCACTCACTCATCATGCGATCATGGACGTCACCACCAACATCAACAGCAACAACTCTTCCGTTGATCCTCCCTCATAATAATAAGAGCATCTCCACTTTCACTCTCTTCATTCACCAAACCTCTCCCTGAAAGTTTTTCTCCTCTGTTTGCATTTCCTTTAGATTCCATTGTTTCCAGGTTTACTGACTAGTACTCTACTCATTCCGTAAAATGGTGAGCAAATGGAGGAAGATGAAGCTGGCTTTGCGTTTGAATCTCTGCAGTTACCTCCCAAGAACCCTCGAAGAACCAACATCGGCTTTGAATTCCGCAGAGAGATTATCGAACACTGCTCTGCTCTCTCCTCTCAACTGGCCTATGACTCCAACACCTTCTTCTCAATGTAGAAGGTTGTCAAGAAATAGCAGCAAATCTTCAAAGGTTTGTTACGTCATTGATGCCCAGATTCTCAAATTTCTTTTTACTGTCAGAAATCTTACTTCTTTTGGTTGCTGAGAAAATATGATGACTTTGTGGTTTATGGGTTTGTCTTCTTCTGTTGGTTGTTCTGTAGTTTGAAATTATGGGTTTTATGTGTCTATCTCTTCTCTATTCGTTGTTTTTTTTCTTCTCTTTCAGGTTGTAGATTTGGTTTAAACGTCTTGTTCTCATGCAAATGGGAAGCTGTTAAGTCTTGTTGCCTTCTTTGCTATGTTGGTTGAGTTATGTCGGGCCAGTGAATTATAATTATTATGAAAAAGACCAAATCTTTGAACCGTACTCTGTGTGTAGTTAGTTGTAAGAAAGAAGAGGACTATGTCTATTTGGAAGTTTTAATTTTGTTTCAGTGAAGCCTTATATATTCTTAAGATCATGGCCTTCTTTTTCTCTTTATACCTTGTTTTTTGGGGGTAGATTGTATCTTTAAATTGCAGTTGGTTTCATGAATTTCTTTGTCTTCTTCTGATGAAGCCGTTGACTCACAATCTTGTAATTTTTCTGTTTGTCCTACTCTCTTAAACAGCAGACTTGCTCTATATGCTTGACTAAGATGAAAGAAGGTTGTGGACATGCAATTTTCACAGCGGAGTGCTCCCACACGTTTCATTTTCACTGCATTGCTTCCAACGTGAAACACGGCAACCAAGTTTGCCCTGTCTGCCGAGCAAAATGGAAGGAACTTCCAATACAGAAGCCGAGGATGGATCTTCCTTACTCTCCCTTTGATAGGTCCATTAACCATGCAGGTGCAGCCATTAGCCTTGTTCGCCGCTTACCTCCTTCTCATCAAGCTATAAGCCAAGGGCATCCCGAGCCAGCTATTTTCGATGATGATGAACGGTTAGATGAGCAGATCATCTTTGCTGGTGAAGATGATGCTTTGGAGATGGAGAACTGTTCTTCTGTGCCAATGATGGACATGAAAATGTATCCAGAGGTCTCAGCTGTTCCACAATCCAAGTCCTGTGAGAGTTTTGATGTATTGGTGCATCTCAGAGCTGCTGCAGCTGTTACTGGTTATCAGATGTCTCAATATCACCGATCGCCAATTGATTTAGTTACAGTGCTAGACATCAGTGGTAGTATGGGAGGAACTAAGCTTGCGCTTCTGAAACGAGCAATGGGCTTTGTGATTCAAAACCTTGGGTCCAGTGATAGGCTCTCAGTCATTGCTTTCTCTTCGAAAGCTCGTCGTCTCTTCCCTTTAACCCGAATGTCTGATGCTGGAAGACAACAATCCCTTCAAGCTGTTTACTCACTGGTTGCAAATGGTGGGACCAATATTGTTGAAGGTCTTAGAAAAGGTGCTAAGGTTATGGAAGATCGAAGAGACAAAAATTCTGTTGCGAGCGTTATCATTTTGTCTGATGGGAGAGATACTTATACCATGAAACATCCTGATGATCCAAGTTATAGGGTGATGCTTCCTCAGATCCCTGTTCACTCTTTTGGTTTTGGATCAGATCATGATGCTTCAGTGATGCACTCAGTCTCTGAATTCTCCGGTGGAACATTCTCTTTCATTGAAAGTGAGTCTATGATCCAGGATGCTCTTGCACAGTGCATCGGTGGACTTTTAAGCGTTGCAGTGCAGGAGCTACAAGTAGAAGTTGAAGGTGTGTGTCCAAATGTTCGACTTGGCTCGATCAAAGCTGGGAGTTACTCTAGCCTTGTAACTGGTGATGGCCACTCAGGATTGGTTGATCTTGGTGATCTTTATGCCGATGAAGAGAGGGATTTCTTGGTTTCTATTAACATCCCTGTTGAGGAACATGGACATACACCATTGCTAAAGCTGAGATGCGTCTATACCGACCCTTTGACAAAGGAAACTACGAGGCTTGAAAGTCCCATGCTTCAGATTCGAAGACCAGATCATATTGATGAAGAAGAAGTTGTTCCCATCGAGGTGGACAGGCAAAGAAACAGATTCTTAGCTGCAGAGGCAATGGCCCAAGCAAGAACTTTAGCAGAGGATGGAGATTTAGGGGCAGCTGTTAAAGTGATTGAGAATTTTAGACTGGTTTTGGCGAAGACGGTTGCAGGAAAGTCTGGTGATAGGTTTTGTGTTGCTTTGAACACAGAGCTGAAGGAAATCCAAGATAGAATGAGGAGTAGTCACGTGTACGAGGCATTGGGAAGAGCTTACATTCTTTCTGGACTTAGCTCACACTCATGGCAAAGAGCGACAGCGAGGGGAGATTCAAGGTACGGTTCGAGCTTTGTCCAGGCTTATCAGACTCCATCAATGACTGAGATGTTGCGTCGGTCACAGGCCATGTTTCTGGTTAGTCCATCACATCATAGACTCGTTCAGCCCTTGCTCTCTTTTGCTTCACAACAAAAGCCAAGATAAAGAACAAATTTTGGATATCAATCCAATGCTTATGTACGAGTAGTGGAAAGTGGAAAGTGGAAAGCTTGAGGAGTGGTAGGATTCTCTGATTTTGTCTGTGTAAAGAAACAAGCAATGTAAGCAAAACTATTGGAGGAATGTAACATAGATTTCGGGCAAGGGGGTTTAAAATTTTGTAGTTTCCAAGATGTATCTATGCAAATGTGTTATGACTTATGTAGTAAAAGACTTCATTTCCTATATACTCGAATCTCACCAGTTGCACATATATATATAACTACTACACACCAACATTAACACACTCATCACATAACACGAACCCAACACAAAAAGGAGACAGAAGAGAAGACACTATTCTCCAGCTATGTTCCTGGCAAAAGAAAAAAAAAAACACAGAAAATTTCTACTAGCTTAACAAAATGAATCTCCCGAGGGGAATGTCCAGATCGAACAATGCAGCTCCGTTGATCACGATCTACCTTTCTTCATCCTTGCTTCTCGCTGGTTTCGGAAGTGGCTGAGAAGTTGCTGTGCCTGCAAAGAACAACAGTATTCAGATATCAAGATCGATATTCCAACTACAACAAGAAACTAGCCTAGGTGTGTTATCGTGTGATTGCAGAAGATCAAAGCTGAAGTAATTACCTTCTCTTTTGCTCTCTGTGTACCAGACTGAGACAATGCAACAAGTGGAGGTATTGCGCCTTCTTGCAAGACCAAAGTGCAAAACTTGGGGCTGTTCAGACACAACTGAAGCAGCACAGAAGCTGCATTCTCTTTCCCTCTTTGGGATCCTGAATCAACGGTCTCAACAAGCAAGGGAATCCCACCTTCCCTCACGATTGCTTGACGCCCTTCTCCAACTGCAGAAAGATTTGCAAGAAGAGCAACTGCTTTATCAACCATCTCTAAATCTGGGTCTAACAGCTCCACAAGATACTTAACCGCCTTAGCTTGCACGATACGAGCCTTATTGTCATGAGTTATCGAGAGATTGAACAAAGCAGACGCAGCATCTTTCTTTCCTCTGAATGTTCCCTTTCCAAGAAGATTCACTAGAGCCAGTATGGCTGCGTTAGACTGCCCTATTCGTTCCCTGTTGACTTGCAGAACGGACAGACTGAACAATGTTGCTGCTGAATTCTCTTTGGCTCTGTCATTTCCTGTGTTCAAAACGTGAACAAGCGGTTCTATTGCCCCGGCTTCCGCAATCATGGCTTTGTTCAGTTCACTAATCGAAAGATTCAGAACAGCCGTGACTGCGTGTTCTTGAGTTAGCTTTTCTTCTGAGTATAAAAGTGACAGCAGTGGAGTGATAGCACCGCAACGCCCGATGTGAACACGATTCTCAATGTTGTTAATGGTGAGATGACGTATTTCAGCTGCAGCAGCAGTCTTGGCTTTGTTAGATCCGTTTTTAAGATCTTCTACCAATTTCATGGTATGTGAAGTTGTCATTGCTCCTGAATCATCCAACTTCTGTACAGAACACTCGTGAGTATTCGCTGCACTATACTCCTGATTACTGTTGCATGAACTTTCTATGTTTGTCTTTGGAGACATCTCACCGTACCTTTGGTGGTTCTCTGGAATACTTTGTGTCTCATTTGTCACCGAAGGAACGTAATCAACAGACGAGACAACACTGCAAACTGATTCACTCCTGCTGTGAGTATAAGACTGCCCCGGAGACAAAAGTTCGAAGATTTCAAGGTCCTTGCTTCGAGATTCCCCGCATAAACTGGCAGGCACGTTGATCTTTAGTTTTTCAAACCCATTTCCAGTTTCAAGGGACGATCTTGACGTAAAACTGCTGCTCCGTAAAGAAAAACGAAAACTCTCGGTGCGGTTAAAGTCATGAGAACCCATGTTATTAGCCATAGACGAAGCATCGCCACCATCACGCTGATGACCAGAGTTAGCAGCAAGGGTGATATTGTTTGCCTCCAACCAACTCGCAATCATAGCCTTAACCGTGTAATTGGGAATGAGTTCTTGATGAGCCAGCACTTGCCTTGTCCTGGGACAAACAGCTAACCCGTTATCAAGCCATTTCTTAATGGATGTTCTGTCAAATGTCTGTCCTGAAGCTACTATTACCGGATCCAGCATGAGTTCCGTTGATAAAGGACACCGGAAATACGGGGGTATTGAGATGCCTTTAGCCACTTCAAGAAACTCGGTTTTAAGCATGTGTTCACGGATGCAGGAGACGAGATCTATCAGTTGGTCCATTTGTTCTACTTTTTCTTTCGACTTGCTGCTCTGTGATCTTATTCTCTCCTTCTCCACAGCAATGCTTTCCTTTAAGAGATCCTGGTTTGATATGAATCCCATCATTTGAATAATGCTGTCCAGATCATCATTATCCAAAGGCAGGATATCGTCTTTCGGATTCCGTAAAGCATTCTTCATGTGTTCCGCTAATGTCCTCGCTTGCTTAAAACTCTCAATCTCCTGCATACTCCGCTACAATTGTTCCCAAAGAATTAATATAGGTTGCCTCACTCAGACGCAGAGGGGTACAATATGAAGTAATTGTAGCTTACCTCAACACCTTGTACACCTGAAGTAACGGGACTCGACTGTGCTAACTGTAGAAGTATGCGACTAATTTCCAGCGAACAAGTCTGGACCCTTTCTAACAAAAGCTCGCAGTAAAACACCTGCACAACAATTCATTGAACAATGCTGAAAGATGCAGAAAAAAAGAAACTGAAATGAGAGCTTATATATCAAACTTACACCAACGAGCTTGCTTAACTTTGGGGACCAGTCCTCCAAGAACTCACGAGCCTGGTTAACAACGGAATCTAGGTCTTCGCACGCGCTATTTAAGCAGTCATCAGGAAGTATTTTGCAATCAACAACTTCGTCGAGAAACGGTTTCAAGAGCTTCAACAAGTGAACCACATGTCGAATACATGTTTGGACAGGATTATATCTTATGGTCTGGCACGCGACCAGATGAAGATACCGAGATATGCTGTTAAGTAGACATCTAACAGGCACAGGATCCATTCAACTAATCAAGCTGAAAAAAAACAAACACAAAACACACATATCAACCTGTGGAACATTCTAATTCCAATATTTAAGAAAAGAAAGTCTATACTGACTAACACAATAGAGCTCATGACTTTGAAAGAGTGTCGGTTGCTTGATAGCTAGCAACTGGGTTAGTATTCAGACTTAGTGCGGATAATATGAAAAAAGTAAAGAAACTGTATCTTTAACACAAGTTTTCTGTACGAACAAAATATTAAAAGCATTGACTTTGACCCATTTGTCTGAAAGACAGACTTGACTAGATTCAGTCACCTCTTGTGGAAACTGAAGAAAAGGAAGTAAATTTAAACAGAAACTTGACATCCTCAACAGATGTTTTCTGCTTTCTACTTTCCTTTTGCCTAATTTTAAACTATTTTTTTCAGTTTAATAAAGTGGAAAATATGTAGAAACATAGAAAAACATTCAACTCTCACAAGGGGGACTTATTCCCCTGAATCTGATAAAATATCAAATCGATACCCTAAGAAGAATCTCAACAAACAAGATAATTCAACTAAAGTGTGAGACCCATCACATCACAGAAACGAACAGTAGAACAAAGGAAACACAAAAACCCTAGCAGCTCAAAGCCAATGCGGAATTCGAAAAAGAACAAAAAACAAAAAAGAAGTAATTTTTTTGTTTGTATGGACAGTAACATTAAGAAAGAAAATGTAAGCTGGAGAATACCCAAGATTCAACTGGGTCTGGTGGGATGGCTAGAAGAGAGCGAAGTCGAGCTTTGACAGGAACAAGGCGATCATTGGAGCTTGCAGTGAACTCAAAAAGAAGAGTTACCCAAATTATCCCAAAGATCGGTTCTTTGCTTACATAAAGAGAGGAGAGAGAGAGATTATAAGACAATGGAAGAGGAAAAAAAGAAAAGGGAAAAAGAGGAAATAGTAAGTATTAAGTAATGGCGGGGGCCCCAAGTTGGGTTTTGCAGGTATCTCTATCGTTGTGTTTGTGTGGAGTTAGTAATCTAAAAGCTGTCTTTTTTTTTTTTTTTTTCTTCCATTGTTTCTCTCATGATTTTAATATTTACAACAAATATAAATTACTTACTTTTTACAACAATTGACGTTTTTGTTACCTTGACAAAAGCTTATAAATTAAAGTTGAGATTGATGATTTATATCCTTGAAAAAAATTGTCAAAGAATAAGAAGATTCATAATTCATAGCCTTGAGGTTAGAAGGCAGTACAAATGTACAATGATTAGTCTTTGTTACAGTTTCTAGTTTGTGGTTGTACATATGGTTTCTTTCTACCTTAATATTTGAGATTCTTTTCTTGTCAAAGAAATGTAAGGCCGTGTATGAAACAAATTTGATGGGTTAAGCCCAATTTATGGTTTGGGCCCGTTATTGTTTTGTAACGAACTGAATTGTGTTTGGAACTATGAATGTGTGTAACAACGAATTCTTGTTTCTTTCTTTGTCTCAGTTTTCGTTGTAGAATGTGATGGTCACTAGTTTCTACTCACTGCTCAGTCAGTCATTCACCGTACGATTTAAGGACTTTTGGAATCTTCTTGTAAACAAATGAAAAAAAAAAAACACTAATTATAGGATTTAAACCCCGAACACAGAAGCGCCAATCAATTAACCTCTCACAAATAGCAAGCAATTTTTAACCAGCGAATTTTAAAAGTTTATTAACGAAACGAAATGTAACAGCATATAGAAAATAAGAAAGAGAACAGAACAGAATTTATGTTTGTTTTTCTCTCTTGATTGAGAGAAAAACAATATAAATAAACAAAACTTCCTTTTGCAACTGATCTTCCATACTCTCGATTCTCTGTTTCGCTTCGGCGGAATCAGAGAATCGCTCCAAGTTAAGCATTCGACACAAGTTTGTGACATCGAATATATATTCGTTTACGGGGAAGAAGCTAGCATTTCAAGTGGTAAATCAAACATTCCTGATGAACTTTGTAATATTGAATCTTATGAAACTCAAAACTAATAAAAAGGGCTTTGTAGAGAAATGACAATGTCTCAAACCGACGGAAGAATGGAAGGTTGGCTTTATACCATCCGACATAACCGGTTTGGCCTTCAGTTTTCCCGTAAACGATATTTTGTTCTTCTCGACAACAACCTTACAAGCTTTAAATCTGTACCATCCGATGACAATGAGGTTTGTCTTTTTTTTTATCTCCTCAGAATATGACATTCTGTTTATGTGTTATGTTCTTTAGTATTGAGATATTTACGTGTAGATGCAATATATTGACATGAAGAAGTAATTAGGAGATATATCTAAGGAGAATAGTAATGAGAATTAGTAAAGACATTTATGTTCTTCTTGTTTTGTTTTCTGTATAGGAACCTGATAGAAGAGCATCTCTAGATTGTTGTATTCGGGTTACCGACAATGGAAGAGAGAGTTTCCATAGAAAGGTACCAACTTTTGGATATTAATAAGAGTAAAATTACTCAATTTAGAGAGTCTGATTGTTGTTTTTTTGGGTCCATGTGTTGTTTCAGATCCTTTTCATATTTACGCTTTACAACACTACGAACCATTTGGATCAATTAAAGGTTTGTTGGAAGTCTTTTCTCTTTAAATATCAAATTTCTTGTTTAGGTTTACTATCAGTAAAATATATTCTTCTCTTGTTTTTTTACTTTTGAACAGTTGGGTGCAAGTAGTCCTGAAGAAGCAGCCAAATGGATCAGATCATTGCAAGATGCTTCACAAAAGGTTCTAAATTTTTATTTTTTTTACAATTGATATACATTATATGATTTGAGTCTCTTATACATTTGATTTGAATCTTCAGGGGTTTCCTTTTCCGGATTGCGAGTTTGTATCTCATGCTGAGAAAGGACTTGTGAAGCTTGATGTATCGAAGAGGACACGCCGCAAAAATTCAGTGGACTGGACAAATTACTCATCATTGAATGTTGAAACGATAGCACCAGATGTCATTGCTCCTTCTCCATGGAAAATATTCGGATGCCAAAACGGTAAACAAAGACAAATTTCTCTGTAATAAATGGTGATTCAAGAACCCGCTTGCCTTACCGAGTTTTTGAGTTTTCAGGTTTACGCCTTTTCAAAGAAGCTAAAGATTGGGATTCCCGCGGAAGGGTAATGTTTATTTGTTCAATTACTACATTTTTGAATCTATTTGGTTTCTTAACTTCAATTTCATTTACACTGCTGAAACCTCTTGCAGCATTGGGATGATCACCCTGCAATAATGGCAGTAGGAATCCTAGATGGTACTTCAGAGGACATTTTCAATACGTTAATGTCTCTCGGTCCTTTACGATCAGAGTAAGCTCTATCACTTTGATATGAGAGGTTAACCAACCACATTGGTCTATTTTCACTGATCTTCCATATTAGCCACTATACATGCCTTAACTGGCAAGAAAACCTTATTTTCTATAGGTTTAAATATTAATGTGGTTTCTGACTTAGGATCTATATGATTTTCTTGCAGATGGGACTTTTGTTTCTACAAAGGCAGCGTGGTGGAGCATCTTGATGGACACACAGATATAATTAATATCCAGTTATACAGTGATTGGTTGCCATGGGGAATGAATCGAAGAGACTTATTGCTGCGACGCTACTGGAGAAGGGAAGAAGATGGAACATATGGTTAGATAAATTCTTGAACTTTATCTATCTGTTGAACTCCCGGTTTATAACCTTCTCAACTTTGAATATCACAGTGATACTTTGCCACTCTGTTTATCACAAGAAGTGCCCACCAAAGAGGGGTTACGTTCGCGCTTGTGTCAAAAGTAAGTTTCTTACTTCACATGAAAAATAGAATTTGACTTCATAATCCGTTCCTTTTATGAGTTTTGCATTCGGAACGTAGGTGGTGGTTACGTGGTGACTCCGGTAAACAAAGGGAAACAATCACTAGTAAAGCATATGGTAGCCATTGATTGGAGAAGCTGGAAATTATATATGAGGGCGTCTTCTGCAAGGTCTATAACCATCCGTGTGGTTGAGAGACTTGCGGCTTTACGCGAAATGTTCAAAGCCAAACAAGGACACGGCTTCACTGAGTTCGTCTCAGGGGAGTTCATGGAAACCAAATCCTGCTTGTCCAAGATCAAAACTAGACCCCTTAAACCTGAAGCCAAAAGGGTTGATCTGGAGCTTGTGAAGGCTGAGGAAATGGAGAAACCTTCTTCAGCACGCAACAGTTTGATGGACTTGAATGATGCTTCTGATGAATTTTTCGACGTTCCTGAGCCCAGCGAGTTTGATAGCTTAATTGATAACTCTCCCTTTTCACAAGGACATTCTCAGGTAACTTTCTGCTTAACCCAATGGCTTTCTCACTTCTTGTTTTGCTCGTGGATCAAAGTAAATTTACAGTTCTGTGTGTGCTTCAGCTCAAAATACCATCACCAGCTGGTATTGTCAAGAAACTTCAAGATCTAGCCATTAATAAGAAAGGCTATATGGATTTACAAGAGGCTGGTATGGATGAAAAGAACACATTCTTCTATGGAGCCACTCTTCAAAAAGACCCAAATCTTACTCTGCCGTGTAGTTGGGCTATCGCGGATCCATCAACATTCTTGATTCGTGGAGACAATTATCTAAAAGACCAACAAAAGGTAATCCATTTTCGAGACTACGCAAATATGTTTGTGTTCTTCTTGAGACTTGATTAAATGCAATTTAACATATATGATAATGATGCTGGTACTACTCAAACTATAGGTAAAGGCAAAAGGCACACTGATGCAAATGATTGGAGCAGATTGGATAAGTTCTGATAAGCGAGAAGATGATCTTGGTGGACGACTAGGCGGTCTAGTCCAGGAATTCGCAGCAAAAGGCGGTCCCGAGTTTTTCTTCATTGTAAACATACAGGTAACTTTGATATAAGCTTCAATCATTTTAAAGAAACATTGGTTTTATTCATAGTTGAGAGACACTAATCAATATGCAAACGTATATATAAATCAGGTCCCAGGTTCGGCTATGTACAGTCTAGCATTGTACTATATGTTGAAAACTCCATTAGAAGAGCATCCTTTGTTACAGAGTTTTGTAAATGGTGATGACGCTTATCGCAATTCGCGCTTTAAACTTATCCCTCACATCTCCAAAGGTTCATGGATTGTAAAACAGAGTGTCGGCAAGAAGGCTTGTTTGGTGGGTCAGGCACTTGAAGTACGTTACACCCGCGGAAAGAATTACTTGGAGGTAAAAACATAAATCCAAATCTATCTTATACGTTACCTGATAACAAAAATTCATAATGTTTTTGGGGTTTTTTCTTTCTCAGCTTGACATTGATGTTGGTTCTTCAACTGTTGCAAGAGGTGTAACCAATCTTGTTCTTGGGTATCTTAACAATTTGGTTATAGAAATGGCTTTTTTGATACAGGTAAAGCAAATACTAATCATGCTCTATGTCTTTTGGCTGTAAGATTTATTGTAATGGATCATATAAATTACGTATTTTCTCAATGTTTTAACACGGATTATGCAGGCAAATACAGCGGAGGAACTACCAGAACTGCTACTAGGGACATGTCGGCTTAATTATCTTGATGTTTCAAAATCTGTAAAAGAAAGATGAGATATTCCGAAGAACAAACAATACAATGCAGGAGCAGAGGATATTTCGATTTTTGTTTCTTTGTAAAAGCTGTGTGTTTACTGTGTTTCTTTAATTCTTTTACCATTCTTTATTAAGTCAACTCGTTTTTACGCTCAAGCTAAGGTATAGAAATTTAGTTCGGTTCTCTGTGTTATCTGATCCAACATGAATAACTAAACTTGTTGATAACACTGATATTCTACAATAGCGCTTCAGTTCCATGTTTTGCAAATTGAAAATCAGAGCAAAGAGTTACTTACGCAACGCAGCACAACAGCTCTTCTTCGATCACAAGAAAATCTAAACCCTTACTGATTTGCATACAATCCCTAAGAAGACTATAGATAAGTTGTCTTGTATGCATGCATTAAACGATAATATACCTAGAGTTGATCTCTACGAAGGCTTCGATGTGTAAAAAGCAATATCAAAGTTTTGAAATAAAAAACACATTTCCAGTTTTTTTTTTCGTCAAGTATTTTTGTGAAATACATTTATTACTTACTGAAGAAATTGTTTACATTATTTTAAGATTTTAGATTCATTTGAATATTAAATGTTAACGTAAAAGGTGGAGGCATAAATTCATTTATTTCTCAGCATTGATAAGTACCAGTTTAGAATATTAAAACAAAACTTTTATAATTGGAATTATGGGACTACATATGTAGAGTGACTGTGATTAATGAATATCAACGGTGTGGGGTTGAATAGCGTTGCGTGCCTCCGGAAGCAAAGGAGTCTCTTTCAGTGGGTCACAGGTTCCTCCGGTTCATCTGTCGGCACCGACACCTCTCTAACTATTCTTCTGTTTTGTTTTTACAAGTTTTTACCTTATATTTCTTTGCTTTTTCTTCTCCACTTCAAACACCACCATTGTCTCTCTTTTTCCTATTTCTTTTCTTTAAAATTGAAGAAACTTTTGACTAAATTTCATATTGTAACATATTTCATAAAATTACTTTTTGGTTCATATATATGTTATCACCATTTCACCATTTCTAATTAAAATTTGTTTCAACATATTAGATATGACGATCTATCTATCATCAACAACAAAAATAGTTAATGTAGCTCACTTCCACTCAGGAAAACGACGGAAAACTCTATATTTAACGTACTTACTTCGAAAATATTGCATGTATAGTTGGCAAAAGTTTGTAGTTTTGAGAGATTAATTAAACCCTGAATTTGCTTTAGAATCACTAATTAAAAAAATACATGTAGAAAAACAGCAAGGTAGAACCTGCTTGACGATGAACAGAGTGGATATATAATTGGTGTCCAAAAGGATCACAAGATTGAATTGTGTTTAGCAGCTTCTGTATGGTAAAAATATTTTCTTATAAAATATTTAATGCTTTAATATATATGAAATATTATTTAAACACTCAAAGTTATGGATGCGGGGCATGCGGTATCTAGCTATTTATAGACGAGCTAATAGTGCGATGAAGAAGAATAAATAATAAAACGTACGTATAGTGAAAAATAAAATAATTTTAAATGATTTGCTGATAGTTTTTTTTGTTAAGAGGTGAGTGTCTGTAGATGTCCTTACTTGCCTCCTTTACCGCCTATAAATAGCTACATTCATCAAATGTACAACAGAGCGAGTCCATAAGGCTAAAGTATACGTGAGACGGTGAGAGCTAGTATTTGTTGTTTTTTTGTAAGGGTTAATATATATATATTTTTTTTTCATTTTCTTATCATTCTCTGCTTAGCACGTGATTTATCATAGAGGCACTTAGCTTGGGGCTAGACAAAATTTACAAAACAGAAATGTTCTAAATCGAACCAAAATTCTCGAATGCAAACCAAACCGACACAAAATCTCATTTCCAATAAACTTAAAACCCCCAAAAATTAACATGAACCCAACCAAACAAAATAACCAAATGTCCACTTCTAGAAACCCATTTTAAGAAACTTGACACTCCACTAAACACATATTAAGAGATATAGAAGATAAATGATAGAAATAAGTAGATCACTCATATATATTTGTTGTCAACGTTTCTTGCACACAGGGGATAGCTCATAGCCAGGCTCGTAATCTGACTTGTTATCGAATTTATTAAAATTTCCCAAAATTTTGGTATCACTTTCAAATATGCTCTTAACCTATTAAATTGTAAAATCATACGTATGCACCCTAAACGTCCAAAAGCATACGACTACACCCCAAAAAAAAAAAATGTATGATAAAAAAACAAGCAATGCATCATGAATAACATTTTCATTCGTTTACGAACTCATGAAAACAGAAAAACACCACTACAACGACCATGACGACAGAATTATGAAATATTGATGACAAATAATCTGTCACTATTTGTAGCTATATGGAATATGGTGAAAGATTATAAACGACATCACATCACGTAGCATGTATCAAAATATGGCGCCGGATTTTTCGTTGCTGTCCGTTGTGAATTTTCAACTATATCAATCGCGACTTTTTTTTGTGGTCAAAATCAATCGTGACTCTTTTTATTCATAGTATTAATTTACGTTACGATGATCATCATTCTATTATGGAATGGAGAGAGTTACTGTGTCATGGAAAAAAATATCAAAATAATTTCAATGTAAACAGCGACCGTGGATATGTCATTTTATCTATGGGGGGGGGGGATTCAAAATTAATTAATTATCAATGCGATAACGGTAAAGTAACA
This sequence comes from Sisymbrium altissimum, assembly GCA_900406495.1. Taxonomy (NCBI): domain Eukaryota; kingdom Viridiplantae; phylum Streptophyta; class Magnoliopsida; order Brassicales; family Brassicaceae; genus Sisymbrium; species Sisymbrium altissimum. The sequence goes on along the minus strand of OVBI01000074.1, from coordinate 87,423 downwards.
TTAATTAATATGATAACGGTAAAGTAACATTAACTAATGAACTATTGTAACCGGTACGAGTAATTCATATGTCAATATTTTTGTATGATGCATTCTCAGAAATATATAAACACAATTAGGGTGTCAAAATGAGTTAACTCGACTTAGTTCAGCTCAATTTATCATAATTCGGATATTTTATAATTCAGTTTAATTCAGCTTATTTATAAATAAGTTTCGAAAACATAGCTCACGTTCAGTTCATGTTCGATCGTGAGTTAAATAAACCGCTCGCGCTCGCGAACTAACATTTTAATGAAAAAAATTTAAAACTAATTATAAATAAAATAATTATAAGACATAAATTTGTTTTAGTTTATGTTTGTTTATATAATAACTTTAGGATGTTAGGTTAAAAGATTCTAAGTTAAAAGAAAATCTTAAATAATAGAATATTTCTATTTTTTAATACCATATTATATTTTTATTTTGTGATAAAAGTATATATTATTTATATTATTTTAAATTATTAAAAAAATATTTAGCTCATGAGTTAACTCACAACTAATCAGAGATCACTCATTTAATTTACAGATCATTTAAACTCGAATCATTAAACTCATTTATTAATTGATCGCAGAAAACACAGTTTGAGATCATGAAAATCCGAGCTGAGTTGAGCCAACTCGTGAGTTATTGGCTCATTTTGATACCACTAAACACAAAGTTGGCTTTAAAATTTTTTTTTTGGTCAAATGTTAAATTTTCTATTAATTTAAAATTATTTTTCTAGAAAAAAAAAACAATAAAGAACAAAAAGACCACAAATCTACAACGATACTAAAATGGAAGATTCGACAAGATAGGCAAAAAACCGTCAAACCGAATCGAGAACCAAAACACACAAAGGAAACTGCAGGGGACACACCAAAAACCAAAACTTGTTAAAAAGTAGTAGCATGAAAACAACGAGATGAACTCTGCCTCTGGATATCTAATCGACGTTGAAACCACATCATCGACCATCGCCATAAAAATCCATATCAGACTAAACCACCATGATGATACACCGCCCACTCTAACAACATCTTGTTCAGTAAATTGTATATATTATCTTCTTCTTTTTTTGTTTAGTTACGTCAAATTGTACACATTTAGTAATATATAGCATAATGTTATCGAGTATATTTCAAACCACACATAATGGTGAATCTGCTTGGCATGAATCCAAATCTACATTTTTACCAAGTATGATTTTCAAAACGTAAAAACTAGACTTAAAGTCCGTGGGAAACTATCTTTTTTTTATGCTAGTATCAAACCCAAGTAGAAGGTCGCTATAGCCCAACTACTTTTTTCTTTAAATGATAGTATTTGTATTTGTATTTGGATCGACCAGAATAAATATATAAATACTTTTGGTGTCTTTAGTTCAAATAGCATGTGAAGAATGGCTGACAAACTGCTTTATAACAAAACTTCAGAGGTTCATGTATTGTCCGTATCACATCAGTTTAAAATATAATAATACAAAAATTGGATAAAGAATTGAGTATTCCAAAAAAAGCCAGTGCATGTGGGTGATTATAGAGCATAGTGAATAATTGAATTGATCCGTTGATCCTAGGACTTGTTGGAGTTGGAGTTGGAGGAGAGATTCGTACGCTTGAGTGAGTCCTTCCCCGAAGAGCTATAGCCTAAGTAGAGTTTCGCACACTACTAGGACCCACATCGTCACATGATCTAACGTGGAGATTGTTGGACACGTGTCTGGTGCCTATTCGTTTAAGTTAAGAAATATTCATTTGTCAGGATGAGAGAACCGATCCCGAGGCAAAACCACGTGATTTGTTGAATGATATAATTGTTTTCAAATTGGCGCTTCTAATCTTCTTTGTTTCCCTTCATTAAAATACGCTTAAACCGTGTATTAATAATCGTAAAAATGTGCGTGGGGCCAATCCCAATCGTATCTTCTCACGTATTTTAGACAAATGTGGGTCCAAACGAAAACATGGGCTCTTACTTGCTCGCAAGTCACCCGCGCCTTCACCTGTTCTCTGTGCACATGCTAATTGCTAATCCTCCACCGACTAGATACGCATACGGTCTCATTCATATCGTATAATATACGTTATCGTATACGGTCAACCGTACAAAAAATGTTTAATTACTAACCCCTACTCCGCCAACATTTCTTATCCTGCTTATTCTTACTATAAATTATGTAGATCATGTGTCACGGATTTGTATTATTACTCTTGTGATAGAGGTGGCAAATTTATTTATTTATTATGTCTATATATATGTGATATGTACACATCTAATAAGTGTAACTTTATTTAGTCATGTTACTTATTGAGACCATAGAAAGAAAACTTTTGAGGAGTTTAGCCTTTTCCAATACAAAGCAAACATGACTAAGCTAATATAAAACGGAGAATCAACTCTACAATAAATTTGGACTGAAAATATTTCTATATTTATAATATATTCAGGTTTAATGCACAAGTCTTACCACACTCATAGATACAATAAAACCTCTATAAATTAATAATGTTGGGACCTAGAAAAATTATTAATTTATAGAGTTATTAATTAATCGATAAATTAATATTTATTAATTTATAGAAATAATGCATTTAGTCCATATTATATTTTGGGATTTTCTTTGAAAAACAATGTTATTCTAAAAAAAAATTAAAGAATTTGATTAAATCTATTAATAAAAATAACATATACAAACCTTATGTAATGAATGAAATTATTTATCACACTACAATATATTTTAATAACATATATTGAGTATCTATTTAAAAATGATATATGTTTATAAGTTCAAAATGTATAAATAATAGTTACAATCCGCAATAATGAAATTCAAAATGATATTATAATATATTTGAAAACATTTAAAAATAAAAAATTCATTGTGTCTCAATTTTTTTTTAAGTTTTGAATATAGATATAAAATATAAACATCACCAAAATCGTGATACATAGTAAAAGTAGTGATAAAAAATTAATGAGATCTTCAGTTTAAATATAAAAAAATTATACTCATATTTTAGTATATTATCTTAGGTATATATATATATGTATATATGTAGTTATTAATTTATAGTTTTATTGGGACCATATATTTACACAGGGATTTGAAAAAAATTATTATCTTATTAATTTATCGAATTTTGTTAAATTTTATAATGGCCCGACTTGGGACCAGAAAAATTTATTAATTTATAGTGATTATTAATTTATCGAGTATTAATTTATAGAGGTTCTACTGTATATGGCGTTTCGTAAGCCACTTACCTAATTATTCATACATGCGTTTTAGTTATTTTATTGGAACCAAAAATTATTTGGTTAGAGAAAGTAGCGTTTTGTAAACAAATCTACTCGTTTTAATCAATATTTGTTGAGATGTCTTAATCAATTTAAGATTAATGATCGACATACATAAGAGAAAGCCTTTTCTTTTTGTGCCGGAAGTTTTACAAACATTTTGGTCCCGACCATAGGCTGAGGTTCAAACTTTTCAATAGCATAATATGCATGAATTTGAATATATAAAATGTATTACTTTGCTATAATGCATGAAGTGATCTCAACATGTCTTTATTTGATAATTACATATAGAGCCCTTGCTTGCATATATATACACATTCATGATATAGCTTTTGTCATATACAGAGTAATGGAGAGAAGTCTTTTAGAAGAAAGTGATCTTGTATGGAGTGAAGTCCAAGTTAGTTACTGCAAAATGAAAACTAAAAAAGAAGAAAAAGTGGAAAAGTAGAGCCTTAGAAAATCAGCATTAAATTAAATTGGTAGATCATGTTGTTTTACTATAATTTTTTTTTCTATTTCTTTAGGAAAGAGTGTGCTTGAAGTAACGAAACTAAATAAGAGTATGATTGAAGTTAGCTTAAGAAAATGGTGATATTGAAGAGGATCTCATTGGATACATATGTCTAAGAATGTGGAGTTCTTTGGCTTTGGATTCATAGTGTCTTCGATTTTTGGTGACTGCGTACAGTGTTCTCCACAAGCTAGCCACGATATTAATTTAAGTTATTTTTTGCTAACCTATTAAGTTTATCCGTTTATTTATACAATTTGTTATATCATCATTGTTCAGTAAGACTATAAACTTAGAAACAAATTCTAATGATGATATCTACCAGATGAAAATGATTATATGATCTTTTATTATCATTTAATCGATTTCAAGATATCTTACCAAGATAATGATCAACCCTTCAGTTAAAGGAATTACTATAGGCCATCTAAATATTTCTTGCCTTTTTAGCTAACTAATAAAAAGGGTAAAAAAATCATATTCACAATTTGCTAAAATTTTAATTGATATGCTTAATTAGTTAGTAAGTTAATTAAAGTAAAAAAAACGTTTGAGGAATCTATATATTTTTAATTAAAAAAAAAAACAGAGAAGGAAGTTTATTTTTTTATTTTTTGACAAAAGCTGAGAAGGAAAATTTATTGATGGATTGTAAATATGTCAACAAAATGAAGTAATTTTAGATGTAAAAGAAAAGGAATGCTACGTACATTTTACAGCTATAAGAAAATACATTACGGTAATCATGATGGTCTAATGTTGATCACTTTGACAAAAAAAAAATCTTGTTGAGAAATAAAGTTGAGGGAGTTTCCTCAAGCCTATGTAAGAAATAGACTTGTATGTATTTTGAACCCCCACCCAAAAGAAATATGTGTAATACGGTATTTAGAAAAAGTCTCTACTTTTACTTTGCAACACGTAGTTTGTGGCATAAACAAAGGGAAGAAAACTAGCACGAAGAAAATAAAAAAATAAGATAATATTCTAATATAAAATTGGAATTACATGTACGCGTAAACGTCGTATATTTCCTTCGTGCCATTTCACCTTCCCATTATCTCATTGACTTTTCTATTGTGTACATACACCGGTTAGGACTTAGGAGCAAAACCATGACTACAACTTTATGCGCGTTATAATTTTAGAATTTCCCTCTTTTTTATCTAAAAATAAAATTCCATGTATCGTTTAATTATGTCAACTCTATTATTTTTGTTTTGATGACAATTAGATTAGATCCTATAAATTTCAATGTATTTTTATCTTGCGTTACAACACATAAATAATCTTTGCTGAATAGCAAAGTGTAATTAAACCATCTTTTTCCTTTAACAGGTTTTTACTTAATCCACTGCTTTAAAAACAAAGACTCTTACAACTTTTATACAGCTAAGCAAGATTTGTGAATAAATCATCTTTGGTAAAGTCTCAATGAGAAATGGAACCCACATGAGGAGTTGAGATTAAGATATTTATATTTCCTAAATTTTAAGAAATTGTTTAGGGAGAGAGAGAGAGAAGAGAAGGAAAGAGACTTCCACATGAAGACAGGGTAAGAGATGGTAAAATACAGCTAGCAGCAAAAGGGAAGAGAGAGAGAGAAGAAGAAGTGTTTCTCACACCTAACTCTTTATAATAATAAGAGAAGCTATTGCTCTCCATTACTAACCCATTTTCCCAATCAATCACTCCTCACTTCTCCCCACTCCTACTCCTTTTTTTCCTTTCTAAGCAATCTCAATCTCTCTCTCTCCTTATATTCTCAAATTTGATTCTCTTTCTCTCTCTCTCTCTCATACCTGCACAGCACTACGAACAGAGGTTCGAATTCTCTCTCTCTCTCTCTCTCTCTCTCTCTCTGACTGTTTCACAGTCCCATTCTTGATTTTGGTTTCGCTTTTCTTGGGAATTCTTGGTTTTGAAATGGAAGTTTAGGAGTCTGTGGTGTTCAAATTGAGGTTTTGCAGAGTTAATGAGGTGTCGGTGGTGCAGTTGTTCTGATTTTGGGGTTTTCTTTAGCACTCTGTTTTGGTAACTGAGAGAATTGAAACTTTTGCTTTCTTTTTCTTGGTGTGTTTTCACACAACAACAATTCTAGAAAGAGAAGAGATAATCAAGAATGCTTAATTAACGGTGACTTTTGACTTTTAGAGCCATTGGGTCTATTGCTATTGAATTTTTGCTTAGAGAATGGTCCTCATTATTTCTCTAACCCACACCAAAAAAAAAAAAGAAAAATCAAGAAAGGTGGGCCAAAGCATGTTCATTTTCAAAATTTGATTTTTAAGGTGGTTCCAAAATTTGGTTCAAAATTTTAAAAACTTTTGAGAAACTTCCTTACTGTTCAAAACTCTTTGTCATTTTCCTCTATATATGTATCAATTCATTACCCCATTTCTCATTTTTATCAATTTGTTTTCTCTCTATCTCCAGCTAGCAAATTGCTAAACCGTAAAAAAAGAAGAAGAAGATGATTGGACAAAGCTTCCCGGAGGATCTTGACTGTGGCAACTTCTTTGACAACATGGACGATCTCATTGATTTTCCCGGTGGTGATATCGATGTCGGTTTCGGCATCGGTGACTCCGACTCTTTTCCTAACATCTGGACCACTCAGCACGACACCTGGCCTGCTGCTTCTGACCCTCTCTTCTCTTCCAACACAAACTCTGACTCATCACCTGAGCTCTATGTTCCGGTCAGTTCTTTACGCTACCCTAAGCCTCTTTTTTTCTTTTCCTGTACTTTTATGTGATTCCTCATGTTTTTACCAATCACACAATAAATTATGATGTGGTTCCGCAAGTCTAGTGATTAGAGTTTATAAAATTCTGTCACTTTGGTGTTTTTTTCTTCTTCCGGTTATTATTTGTCTATAACATATATGTTTATTTTATTAATATTAATCCATAACATACGCTGCTCTTTCTTTGTTTTTTTTTTTTTACTTTGCCTTTGTTACCTGAATCCACGTGTTTTTTTTAACCAATCACAAACAACTGCTCCATTTCGCTTTAGTTGAATTAATTGTTTCGCTACATAATTTGTCTAACAATGTTTATATTTTTGTCTGTGCAGTTTGAAGATATTGTGAAAGTGGAAAGGCCACCAAGCTTTGTAGAGGAGTCCTTGGTTGAGAAGAAGGAAGATTCGTTTTCCACAAACACGGATTCATCGTCTTCTCACAGCCAATTCAGGAGCTCAAGTCCAGTGTCGGTCCTCGAAAGCAGCTCCTCGTCGTCTCAAACCACCAACACAACCTCACTTGTCCTCCCTGGAAAGCACGGTCGTCCACGCACAAAGCGCCCTCGTCCCCCGGTTCAGGAGAAAGATAGAGCCAAAGACAATGTTTGCGGGGCGGATTCTCGCCTCATCATTAGAATACCAAAGCAGTTTCTCTCCGACCACAGCAAGATGATCACTAAGAAGAAGAAGAAGAAGGCCAAGGTTACTTCTTCCTCTTCTTCGTCGGGGATTGATCTTGAAACCAATGGAAACTGCAACGTTGATTCGTATTCTTCAGAGCAACATCCGGTTAGGAAATGCATGCATTGTGAGGTCACCAAGACCCCACAGTGGAGGCTTGGGCCTATGGGCCCAAAGACGCTTTGCAACGCCTGCGGTGTGCGTTACAAATCGGGAAGGCTTTTTCCTGAGTACCGTCCAGCTGCTAGCCCAACATTCACTCCAGCTCTTCACTCAAACTCCCACAAGAAGGTGGCTGAAATGAGAAGCAAGAGATGCAGCGATGGAAGCTACTCAAACGAAGAGACTGATCTGATTCCGAACAATGCCTACATTGGCGTAGAGTAAATCCGAGAAACATGGTTCAGTTTCCAAGCGTTCAAGTGATTAGAGTTGCGAGGAGTAGGAAAGAGTCAGTGCAGCAGAAAAGTTTTAGCTTTAGAAGAGATGAATGAAGAGGAGCAATCAATTGGGGGAGATCAAAAGTTAGATGAGAATTGATTGTGATCAGTTTGTATTTTGTATTTGTAGTGTGAATGGGCAAAACTCTTGAACCAAAGGAAGAGTAAGTTGGGGAAGAGCAGAAGATTTTGAAGACATTAGAGAGAAAGTTAGGTGTTGAGTTTTACATTAAATCTTCCTCTTCTTCTTTTCTTCTTTCAAATTCTTTGTATTTTTATTGTGAGGATTCTTTTTGTAGTTGATTTGTTTAGCTAAAGTTTTTTTTTTTGTTTTTGTTAAAATCCTATTTTATAAATTGTTAATTATTAGATGGTTTCCCTAGCTACACCTGAGGAGACTACAATTTATTAAATAGAGCTAAATGCATGGCTTTTTCTTGCCAACAAGCCAAGTACATGTTTATATAGAGTAATGGATAAACTTTTTTCTAGATATATCCAGATCGTATTGTATGAATGGTTAGTTTTTTTCCCGTAAAGGTTTAGCGGTGAAGTTAGTGTTGCGTTTTAATCACTGTTAGATAGTATGATTTACGCAACAATGTACATTAAATGTAGATAGAGTAACAACCAATGTCTTTTTTATAACAACGACTTCACAGACTAGCTTTTATGTAAATCATGGATCTTTGATGCCAATTTAAGTTAGAGTGTTGCTTAATTTACCAACCTTTCCAAATTCAATCATTTCATATTAACACTCCCTCTTTTTTTTCCATGGGTTTATTCATCTTTCATAATTATTTAAAATATTTTTCAGCATATGAATTTGCTAAGCATGAGTATAACAACGAGCGAATGACTTTAGTTTTATGCTCATCTTCTCTTTTTTTCAAGCATTGAAGGTGACTTAGCATCGTCGTCTGATAAGTACTGGACAAAATAAGGGATACTTTTGTATTCGCTGATGCACCATGCACAAATAACCAACTCGATTGGACAACATATCTTTCTTCTTCATTCACGATTTTAATGATTCACCAGACATTTTTTTTTCTCTCTCTTTTGTCTTCTACTTACTTTCTTTTGTTTTCTCTCGTTTTTTGTATTTCTGCGAGGGTCTCTTCTATGTTTTGAATTTCAATTATTTGATTTTTAATCACAAAATCTGTCCTTATGATTTTCAATCGTCAGTTTATCTCTTTTTCACTTTGATGATGAAAACAATGTTTTCTGAGTATTTGAAAGATGCTATTCGCGTTTTTGGGTCAAGTAAATTTTTATTATTGATGAATGTTACATATATAAGTCATTAGTCATAGCATTTATTAGTAAAATGTGGCATTGAATTCAAGCTTGTGGTTTTGTATGTTAAAGTAAGGAGGCTTTTGATAAAAGTAATGGAACTTATGTAAGATATGCATGAGCCTTCAAGGTCAGTTATGGCTTTCAAAGTTGATATAGGCCTCAAGGATCGTTTCGCATGTTTAAGGATGATCTCTTTATCACTTTCACTCAATTCGATAAACACAAACTTCAACTCAGGGCTCCACTAGAACTTTGCAACAGATTCCAAATGATGCGTGTGTTTCATGGACCCAAAACATTTGTCTTGATTGTTCTCAGGTGGGCTAGATACTACAGGCTTAATATAGGCCTACGTAGTGTTTTCCCTAATTGTTTTGTTGTCTATAAGAGTTCCCACTGTGTGCGATATGGTCAGTTTAGGGCCCGAAGGTGCCAGTTGACAAACAAAAGTAACAAATCAATTAAATAGTTAATTTTTTGATTATCATGTACTGATGTCTGAATTTGCATGTGGCAGTGACAAAAAGATGCAATTTTACATATTTTCCGAATCTAAAAACAATTATGAAGCAATAAGCCAGTAACTATATCATTAACTATATAAGAACGCTTTGAATATTAATAGATAAGTAGTCTATAAAAAGACTTGCTCATAGAATCATAAGCCTCCTTTTGCCTGATTTTCACAAAATATATCTGTTTTGATCAATTTTCCTATGTCGTCGAATCAATAATCATCATCTCATTAATTTCATTGCACGAAGATGGATTATACTTTATACCTTCTCGACCTTAACAAAATGGCGTCATCGTTGAAGCTCTTCTTGCCCTTTATAGTTTATATTACCGCCCCAAACCGAACCGGTTTGTATTCTTCATTACCGTGGAATGATGTGTCTCACCCTAGAAGGCAACAACCACCTAGCCATTTCTATATAATATAAATTGTTAATTATAAAATAGGTAAATTATTTGAGTGATACTATACATGTTATTCTATGGTGGATAGATTTTTTATTTTATAAATAACTAAACCCAATTAAACTCCAACTTGAGAGCTATTAGCTATAATTTAATGATATATATATATATATATTCTATGGTGGATATATTTTTTATTTTATAAATAACTAAACTCAATTAAACTCCAACTTGAGAGCTATTAGCTATAATTTAATGATATAGAGATATAGCAATAGCATATTTCTTTAATATAATAAAGTATAACAATATAATAATGATATATAATGTAAATTTAAAAGATAACTAAGATTTTTTAATTAAGTTTTGAGAAGCTTTTTATAGTGAGACATTAGCATGTCACATATGTAATATACACATGAAAATAAAATTATTTCTATAAGTTGTTCTCAAATAATATATAACAGATGAGATCACAAACATGAATTTGTCCAACTCAAGTTTAGGATTGGACTTGTCTATATTGTCTTGCGTATAAAAATTACGAAAAAGGCCATTGAGATCCAGTAGTATATACCAGTAGACTTACAATTTCTGTTCTAAATTCAACTTTGTGCTAGAAAAGAGATTCTAAAGACTTATCAATTATCATGGAGGGTTTATTTTACGAACCAATTATCTGAGTAGTCCAAAAAAAAAAGAAGGAGAAAATTGCTTTTAAAAAATTGTTTTTTTTTCTTACCTGATTAAAAGGGTGAAACATAGTGGGCAACTGGTCATTCACGGGAACAGATCCAGAACCCTTTTAAATATATTCCCTGGTAAAGGAGGAATAATTCTGAATATTACACTGATAAATTGAAGATCAAATTGGTTAAAACAGCCCAAAAGAAATAAACAAAGAACTATCTTAGTTTGTGGTGCTCACGAGACCATTCACAAGTGGACGGCAAAACTACAGAAGTTTACTATCAGGAAAGTTAAACTTAGTAGTTAAAAAGATTAAAATAGGAAAAAGAAAAGGGCTAAAATGTTAGAAAGAAAAAGTTCTGTATATAGGGGACACCTTAAACCTAAAAATTTGTTGGTAGGAAGAAAAATTAAGCCATAAAAACTTTAAAACGAACAAAAAACTTGGCAAAGCTGCAAAGTCAAGTTGGGTCGGTGAAAGATAACAACCCACCTTACCCCCCACTGCGCCGTCCTCTCTATTTTGAACATGTGCATGTCTTCGTTAATGACCATCATTTTTTTCATATAACAATTTTTTGTAACTACATAAATCTTAAGCCAATATGCTATCACTTCAAAATATATATACTGTGGTCATTATAAAAACACAGTAGATGAAACTTGATCCCTAACCTCAATAATAAGACGAGTACCCTCGACTATTTCATTGTTACGTCAGGCTATTATATCTTTCTTTCTCTCTTAATCTTTCCAAGATAGAATTGGACATTCACATTATCAAATGTCTACATATATTATGTTACTATTTCCTTTCCAAGATTTTTTTTTTGGTCAACCCTTACCAAGATTTTAAAAGTTACAAAGTGGGAGGGGAAAATTTAAGCCTCTAGAAGCTCTTTTATGTTTCTAAATCAACTAAAAAAGTCGGCACGAAGCTCTCAAATATATATGGTCCACCTATTTATAGAGCACACAACTTTTTTTGGAGTCACCTAATTGGAGAATTCTGTATTATTTAAGGTCTGTTATTTACTTTTTCTATGCAACTGTCAATATAAAACTTATATGTTTAAATTGATAAACTCTGAAGTATTTCGTTGAAAATAGTAACATTTTGTACGGCTCTCATATCTCTTGAGTAATATCAATTTTGCCGACTCTATAATCTATCTATTATGAGTTTGTAATCTCTTAAACAGATTAGTAGACACATATACAAATTTAAGAGAAGAAAAATTAGAGAAACAAATTGTATAATAATGTCAAAATAATTTTAAGATCGATTGTTTTGAAAAAATGGTATGCCACCCTATTTTTCCAAGAAATCTAATTAATTGATTCTCGATATGGACAAATAATGATAGACATACCTTATTCGTCGAATAATTATATTTTTTTTGGATTCGATAGATGACTTTTGCTAACCTCTTTTTCTAACAACATGTTTCACCCCATTGTAAAAAAGTTTTGTTTGAACCATGATTGTGATCAATGAATAGCATGATGTGCAACCACCACACTAGGAATTCCCGTCAAAAACATTGGCTAATAGTTAATGTTATTAAAAATGTTATTAAAAATACCGTTTCGCTATCTCGTATCAAACAATTTGATTTTTTTTTCTAAATTAAAGTAGTAATTTTTGTCAAAGTCGGAAATAATTTGGAAAAAATTGGGATGTAAATAGGTTATTACATTTTAAATATTAGACATGGCTTGCAATTTTTTCCGCTTATTTTGTTGTGCATGTTGTCACATGTTTTGTTGGAAAACATCAGTGGTGGTCATGGTTTATTTTTTTTTTTGGTATTAGTGGTGGTCATGGTTTATTGTAGTTGGGTTTTGGGTCATCAGTGGTGGTCTGGTCTACCCTCCGAACCTATTCTAAAAATAGAAACTTTTAAAAGTTTAGGTCATTTTTACTTTTTTTTTTCGATAGTCTCGAAAATAATTAATAAGTCCCTTTCTACCATAACCTTGAACACAATAATAAGTCTCTTTCTGTAATAACCTTAAACACTTAAGATTTTGAATGGTGATAAGTTACAACTTACAAGTGAGAACGAACGAAACCGACTAATGTTTGCAGACTAGCGCATTGTTTTTGGAGCGGATACGGATTTGGTGGATTAGAAGTAATTATTTATTCATAAGGCAATACATTTTTGCAGACTAGCGCATTGTTTGTCCATTCCATTCTACTAAATACCAAAACTGATGAATAGTTGATTTAAGAAAAAGGAACAAAAACAGTCTAATCTATGGCAAATTAATCAGCTCCGCTCGTTGCTATCATTCCAAAACCTTAAAAAGGATCTTAATAACAACAACAAAAAGTTAAATAACAACAACCAAAAAAGTATTAAAAAAAAAAAGCTGAACAGAGCCCAAAGCCTCGTCACATCTGCCCATAAATACCCTATACCGACTCTCCCCTCAATATTACCACATCAATTCTCTCACTCTCTCTTTCTAACAATACAGAGATAGACTCCAAAGTTTGGTGAAGAAGAAGAAGAACAATGGCGAAGGAAGTGGTTGGAGAGAAGAGATCCTTCTCAGGCAAAGACTACCAAGACCCACCACCTGCGCCACTTTTCGACGCTACTGAGCTTGGGAAGTGGTCTTTCTACAGAGCTCTCATCGCCGAGTTCATAGCCACTCTCCTATTTCTCTACGTCACTGTTATGACTGTAATCGGTTATAAGAGCCAGACCGATCCAACCCTCAATCCTGACCAGTGTGCAGGTGTTGGCGTCCTAGGCATCGCTTGGGCCTTTGGTGGCATGATCTTCATCCTCGTTTACTGCACCGCTGGAATCTCTGGTATGTTTTACTCTCTCTTATTAATCTAAGAGTGTTTGTTTTTCTTATTTTCATGGATTTGGTCCTCAAGTAGCTCAGTTTTTATTACAGAACATAACTTATGTTTTTCACTTTCTCTTATTAATCTAAGAGTGTTTGTTTTTCTTATTTTCATGGATTTGGTCCTCAAGTAGCTCAGTTTTTATTACAGAACATAACTTATGCTGTCTAAACTTAATTCACAACATTAGCTGAGAGTTTTATATCTGAATCTTTTGCTATCTTGATTGGGAAGTGTAATCAGAATAGAATATGAAGTCGGTTTGGTTATACTTTTTTAGTATTTTTAAATTTATCGGTTTTGAGATATGTATACCAAAACTAGAAAGAAAATAATTTCATCGGTATAGTATTCGTTTATATTATTAAAAAAGTTACATTCATTTGTAATAAAGTTCGGTTTAGTTTGGTTTGTTTTAGCTCACATGATCACATCAATGTTTTGGTTCAACTTATTTAATGGTATAGGTGGACACATAAATCCGGCGGTGACGTTTGGGCTGTTCTTGGCTCGAAAAGTGACGTTATTGAGAGCAATAATGTACATGGTGGCTCAATGCCTCGGTGCCATTTGCGGTGTGGCTTTGGTTAAGTCCTTCCAGTCTTCTTACTACACCCGCTACGGTGGCGGCGCAAACGGCCTCTCAGATGGTTATAGCATCGGCACCGGTGTTGCCGCCGAGATCATCGGTACATTCGTTTTAGTCTACACCGTCTTCTCCGCCACTGACCCCAAGAGGAGTGCGCGTGACTCTCACGTCCCTGTAAGCTCACTATTTCCCTTCTGATTGTTTACTTAAGAGAATGCGATAAAAAATCTTGTGGTTAGATAATTTCGAAATTCACCGCATTAATGGAAAACGTAGAACATCCGTGTCATATACCGCTACACGGCCCACTATGGTATCATTCAAACGATGCCGTACCAAAAGTATTAATCGGGCAAGAGTAGTATAATATGCATTTAATGGTTTTGGACACACGGGATCATATTTTTCTTGGTTGATATTCGAGATCTGTTTTTGTTTGGTCTAGACGATAATTCTCTGATTCCGGTAACCTTTGAATACTTGTTAAAATCCGGATAGCCGACCGGTTAACCGGTGTGCTTATCTGATTTGAAATTTTAGTATACGTATGTGATTTTTATCTACGTCTAAAAGATATGATCACATTTTAGTAAATTATTTGCTCACGCATATTTTTTATATTGAATATTCTTATATCGGATCAAAGCCGATAATAAATCGAACCATTATATTTTACCAGCCTAGTTTCTAGATTCTTCATTATAACAAACGACAAAAAAGGACATTGATCATCTAAACTTTTTGTCTTTCACGCCTATCTCCATCATATGTGAATATGTCCTTTATTTGTAAATGGTCCCAAGGTCCATTTGCAACCACGTATCCTTCTCTCAAAGTCTGAGACTCATATATAACTGTATTCATTATATTTGGAGTCTACACTATTTGTCTCGTGATTTAGTAGTAACACATATCTTTTGTTGTTGTTGATGTGGTAACTGAAGGTGTTGGCTCCATTGCCAATTGGATTTGCGGTATTCATCGTTCACTTAGCTACAATCCCAATCACCGGCACTGGCATTAACCCTGCCAGAAGTCTCGGAGCTGCAATCATCTACAACAAGGACCAAGCTTGGGACCATCATGTTCGTATTACTATCTATAATATTTTACGTCTTCGTCTTTGATATTACCTTTGGTCAAGGATTTTACTAACGTTGTTTCCATTACTACAGTGGATATTTTGGGTGGGTCCGTTTGCGGGTGCAGCCATTGCGGCTTTCTATCATCAGTTTGTGTTGAGGGCTGGTGCGGTGAAGGCGCTCGGGTCTTTCAGGAGCCAGCCTCAAGTTTAACTTTGATTCTCCTCAATTATCAAAGAGAAGACAATAAAGAGCGGCTTTTTATGTTATGTAGATGGTTGGAACCTAGCGACGTGTAGTATCTTATTTCTAGCTTTGGTGAAGAGAGGTTTTGAGTGCGACTTGTGGACCAACTTTGAAATGCTACTTCTCTTAACTTTATATTGGTCTATTTTTTACTAGTTTTCTGAATTCCGTATGATCAACTTTCCACGTGAGAGTATAAAGGTCTCCCTATATCTACACGTGGAAATTTAAGTCTACTTTAAGAAAATACTATATTTTAGTGTTTTATCAAGAATCGTTGGCAATTTTTAACTTATGTTTGTATGTGTCTATGATTTTCTAACGACGATTGCTCAATATTTTTCTTAATTAAAAATACACTATCAAAAAACACAAACAAATAATTAAACTATTTAAATATCCATGTGCATGCAATATATTTGTATTAATTAAAAAACAACCTGGTTTAAGGTTTTTTTTTTTTTTTTTAACCGGGTTTAAAGTTTCTTTCATTTTGATACACAAGCGTAATAAATATTCATTAAGAATAACAAAAATTTGGTAACTCGTCTGATTTTGATGGGAGACAATGTAAAGAAAAAAGAACATGTGCCTTGTTAAGTACGAAAAAAATGATTATTGTTTTTTTTTATCAAACTTTGTTGTGTCGCCCTGTAGTTTGGAAAAGTATCCTCACTAATACTGTTGTTGGCACATAGAGTATTTGGGATTGGAAAGTGACGGAAAAGACGCATGGAGGGACGAGGGTCAAATTAAGTGGCTCATCATCGAGGAGCTGAACAACTTTGTCTTTCATGCGCATTTTCGAAACTCATGATTAGAATAGGTTTGGCACCACAAGCTATATCTTTCCATTCAACCAACTTTCTTATTCAAAAGCAAGATCTTAATCATCTTCCCTATGAAATACAAGGAAACATCATCACATTTCCTATAAAATAATTTTTTCTTTCTTTTATAACGTCTATAACAATCACACGCACCATACCAGTATACCACCGAATTAAAATACAATTAGTCTTATAATTATATGAGATGTATAAAATATGTTCAAGGGTGTTTGCCTTATGTGGCTTTTGTTGATGAATGAAACCATTCTTTCATAGTATTATTGGAGATATAAATTCAGATCCCAATTATTATCTCGCGGAAATGAATTCCATAAATTCCAAGACCATTTACAAACATATAATTTTAAGACAATTATAGAGTAAAGTAATGTTAAGAAGCAAACAATCTGGTAGGAGACTCGGTCACATGGCCATATTCTTCTTCTACCGACAATCTTTTGGTAAAATTTAAAATTTGATGATAATTTATTTGTAAAAGGAATTATATTTAGGAAAAGGCCGGTATACTTGTGGGCCTGTGGCTTATTGGTTGGAACCGCAACATGTTCGGTCTGATGGAGCCCAAGTATGAAGAAGACATTAACGCCGAATTGGGGTTTTCTGGGTTTAGGTTTTTGCTTGACCACAAAGAAAAACTCGTCTAACAATTTCACATAAAAGTCTGGTTTTTTAATTCTTCCACATTTCCAAATTATCGCCAAAGTAGAAGCTTCGAGATCCTCTCTTTCTTAACTTGGGAGGTCTCGACAATGGCCGCTAGGTTTCTTAGTTTGAGACGCGCTTTATCTCTCTACCTCACTAACCAACAAACCCGGATTCCTTTGGTCCAAGGTATCAACTTTCCACTCTTCCTCCTACCCGATGAGCCGCGATCATCGCGGAGTACTAGTTGCTCTGTTTCTCGAGGAGCAAAGAAAGGATTTCTCTTTTTCTTTTGTTGTTTGTTGTGATTCCTTGTGACAGTTAAGAGCATGACACAATATAAAAATTCGAGCTTTATCCAAGTTCGATTGTCAATCAAAACTTGCTGCGTAGAATTGCAGGAGTTGTAGTATAATTGATAAACAAACATAATTGGTGGGTGCATTGATATGAGAATCATGAAAAGTATCGTGGTTTGTACTTCCTATGAGTACTAATCGCCCCGTGAAGCGTATGGTAGCTTGTCAAAATGATGAGCAGATATGTGTGAATAAGATATATGGTCTTGGGATATGATGTTTTGACTTAACACTAGAGATAGATTTTGTATAAATAAGTGAGATTTTGGTGTTGGGTTGTTTTGTGGGAGCTTTTTTAGTGATGATGGGACTCGTAGTCACATCACATGTTTATCGCCTTTGCTTTGTGCCTTTGTTACTTTTTTCTGAGATAGTGAAGGCCAACGAAACTGAACTTATGAAATGCGTATTTAAGTCCTTTGTTGTGAAACATATCATAGTAGTAGGCATTGAAACACTAGCATTTTAGCAAGACACTGTTTTTTATTTTATTTTTTGAATCTGTTTTAGTTATGTCCTGGCTAAGAGATGTGTTAGGCATGGATTAAGTTAGTATTCGGAGACTTTCATCTGCAATCTAGTGTTTGCGTCTCTGTCTGGTCATTCTTTTATTGATTTGTGAGCCCTTATGCAAGCATCGCAATTTGTGAACTTTGACCGCTCTTCTCTTGCTTCTTCGAAAGCGCATTCACCAATATTTTACATCTATGCTGTTTTCATAATGAGTTTGAGAATTGAGATAAAAGATCTATTATTGGTGATTGTCTGTTGTGGTACTGACTGTTTTAGCTGCGTGTAATTCTATAATCAATCATTTTAATACTTCTCTAACTTTTGAAAATCTCTTCAGCAGGTAAGCTTTCGCAATCAAAGTCACTCTTGAGCAGAGATTATGCATATGGGGGATTACTTCAGAGGCAGTTTTGTGTAGGCCGTGAGGCTGGTCAAGCTGCAGTAACCAATGACTGCTGCAACTCTTCAAACTCTGCTGCTGAACTTGCCAAAGCTCCCTCCACCTCCCCTGCAACGGTCTCTGAGGAACTGATTGTGAAATACAAGTCTCAGTTGAAAATAAACCCGAGGCATGACTTCATGATGGTGTTCACTTGCAAGGTCTGCGAGACGAGATCGATGAAGATGGCAAGCCGAGAATCATACGAGAAGGGCGTTGTGGTGGTACGATGTGAAGGTTGTGATAATCTACATTTGATTGCAGACCGTCGTGGGTGGTTTGGAGAACCGGGAAGCGTGGAGGATTTTCTCGCTGCTCGCGGGGAAGAATTCAAGAAAGGATCCATGGATTCTCTCAGCCTTACAGTTGAAGATTTGGCTGGAGGAGACATGTCCACTGAATAGAGCAAGAAGCTCTTCGTTGCATTTGCTATTTTTAGAAATGGAACCCTGCGGAGAAAATAAAATATTTCCTGTATTCTGTTATTAATTGTCGAAACAATGCTTATAATTAGAATTATAATGTAACACATTAAGCTTTGACGTAGAAATAGAATTGGAACCGAATCAGAATCGGAGAAATAGCACAAGAGAACGACGTTGAAAGTTGAAACACATCTTTTAAGCACAATTCTTGTTGTTCGACTCAGATTGGCACATTGGTCATAACCAGTTTGTGTAAGTGCCTTGGCAATCCCCAAATTTGACAATAGGACCGACATGGTTAACAATGTTGAACCATGTTAAGTACTTGACGTCCAGCTTAGTTACGTGTGAGCTTGTGATCCGACAATATGGTGATGGGACAATTGGCCAGTGCCTTCCGAACCCACTATGATCCAGTAAGGTGGTTGGGATATCTACTAGCCCGAAGTAGTCGATGACTCAAGCTTAAGAGTAAGTTTGGATTCTGTCAGTCCCCTAAATTGACAGTGCCTTCCGAACCCACTATGATCCACAGATCCAGTAAGCCGGTTAAATTGGACTATCACTTTTGTATTTTTTACGTAAGTTGTGACTTTATAGGTTTCGAGGAAGATTTTGTCTTTGAATATAAGCCGAACATGTTTGGTGAGTTTGGTTATAATGAATACGAATGTGAATAAACACAATATAAAAAGATCTTTTTGTTTATAAATGTGAATTAAGTTGGCTGCGGGTTAAACCATCAAATTAAAGTTCACTAACTGAGAAAAAGATGAAGATGGAGAATCAATTTAGAGAAAGTGACAGTATGGTAAATTCTCAATCAACTTAAAGAAAATGGATATAATAATTGTTATTTTTTTTTTGGGTAAAGATAATGATCATTTTTAGGTGTTCAACTTCTCAATGATCTTTGAAAGGGCTGAATAGGTGCCAAGAGCTGAACATACTGCTCCTACTGTGATAATTAATATACAGATCGCCACCTACAAAACACACCAAATTGGTTGTCAATAGAAGATCTCTATATTAGCTACTAATAGATATCAGAGATTAAAGGTGGACATTTGGTTTTTCAGTTTTTTTTTTTCCGGTTTAGAGATATGTATACCAAATTAGTACCGACATTTTTTTTCCAGTTTGGCTCAATTTTTTTCTTCAGTATCGATTTGAGTATTTCCGACTCGATAGGGTTATCAGAAGTGAGAAAGGCATACCTGTGTAGGGGTTACTTTTTTCCTTAAGATGCTCAAGAAACAAGCGGGAGGTAGTATCAACGTCTGTGTCCAGAAGCACAGCATTCATATGAAAATGCGAACTATATATGAATTTGCTTGCATAACTAGAAACTACTATATATGTAACTTACAATGAGCATTGTCAAGAATGATCCAATCAATGACATGACTAGGCCTGCACGAATTCTGATTGTCAATAACTATATAATATATATATAGTTGCAAAAGAATTAACCTTTTTTTAACAAGTTTCGAGTGTGCTTACCGAAAAAGGGAATCGCAAGGCCAACGAGCAGAGTAGAGAAGGCCAATGCGCTTCTAATGGCGATTGCATAGAAACGTGACTTGCCATAGTTTGATGGTATCAACTCCTCAAGACTCATTGCGACCGGAGATAATGTCAAAGCATATGTGCTTTCTTTAGGTTAAGGCCACACAATTTTGTTTTGTTTCCATAGATGAGAATATATGTGAATAACTTTGTGGAAATTACAAAAAGAGAAATAAGTAAAAAGATCGTGAAATTTTTATTGGAAAGGATATTTGGTAAATGGACTTACTACCTGCAAAAAGGTTTAAAAGAAACGTTAATAAACAAAAGTGCAAATTTTATGGACTTGTGTTATGCAATCGATATTTATTAAATATTTTGACATATTACAAAATTAATGATAAGCAGTGCTAGATGAAAACATGATACGAAGCTTAAGTAGTATTCAATAAGAGAACTTCAGAAAGCGAGTTACAACTTACAAAATAAACCTCATCAAGCTAGCAAATCAAGTGCATTTTCATTTGTCACGTAACAAGTAGAAATAAGCAGAAGAAAGATGGAAAAAAACTTACTGTGGTCCACAAAGCAATCTTAGATGCAACCAAATCTTGAGGCATATTAAGAGTAAACTGTGATTCTGTTGATTCTCCGAACATGCTATATCCCATGACAGCGACACCCGCATACATCAAAGTACAAATTCCAAAACTGCAAAAAAAGTATATATAAAAACTCTACTTAAAAAAAGATGTAGCAGAGTTTCCAAATATTTGTAACGTCTTTATAAGATTTTACCATGTCAAGAGAACCGCAGGGAATTGAGAGGGTTTGGCCATTGAAGTATAAATATTTGGGAAAACACCATGCCCTGAATAACAATAACCATAGAGTCCTACAGAAACCGGTAGTGTTGCTAGGTTCAGAGGAGTTCCTTTGTTGTGAATTCCAACTTCATCAACAAGACCGACCCAGAACAAGCACAAAACCACTAAAACTGATGCAATCACCCCACCAGCTGGAAAATTAAGGAGATGATTAGTTACTTATAACCGAAACCGACCATCCCTTTGTTTATTTTATATTGAACAAACATTGAATAAACCAAAACTCATCAAAATTTATACTTTTAACTAGATACCGACGATAGATCTTGTTAGCAATATATATAATGTTTAATTAAAAATAATTTATTTACAGCTTTGCACCGAAAATCGAATTAAATCAAAATTTTCAATCGGAATCAAATCAGAACTCGGTTATAGTTTGGTATGGAACCAATCTGGAAACCGAATGTTCACTCCTAAAACGTTAAGGATCCGAAAAATAAGATGAGTCCTTGAAGGATCCAAACCTCTTTAGATATTTATACCTGAAATGTAGCTTAATATACTGAGATCTCGAAGCCAAACGGTGGGGAGAACAGCAATGGTGGTAAGCAGAGCAAATAGATGAGGCGCACCTAAATGGAACCCTCCAATACTCAAAGCAGCATTTGGAAATAATGATGAAAGATTGTCACTTTCCAAAATTATGTATTCAACACTCATAGCCTGAATATAGAACATAGAAACATATCAAGTCTGTAACTCTATCATATCAAAAGAATATTCAGAATTCAATCTAGGACAGTTGTACAGTTTTTTGTCGTATTTACAATAGCATTTCAGCATATGTGGTGACGGTGTTGATGATTTTCACCAGTATAATATAGTTAAAACGAAATAATCCAACTATCCAAGTATGAAACAAGAGAAGGGGAGACAGTATGGACCCAGACCAAAGGTGTAGTACTAGTCCACATGTGGTCCCTTCTTACGACTTGAGATCCTTTTAGGTACTTATCTTTAATGATAAATTTGTGTTTTGTCTTTATTAATACAATATAAAGAAAACTATTGGAGGAACTGCAAGTTGTACTTACATATAGCTCCAGATAGAGTATTACCTGCAATCGAAAGAGGAAGAAAATATGACATAAATGATATCTTACAAACCTCAGATTTACAATGAGTTTCTTAGTAAATTCATCGAAAAAATGTTGTACTTACGGAGACAAGGATGCGGCCGGTGGTACCAAAAGCGGCATGGCCAATATCGGGATAGGTCAGGAGGTCCGGGTGGCTATCGAGGCAGTAACGCAAAAGCAATCCAGTGTAGAAACAAAGAATACCAAATGCAAAGAGAATGAGAAGTCCCAACCATCCTCCTTCCTTCACAGCATATGGTGTTGACAATATTCCAACCCCACATAGAACATTCACTCCTGCACATGTGAGTTTATCTATGTCATCACTCAAACAAGTCTTAATTAACAGAGAATGTCACCATTAACAACAGCAAGTAGGTTTTGTTGAAATTTGACCATTAAGAACAGCTTGTCCGAATGAGCTATCATTGGAGATTGCCGTTTCATGAGACACCATGGATGAGGCTTTCGAAGGAAGCAGAGAATGAGAGCTACGTTTACGCTTTGCTGCTTCTTCATCTACTAGCAGAGGTTTTGTAACAGCAGGTAACGATTCTGGAGTATGTCTTCTTGTTAAGGACAAGAAAGAGCTTCCGAATCTTGACATTGAAGAATTTCCCAAAAAACCAGGACTGGGAGATGGTAGACTTCCAAACAGATCAATCGATTGCCTAAAAGATTACAACAGAGTACCATAAAATGGTTAGGATCCAAATCAAAATGTTCGAGAGTTTGAGAATCAATATACCTGTAACTCTTTGGCCATGCCGTTGAGTATGAGCTAGGTTTAGACTGATGGTGGTTTTGGTTGTAAGCATCAGAAGAATCAGAAAAAGCTCCATCTTCTTCTTCTTCTTCGGACAAGTTCTTTCTCTCGTCCTCTCCTTCATCACTCTCAAGGTAGAGGCTTTGATCAGAAGATGAGTGATTCATTTTCACACAACCCTTATCCGATAAAAGCTATTTAGATTTTGAATGGAATCTTTAAACTACAAAAGACAAAATATTTGATTCAGAAAGTAGGAGTCGAGGCAAGTGAAGGGGCAAACGAAAACCGGTCGAGGGCAACTATATGAGTAGAGAGCCGTTAAAATGTGAGTCATTCATATATACCAATCAGAATTAACCATGGTTAAGTTAAGGTTCTAACTATAGTACACTACTCGACGCATTATCCTTCATAATAACGAACTTATCTTCAAATAATTGTGGTTTTAATATCTATATATATAAAAAAATACCTTGACTAAAACCTGTAAATATAATAACTTATAAAAAGAAACATCTTTTTTCCTTTTAATTCTATATATGAAGATGCAGAAATGGTATATATAAGATTTTCCTCCAAAACAACTTATATGTTATCAAGAATGATTAAATAAGTAAGATATCATAAGCATCCTTTAAAAAAAATTGCTTATGTTTTTATTTTTCTAAATACAGATAAAAATATAATTATATGAAGATTATTTTCTTCTGATCATATTGTTTTTACATTAACTAAAATAAAATATATATTTTGTAGATAAATAAGCGACAAAACAAATATATTATTTTCTAATTAATGATTGTTTGTGCATTGTACAGATTAAATTTATCGATGATTTTATTTTGTTTCTTGTGTTTCTTTTCTTTCAAATATCACATGTGCTGTCTGAGAATTTTATCAACGAACACATCATATACCATGAAGTAATTAAAAGTAATTAATCACGTGAAATCTACAATAATTATCTCAATTGTTTTGACGGTTGATAACTGCATTTGTGTTTGCATTTTATCTCATAATTGATAATATATACGTGTCTTTTATTTTATCAGTCCCATGTAATTTATTTAGGTCCAAAGTTACAAATCAATATGAATTTGTCTTGCCACATTTTTTTGATTCTACATAACATAAGAGCCACTAATACCTAATAGCATTTTTTTGAACAAACTAATACCTAATAGCATTAAAAAGGAATTATGAGAAAACCGCATTGGCAAGGTTTGAACCACGTCCACATGGTGTGTGGATCTGTTTTTATGATATTTTGGAATCTTCTTAATGTTAGAACGGCAATGATTCAACCGTATCTCGAAGACACAACTCAAGAACTTGTACATATTTGTTATCAGATACAAAACCGAACATGCCCACATTTAATCTCTTTTTATTCGCCGCTTCCAGCTATTTAAATATCTTCGTCCTCACATGCTTTCTTATTTCTTATAGTACTTATTTTCAATTATTTTCCAAGTAGATTCAGCACGTTCTTAGTTGTTTGGGATTATTTTCACACTTGTGCATTATGAATCTATTGAAGATTTACGATGGTTCATGTTTAGATTGATAAGAAGCTTGACACATGCACACTGCATACATGAACCAAATGTACCCATCACTAAAGTTTTTATTATTATTATGAAATTGTATATTAATATTGCGGTGTCTGTTTATTCGTAAGTAAAACTTAGAAATGTAAGTAACATTTGACTCAACGGGTTCAGGTCGTTAATACGTAGACGTTAGTCTCGCCGAAAGGATTTGTTCAAAAATCTATTATGTATCAAGCTCAATTAAAGGACCAGCTGACCACTTAACTCTAATAAAATCTATGCAATGTTCATTTGAGCGCCAAATTATTCCCACATGAATAATCCATAAAATCGGCTCCTCGTTAAGAATAAACACCTCTCTCCTATATGACAAACTACCATATTAACAACTAACATATCTTGATCACTAACGTCGTTTCCTTCAAATATCCTTTAATCCTCAAGTCAGAATTAAGTATGAAATATACAAGAAGTCAGGGATATTCGGCCAACAAATATATACCAAAAGGGAAGAGTTTGTGGTTTTTCTACCGGTTGTATCTGGAGATTAAGATCATCAAGTTAGCTTGCATTAATATTCTGAAGGTCGGGGAGTTGCTTTGTAGAAAGGTTGCATCAAATTGACTGAGAGGTCGTGGGACTATACAAATATATAATTTGAAACAAGCAGTGTTTCTATAAGTCGGGACTCGGGAGACTAAACATGATGAATTTATAATGATTTTAAGGATCTCAGTTGAGTTTTTGGTATTTATACTGAGTTTAAGGATCCCAGTTGAGTTTTTGGTATTTACGAAAAAAATTCTCAAGATTGTAGAAAATTTTTGGAATACTTCTTTCAGTCTGATAAACCGCAAGGTCAAAATGTCTTATAAATGAAGTATGTATAATCTAATGTGTATGGGCTTTTGAGTGTTAGAAAATTAAGCGATTGTTTCATAATGTTTGGCATTCATCTCATCTTGAAGCTCTTTGCTGATACTGACATATCCTCTAGGAAAATAGGGTTCAGCAACAGTTTCCTACGCCACGTACCATTATAGCATATCACAATTACATTCATTAAATCAATCCTATGAACACTCTTGAGTTTACAATCTTTAAAGACTATAGATTTGATTTACACCATTTGTAAAATTTTACAAGTATAACATAACCAATGAAATTTTATGGAAGGTAAAGAAGTTTGCAATCATTTGGATGCAAATTTGAAATAGATCTTTAAGGATTTTTTTTTTCTCCAGCAAAATATCTCAAAAGCATACGATCTAAAGCTTGTAATTGAGGCATTGGGACAAGTGGCAGTAAGGGACAACTCACTCATCTAACCGGTAATCGGACCGACTTCAGACATGAACTTTAAGCTTCGACGTGTCATCAGCATCCACATGGTGTTCTCTGATTGGACTCATGGTTAGATCTCAGATTACGTAGTTGTAATACCAGAAAGAAGATCTAATAGCATGGTGTAACACGTGTCGACTTTTCCTTCGTGTTCAAACTTCAGATCGGCCTTTAGGATCGAAGTAGGTGTACAATTAGATTCTCCCACTCTTCCCATTTCTTGATCTGTCATTTCATTATCCACGTCGGGACAGAGAGAATTACTTTCAGTTATATCTCTCTCTATTTTAATAGTAAATAGTATTAGATCTTTATTATTATATTTTGCCATACATCTCCACGAAGCACACTAGTTTTTTTCTTTCTTTCTAAACAACCAAATTTGTTTGAGTTATGTTATGCATTATTGCACACAAAACCATATATAATTAACTTCCGAATTTTTTTGTATGTAATTTTATTTCTGCCAACTTGTAAAGGGGTAGTTTACGTTAAAAAACGATTAGGTTGAAAAAAATGTTAAATAATGACGTGGAACGTTGACTTGGAAAATCAAAGTTTGGAGAAGGTTTGGAGTTATAAGAAGCACGAGCATTATCAAAAAAGTGTTATATGTGAGTTGTTCTATTCCAACGCCGACCACGCAAGGATACACATACGTATCTTGGTCAATACAAACACTACAGCAAACACACACACACACATAGACCTATATATATATCTTCCCCTTCAACCCATATGAACACAAAGCATTACAGAGTAACGGTTGATACCTCAACACATACATATATAAATGCCGAGTTACATTTCCTTCATCGTTTTGCTCTATATATTCCTTTTATCTTTTTCTCCACAAACGACCCTTGTCAATGCATCGAGACCATTAAGGGAATCGAATAAGCCGGGTCAAAAGAGCTTGAATACAATTTACACAAGCGGTAGCCAACAAGGCACATTTCACGGTGGAGCGATGAAGGATTGCCTGCCAAAGGGATTTCGCTTCAACTCTGCTCCTAGCCACTATATAAACAACCATGCTTTAGGTTCAACACTTTGTTCTACAACAGATAAAGCCATTCCTAACCCATAAAGTAATGAATCCCCTATGCATCTCATGAAATTTGTATATTTCACCTATTTGTTTAATTTAACTCTCTATGCATGGGTTTATTTCTTGAATAACCCATGTATGTATTCCTTAATTTATTTTGTTTGTATCATTGTGTATATATAATATATGAAAGAAAATAAAGAGTAAAAATTATATGAAATTGTTGTTTAGAGAACTACTCCAACTCGGTTCTTGTGATTTCGTTTCATTAAGGGTTTTCTTGCGCATATATATGGGTTTAGGGTGGTTTTATAAGAGACACAACTAAACATTCTCCATTTTTTCCAGTTTCCCATAAGATTTTATATATTATCTAATGGATTGACAAAAGAAAATACCACTCTCTATGTAAAGGCTGGCTGATAATGAGTAAAAAATCTTAATCTTGTTCTTAGCTGCAACTATTTTATTTCGACTATTTAAGTGGTAAGAAGATCGATGAAGTGATATCCAAAAGATGAAAAAGTCCCAAGAAAGAAGAAACACACGTTTGTTCTTTTTGTCATGTAATAAAGAAACTTAACCCCACACCAACATAAAATCTTGTAATATCTCCAAACTATTTGCACCAATCGATTACTTTTTACAACTTTATATCCACATTTTTACTAATCATCTAGCATTGTTTCTTGATTTTTTTTCATTTTTTTCTCTCTTTTGCAAAAGTATATGTAACTATGTTCAACTTTGTCTAAATTGAAAAAAAAAAAAAAACTCATATATTAATTAAAAATACTTGGAAATTAGTTACAGCTTCATAAATAAAGAGGCTTTTAAAGTAAAACTCGAAAATCGGTTGGCAAAGTCAAGGACGATAAAAATCACATTTAGACGATCGTATCGTTCTTCTTCTTCTTCTTCGACTCGCTTCCCATCAACGCCCAGAGCTTGGATACGATCTCTCAGCTGTAGTCTAATATAATCTCAATCAATTCTCTATTTAGGGATAAGCTATGGGATGTGCTGCTTCTCTTCCAGGCAAGTTTTNTTTTTTTTTTTTTTTTTTTTTTTTTTTTGTCTATTTTGTTGAATTTTATTGTGGGTGTTGGATTCTAAGTGAGGAAGAACCTATTCGTAAGACCCTCGTGACCAATTTCGGAAAAGGCGAAACCTTTGGGGTTGAATTAGAAAAGCTTCACAAAATTGGGGATTATGAATGATCATTTAGGGTTTCCGTGTGAAGAATCTGAGAAACCAAATCGGTTTTGCTGATTCATGAAAGATGATGTCTTTTTGTATGTGATTCAGATAGGAACTCTGGAGCTTTACACGGTCTTAACAGTTCAGAGAATGCAGTTCCAGCAGATGCTAAAAATCTACGCGTGAAGGTCCGATTTTGTGTTTAGCTTTTTTTTTTTGCTCTTTTTTTTGATCTCGTTAAAGCCGCCTTTGTTGCCACTTTCCAGACTGATTCCTGAGAGATTTATCAAAAAACTTGTAAAGAAAAGATAGCTAAGTGGAGTTTAACAGCTAAGAAAGTTCATGCTTTTTATGATCTATGGTCTTTGCTTTCTTCTCTCCATAGCTTAGTATAAGCGAGTAACTGTATTCCACTATCTTTTGGAGCTGTTTTCTAGACTCTTATGCTACTGAAAGGAAATGACTTCTTTTCGTCCACTAATCTTCTTGTTGCTCATTTGCCTGTGTAGTATTTACTTAGTTTGTCTCAAGTTTGCGCAAGGCTGACCATTAACTTCTGGATTCACTTGAATGCAGTTAGTTCTATTAGGAGACTCTGGTGTGGGTAAAAGCTGTATTGTTCTTCGATTTGTCCGTGGTCAGTTTGACGCAACATCTAAGGTAATTAAAACCTTATTATCTAATCGTCTTCTTTGGCCATCTGACACTTCTTTTAGAAAACCGTGCTTCGATATATGGCATGCGAATGGCCATCAGAGTATTCTTAACTGCCATTGAATCTGAAAACGATTGGTTATATCTCAGGTAACTGTTGGAGCTTCATTCTTGTCCCAAACAATAGCCTTGCAAGACTCTACCACAGTGAAGTTTGAAATATGGGATACAGCAGGGCAGGAGAGGTGTAAACCCCTCCATGTAGATTTGTATTGCTTAGTTTATCAAATAAACGCCTTTCATGCTCGTGAGAACTTAATCTGTATTCATTCTTTTTTCAGGTATTCTGCTCTTGCGCCATTATACTACCGTGGAGCTGGAGTTGCTGTTATTGTGTATGATATAACAAGCCCTGAGTCTTTCAAGAAAGCTCAGTATTGGGTTAAGGTATGTTTTCAAGTGGCTCGAACGGTTCCATTTCCTAGATGTTTTGGGGATTTATGAAATAGCTTCTGAATTGTCGGACTGGAAATTGACTTGCAGAAAGTCCTATATAACCGTAGCAGTGTATACCACTATCTGATCTTGGACCCATATGTTTAAATGACTGAAACTTGGCTTGCAAAAAGTCATAGATAACCATAGAAGAGTAGAACAAGTGTAATACCAGTCTAAATTGTAGCCAACTGTATATAGCGCAAAAGGAACAAAACTTCATGATGTTCTGCTAGTTTAAGAAATTTCTTCTCTTACCCCTCCAACGTGGCAGCTATCTTGTTGTAATAAGAACAGGGATAATCATAGTTGATTCAAAAAAGTGGCTGTAATAAAGAATGACAAGTCACTTGACTATATTAGCAAAGTCATCAGAGGATGCGAAGTATCCAAACATAACCCAGTTTTGATAGTCAAACATGTATAATACTAGGATACCGGAATGTCATTGTTGAACAAGTTCCTTAGTTTTTTTCCCCATAAATTTGCATATATCCTCGATATCATCTAGTGATGTTGTTTTACCCCTGCTTAATAGGAACTGCAAAAGCATGGAAGCCCAGATATTGTAATGGCTTTGGTTGGTAACAAAGCTGATCTACATGAAAAAAGAGAAGTACTAACCGAGGTGTGTTTGCGTAAACTTCTTATACCGAAATCCGTAGAACATTTTGTCGTCGCTTGCACTGCCCTTACGTCTTCAGCGTGTATAACATTCTCATTTCTTTAACAGGATGCTATGGAGCTTGCAGAGAAGAACGGCATGTTCTTTATTGAGACGTCAGCAAAGACAGCAGATAACATAAATGAACTGTTTGAGGTATGCATTTCTTTATCGCCTCAGGATTTATGACCAAATTTTCTTGTCATCTGCATTGATGGAGCTCTTGTGATTCGTTTTCTTTCATTACTTTGGATTTAGAGATTGAAAAAAAACATTGATAGGCAGTGAGTTCTTTGGTTGTTAATTTTGTTCCTTTTCTTTTCCAGCTACTTTAAAGATTCATAGGAATTGTCCAAAACGAGTAGGATAAGAATAATAGTTTCAGGTGTCGAAAGAAGGATTGATTTGAAGTATATATGTATAAGGGTTTTAACTTGTTGGAATGTGTACATTTTTGTCTGAATAGGAAATTGGAAAGAGGCTACCTCGTCCTTCTCCTTCGTCATGATTGGAGTGTTGGATCATCTTCAGGGAAAGGCAAAAACCCTTTCCCGGACTATACTAATCTTTTCATACTTTCATGTAATGTTTAAACGGTACTTCTTTATCTGTTTAAGTGTGTTGTATAATGCGAAGATTTGAGGTTAAAATTGGGGAGTATTTGAATCCTGTCATGTGGGAAGCCAAATTAAATTAAGCAATGATATGGATTATCACATTGTACATACATATTTGCTGGGTTTCATCAAAATGTAACTGTGAGGGAGAACGTAGCAGCTATACTCTACAGAATCGAATCTAATTAAGAAGTAATTTGACTATTTTGAAGAAGACTAAAATTAGAATGTTTAACACTTGCATCATTAAAGAGAATGGTACTTTCACAAAAGTGGATCTCAGAAAATGTATAGATATACAACTTGAGCCATTTGCTGGCTCTTATGTTCCAACTTCTGTGCAAATCGCAGTAAAATCAGGTTATGTGTATTAGACCGCTTACATTTTCTTTTCTGCTTTCATATTTTTTGAAAAAAAATTCGTCAATAAATCTTTCAAGTTCTTTCAAACCAAAAATCCTCAAATTAGTTTTAATTAACAATAGTCCATTTACATCTTCTTTCAAACAAGGCTAGCCAATAAATAATCCCATCACTTATATGCAATATGATCAAGAATTGGTTTTATTTAAAATTCACAAAAACTGATAGCAATTCCTACGTTTGCTTTACTTGTGTTCATCATCTCAGCAGCCGTGGCTTTCTCTACTCTATTCAAACTCAATTCTCAGACCTTCAAAGCCCTAAACTCGTATCTCCCTTTGTGTTATAACATCCTAAATCTAGAATTTGAGATCTCCATTTCCCCACATCACTCTCAGCACCACTTTTGTTAGAATGTGTACATCCTTGTCTGTATAGGAAGATTTGGCAAGAGGCTACCTCGTCATTCTACTTTGTCATGATTGGAGTGTTGGATCATCTTCAAGGAAAAGCAAAAACCCCTTTCCCGGACTACAGCAATCTTTTCATACTTTCATGTAATATACAAACGGCATTTCTGTATCTACCAAGTGTGTTATATAATGTCAAGATTTGAGATTGGGAGTATATGGATCCTGGAAAGTAGACGAAAGCCATGTCAAATTAAGCGATGATGTTTACACAAGTTCAATGCATTTGTTATAGCTGTGTGAGAGAGACGGAGAACGTTTTGCAGCTACTCTACAAAATCGAGTCTATAATTAAAAAATAGTTTGACCATTTCAAAAAAGTCTATATTATTAGGTTTGTGAAAATCCTCAACTCAGACTCGCCTCACATGACATGACTCTCTAACCTCGGAATTTGTCATGTGCATTCATTTATAACTTTGTAGGTCGGGACTACTGACTTTGACTTCTGATTGTTTCAATGTAATATTTGGTTTAAATTTATAAATTTTTTGTTTAGTTTTGTTTATCCACAACTCACACACGCAAATGCAAAATTGAATATTGAATCTGACGCGGCATTGACACTAATACCAACAAGCATGGTTACAAAAATGTGAGTTTATTATGAAAAATACAAACGAAACCGAATATTTAGAAGCCAAACAAACAATTGATGCTTAGAAGAGAACTAAAAATAAAATAAAAAGGAAAGATATGATTGGTTCAAAAATGGACAAAATGTGGCTTTTTCAGACAGAGAGGACTTTAGGACTAGTTGTTTATTGTCACGTTGGTGAGAAAGAGATACTATTCCGCAAAGAGATTAAGCGATAATTGTTGTTGTTGTTGTAATGTGTGTTTATTAGGGATTTAATAGCTCCATCGCATTTTCGCTTCCTTTAACCATTTTCTTCTTTGTTTCTAAACAGATAACAATCCTTTGTTTAAAAAGATGGGATCAACGAATTGTTCCCATGAAGAGCTAATGAGTCGACTCGTTGACTCGGTCAAGCAAATCTCTGGGTTTTCGAATTCCAAAGGTTTCTTCGGGAGGATCCAAGGCGATCTCGTCCGAAGGATCACGCTGCTCAGCCCTTTCTTCGAGGAATTGTTTGACATCAGTGTTGAATTGAATGAAGAACAAGTCACAGGGTTCGAGTTTATGAGGATTGCTCTCGATTCAAGCTTAGAGCTTTTTCGATCGGTCAATGGAGGAAGCAAGCTTTATCAGGTACAAAAGATTTCTCCTTGGGTAAAGTCAGCAGATTTCCTCTGTTTTCTTAGGGTTTAAGGTATTTGGTGTTTAGGGTTTTTGCTGTATCTCTTCGTCAATATCCACAATCTGGTTTTGGGATGATGGCCTGTAGATGGAATTGTGTCTGCCATTAAAGGAGAAGCGGTCAAAAGCTGTTTCATTTCTGGATTATATGTGCAACTCTATGGCTGAGAGTCACAAGCATATGAGTTATGTAGAAGGATTATTATGATTTGTGTTTTGTTTTCTTTGTGCGTGACCTGAAATCAACAAGTTTGAGACTTCAACAACAACAGAAAAGTTGACTATTTTCATGTTTTGTTTGTGTCCCTCTCTGCTTGCAGATTTTCCATAGGGGTTCTGTTGTGCAGAAGTTCCACGACGTGACAGTGCAGATAGAAGCAGCGTTGTGTCACATTCCGTATGATAAGTTCGAAGTATCTGAGGAGGTCAGAGAACAGGTACTTCTCAAAGCATTCGTATTTTTTTTGGTTTGAAGACAACAATACTTTGCAAATAATAATTTTCGAAAATCTGGAGGGTTTTAATCAAATTGGAATTCTAATGATATGGCTCTTTGAATTTGTAGGTACAACTTCTCCATTTTCAATTCAAGAGAGCAAAAGAAAGACGGGAGGAGTATGATCTGCAGTTTAGCCGTGATCTAGCCATGGCAGAGAGTATGATGGATCCTGACCCTAAGATCCTCAAAAGACTGTCACAAGAGCTCCAACTCAGCACCATTGATGAGCTGAAGAAAGAATCTCACGCAATTCACGAGTATTTTCTTTCATATGACGGGGATCCCGATGACTGTTTTCGGAGGATGTCCTCGCTTCTTAAAAAGCTGGTAGACTGTGCAACAATGGAAAGTTCGGAACCCGATACATCCACCGGCAACAAAATCATTTCGAGACATCGTTCTCCTGTTATACCAGAGTACTTTCGGTGTCCGATATCTCTAGAACTGATGAAAGATCCTGTTATCGTCTCCACTGGACAGGTCTGCTTTTGCAAGTTCCTTGCGCACTATAGTGAGTTTAATTAATTACATTTGTGTATTTGTTGTTTTAGCTGGTTTTTCTCGACCTTGCAGACATATGAAAGGTCATCCATCCAGAAGTGGCTCGATGCTGGTCATAAAACATGTCCGAAATCTCAGGAGACTCTCTTGCATTCTGGATTAACCCCTAACTATGTGTTAAAGAGTCTTATTGCTCTGTGGTGTGAGAGTAACGGTATTGAGCTTCCTCAAAATCAAGGGAGCTACAGAACCACAAGACCAGGAGGAAGCAGCTCTTCAGATTGTGATCGAGCATTTGTCCTTGCCTTGTTAGAGAAATTGGCCAACGGTACTACAGAACAGCAAAGAGCTGCAGCTGGAGAACTACGGTTGCTAGCCAAGAGGAACGCGGATAATAGAGTTTGTATCGCTGAAGCTGGAGCCATACCGCTCCTTGTAGAGCTTCTATCCTCACCGGATCCTCGGACCCAAGAACATTCTGTGACAGCGCTTCTTAATCTTTCCATAAATGAAGGTAACAAAGGAGCCATTGTGGATGCTGGAGCCATAACAGATATAGTAGAGGTGCTAAAAAACGGAAGCATGGAGGCTAGAGAGAACGCAGCTGCAACCCTTTTCAGTTTGTCTGTTATAGATGAAAACAAAGTGGCAATAGGTGCTGCTGGAGCTATCCAAGCCCTTATAAGCTTGCTTGAGGAAGGAACCCGAAGAGGCAAAAAAGACGCGGCAACAGCGATTTTCAATCTATGCATATACCAAGGGAATAAATCAAGGGCGGTTAAAGGCGGTATCGTTGATCCTTTGACAAGATTACTGAAAGATGCAGGTGGGGGAATGGTTGATGAGGCTTTGGCTATTCTGGCAATTCTTTCGACAAACCAAGAAGGCAAAACAGCGATAGCTGAAGCAGAATCAATCCCGGTTTTGGTTGAGATTATAAGGACAGGGTCACCGAGGAACCGGGAAAACGCTGCTGCCATACTTTGGTATCTATGTATTGGGAATATTGAGAGGTTGAATGTAGCAAGAGAGGTTGGTGCAGATGTTGCGTTGAAGGAACTTACTGAAAATGGAACTGATAGAGCAAAGAGGAAAGCTGGGAGCTTGTTGGAGCTCATTCAGCAAGTCGAAGGTGTTGTAGTCTCTACTGTTCCATGAAAGCCTCGCTATTGTGGAATCTTTATTTGTTTCTGTGTAGATTATATATGTATAGGAAACTTTTGGATTAACTCTGACTATAGAATCTTATGTAATGATGTTATGTGTAATTTTCGACCCAGATTTGTGTATACAATAAAACCACGTTAATTAGTATTTGATAAATTATAAAATATTAAGATAAGATTTTCTCAACTCGTTTTTTCACTCTGATCAACAATTGTAAAATGCTAATGAAAATGATAACGCAAAGAAACAATCGTGATTCGTAACCATTAATATGGGAGAAGTAGAGCCATGTTTCATTCATTTGCCGAAGTTGAAGTGAATGCGTAAGAAAAATGTATTATTGATTTGGTATATAAAAAGATCACGATGTATCTCACCACAAGAGGAAAGAAAAACTGAAATATATATTAACAACATTCGAATACCAGTCACTCTGCAACCAAACTGATCCAGAAGAAGACAAACAAAGACATACAAAAAAAAAATGAATAAACACACACGAGCATACTCAAGATAAAATACAACGCTCTGTTACGGATCAGCCTAGTTTTTCCATGAATGTTTCTATCAATGCTGCGCCATTGACGATCTTTGTTGTAGCAATAACCAAATCATAAGCCATTCCTTCCTGAAATAGAGGCGATTGGAGAAGGAATCAGTAAAAATAAGGAGCACACAAAAAATGAGTATATTTGATAATAAACTCTTCAAGTTTGCTTTACCTTAGAGGCGAGAAACCGCAGAGCAGAGATTTCAGCTAATGTTACACCTCCAACGAAGACAACGAGAATAATCGAGCGTCTTCCATCAGCAACCCTGTAATGATGTCTTAACATATTAGGATAGCTCACTGTTTATCCTTTTGTAGAAACTACTTTTGTGGTAGCAAAACTAATGTTAACGATAATAAAATTACCCATTTGAAGCTCCATGCAATGAATCAACTGATGGACTACTTGGGAATCCACTCTGCATAGAAATGGTACATAATGTGATATATTTGCAATCGAAAGAATGGTACATAACAAAACTGGAAGCACTTTTTTTTTCCTCTCTAATTGGGTAAAATATACTGACTCTTTTAGTTTCCAGATGCGGTCCTGGCAAAAGCTTCAAAATGTCTTCTATTGGACGCCTGTAGGTAGAGTGAGTCATCAATAATAAACACACCACTCTTTCAACATTCATATACGAATTAGTAAATGTTCTTTCAAGTTCTGAAATTTGCTGTGTTTTTATCTGTCCCTTCACTTAGATGCTTCTCAAATCGAACGGAACAGAATTTAGGACTTTTTCTCTTCATGGTTATATATATACTTATTTAGGAAAGCCGAAGTGTTAATTACACAGGCTATCTAGGCAAGATTTTGGTCTAGAAGAATACAAGAACATACTAACCATCCGGAATGAATAGCTTGTTGGACAAGACGAATGCTAAGAGGAGCATATCCAGAATAGACATAAGCGATATCATCCGGCCTGCAACAAGAATAGTTTTTCTAACAACTCAAATAAGCACTAACTTTATTGTTATGGCTAGAAAAAGCTGGTACAAGGCCTAGCAAATCAGGTGAAAGTAAGTAAATACCATTAAAACATGAAATGGAAGCACAAATGCAAGATATGAGTAAGTGATGACGTCAAACCATAAATGCACAAAATACAATACCATAGACAAACAAGGAAGAAAGTCGCGAAAAAGGGAGAGTACCCACAGATCAACAAAATTCGCAAGTTAAGAAAGGGCTTTCAAGCCGGGCTTTAGAAATTATCAGAGATATCTTCGAAAAAGAAAAAAAATATTCAGCCAGAGCTGTAATTAGATCATGCATTAGCGATAATGAGAGGTATATTCGAATATTGCAATTGTATATTTTTATTCAAGATTAAGTTTGCATAATTTCTGGACATCTGGACCCACTTCATAACCTTAATCCCACAAACAAAAATCATGTCATCATGTATTCAGTAAGAGACAGCATGACTACGAATATTTTACCTTGACGTATCTGTGTCTTCAACTATAAGTTTCAATGTACGTTTCACTGTCTGCCAGTTGCTTTTAAACTCCTGTAGAAACCAAACGAATGTACAACAAGCCCTTAGAATATCAGATACACTTAACCATAGAATACAAGAAAACTGTTCATTCCACAAAGAAGCCAAGAATAGCCAAACCTGTTTCTTCAACAGTCCCGCTTTTTCCAAGTTGTTCAATGTAACCACATGCTCAAACCCATAACTGTGGAGTAGTTCCGTTCTGGAAGTTGAGACCCAAAGAAAAAATGATTAAAGAAACAGAAAGCTTAAATATATACTACAGAATGACTGATGGAAGCTTAACTTGCCTTATATAATCAAATTGCTTTTTCGGTAACCCTGAGTTTGTAACAGAAAATAGGACCAATAGACGCAGGACTTTAGTGAGAGGCTCCTGTTTATGGATCATTTCTTCTATGTACTCAAAGCATCTGTATTAACGAACTAGAGTCAGTAATAATAACTCATATAAGAGACTTATCCATTATGCCATCAACGTAAAATGTTTTTCACATCACTTATAACAGAAAGAATCATGACATATTCTTGAATGGAAGTATTAAATACAATTTCCTTCAGAAGAAACTTACATGTCATAGCTTTCTGCCTCAACAAGTGTCTGTTCCATATCAAGCTGCGAAAGAAATGACTGCTTGGACGTGAACGTTGTCAGGTGCTGAGCAAGATGTATGTGCCTCTGGGAAAGAAAGAAAAAAATGTAAAGAGAAGTTAAATGCAACTAATCGTGTTCTGAACCATCTGCGAGATAAAAGAGAAGGAACATAGAGAAAACAAGGTAATACTTACTGTCATCTCTGGTAAGGAGTTAAGCTTCTTGACAAAGTCCTTTAGCTCAGAAACTGTCTGGGTCTGTGCATTATATTACCATACCCCATTAAAATCTCGGTCCAACTAACAATCTAAGTGCAAAATGTATGGATATGCTGCTAGTTTTTAAGGCATCGCATGGTCTATATACTTTGGTAACTATTTCTGTGCCGAAGAAGACTCCTGATCGATGGCTACGAGATCTCAACACAAAGATGCATGTACCATAACCTCTACCGTGAAAACGAAACCTAAGGACGAGAGGGACAAACGTACAGAATTAATTTCAGTATAATCCTCCTTCATGGTTGTTGCCTTCTGCCGTAGAACCTGCAATCATACTGCGTCTGGAAGATGAGTAAAACGAATCCCATGTCACAAAAAAAATGAAAGCCAAAAGGACAAAGGTCAACCTGCACAACGACTTCAAAGTTGAGATCCCTTGTCTCCTTGAACAATTTGTCACTGTGAATTTTAAACATTAAACAATTAAAGTTAAAACATATTTTCGTTTTTTAGGTTAAGCATTTTCTAAGTATTTACAAATTAATGATAGACATAGATAGACACACAACATGTAGCTTGGAAAGTCCAAACTAACTACAAGTCTAGGGAGCGCTATTGTGTGCATGGTCAATTAATACAAATGAATAGTAGCAAAACAGTGTGCTTATCCAATCCAAGAAAATCACAATTTCTATTCCATGCATCAAAAATGCTCAGAGAAATTATATACCAGTGCAATAGAAAATTGTCTAATATGGTCGAAGGAATTTGTATATATGATGCAAGAAACTAACCTTGAATTAAGAGGAACCTTCATCTTTTTACCCTCCTGCTGAGAACCCATCACAGATGAGTCGACCTCGACAGCTCCATTACTGATATGCAAAAACTTTAAATAAAGGTTGAAGTCAGCTCATAGAAAACCCAATCGACCAGCTTAATTTAAATCCATATTGTGTGGTTATTGGTTATCATTGCAACCAATGAAACCAATAGTTCTAAACCACTGTTTGACCTTCCCGAAATTCCAGAAAAGAAGACAAACTCAACACGATAATGACAAAGCCCGTGGAAACTAATTTGGCTCTCAAACTTGTGTAAGACTTTGTAATGAGAAGAGAAAGCGAAAACACTCAATATGACTCAAATTACTAGTAAAACTACACGAAGACAGTATCCCTCCCTCGGAACGTAAATAGTAAACCAGTTGCACTGCCGGGAAAAAAACTAGTCAAGCTACTTTAGTCAAAACAGCAGCATCCAAATTTCGTGGCATTACCTCGTTTAACAGACCCTCATAAGTTAATTGGGTACACATTGGTGTAACCATGTCAACCTGAAACAGAAAGTATAAAAGTCTATCAGATTTAACACCCTAAACAGAAAGTATATCAGATAACGGGAAACACATGATAATCATACCTCTCTATCCAATAGAATGAGTGTATCTACTTCAGGCCTCGCCACCTGGAATAGAACTTGCATCATTTAGAATAACGTAAAAAGGAAACAAAAAAAATTTGCAACAATATGAGATAGCGAAGTCACTGAATATTATAGCACTCATAGCGTTGCAGGTAAATTTTACATCATTCGAATTGACAGGTTCCTCCACTTGCATGCGGTTAAGTATATCTGCAACACGAACTGATCCTTTGCCCTTTGCCCTCACTTTGGATATAACTCCAAAAGAAAACTATGATACGAGTCAGCCATGAGATAGCACTGTGTGGATAATAACGTAAAGAATAAGGAAAGATTAAAACCTCGAGCTCATGTATGGCTTTTGCGACATGCCAAAGTGAGCTAACATCACCATCCACAAGGCAATCCTATCATTCGAAAAACAAAGTAAAACAAGGTAAATAAGAAATATGTGAACTTAAAGCCTCAAGGGAAAGGGTGCATGAAGTAATAAATACAAATTGGACATATGAGAGTTGTTCACACTTTTTCAGAGAGCTCAAGCTCAAATGATATCACATCCTCATCTAGTGGAACCATATACAGGGGAAACTCCTTCACGGTAACCAGGTTATGAACTTTTTCCTGCTCAAGAATCTGAAACAAGAAAATAAAAAAATACATCACCCATTATTCAAGAGGTGGTAAAACAAGCAAACTGAATCACGAATTGCCAATAACCACGACGTACCTTCTCACAGGCAACTGACCGACGAGGAACAAAGTAAACGTAGTAGTCTCTCTGAATCGCTTTTGAAATATCATTCTGAATGTGAGAAGCTATGTATTTCATAAAATTGAGTTGAGAGCGAACAAGATAAACCACTTTCGTGCATTCAGTCTGAACTGGTTCTTCAGACAGATGTCTTAATTCCAAACCAAGTTCCTGTTAAGCAGAAAAAAATAAAAATCAGAACACCACTAATGCTGAAACCATTAAAAGAAGAAAATAAATGATCCTTTTCCTAAAGAGACGAATCGATCTTCAAGGCTGAGGACTTGGCGTTTCAGTTCAACAAACATCCTCAAAGCTAATCATTCCATAAAAACGAAATAAGTCCGGATTACCTTAAGTGCAGATGTCTGGATGATCAATGAGACGGAACCACTGAGCTTAGGATCAATAACCAGACACTTAGTTCCACGAATCTACAATCAAAAGCACCATCGCGAGATTAAAAACAAAACAAAAATAAAGTCTTGAGGAATCCGTAAATCATCTCCAAAGTTCATTCGTTTTAATGACTTTTTGGTCATGCGCTATTTGGTTCAATAATTTCGTCGGAAAGAGAAGAATTCAGAGTAAAGTGAGACAAAAGCAGTGATCTTTGTTTCACATTCTCAATTGTGATCATATACAAAAGTCGGAAATTTCTTATTTTTTTTGTCTTCCAAAATGAGAGCTGAAATTGATTAGTCCCCGCAACAAAAAAACTGGAACTTTCCGAATTCATATAAAAGAGCAAGAGGACTTACGTCTTTAAGCAAGTTTACGAGCTCCCTCTGAGACTTCTCCCTGAATTTGAATTGAGCAGAGGCAAATGAGAAAAACGATTAATTTCAACTGTTTTTAAGTAATTGACATTCGACTCACCTTATGGATTTGAGATTGAGAGGAGCATTTTCCAAGTTTGGGATCTGCGCCATGGAAGACGATCAGAGATGATCCCACCTCTTCGACGTTGTTCCTTCACCGTGCGACCGCGATGTTAAGAAAGAGCACCGTGTGGGAAGCTTAATTAAAATTACCGAATGGGCCTCATAAGTCTGTTGATGGGCTTAATTACTGGGCTTGGTCTTGTTCTGCATGAGTGGTGTTTATCTGCTAATAGCCTATTACTGTATGTTATTGTGACATTATTTTATTAGAATTAAAATCCCGAGGGTTGCATCGAAATCGCACCACATTGGAATGGATTACGAGTTTGTTGGAAGTTGGAACTCTCTCCAAGATCGAGGTTCGCGTAGTTATGAATATATATATAATAATGATGATGAAAATAAATCGGAATTTCAGTGGAATTAATTGACCTCACCGCAATGAAAGTAAATCATTCACAACGGTCGAGTTTGGTTTTCGTGCACCAGCGTTATCAACTACTGGCTCATGAGATCGATTTCTAAACATTTACTATCGTAGCATATTTGTCTTTCCATAATGTTATAAGGTTATTTACATGTGACTTGTCTTGTTTTTTTATAAGTCACTCAACAAAGTCAGTTTATTTTTTCAATAACTAAAGGTCAGTCAGTACTAGTCGGAAAATTTGATAGCATCAACCTGATAGCAAGAAGATGTACGATAGGAATATGTCAATAGTACAAAGTGTCTCATGGGTGAAGAAGATATGGAGTTGATACAAGTTAAGGTAGACAAGACCACGTTTTGTGAATGGCATTTTCTTGTTGGTCGTACATAAGGGGGT
Organism: Sisymbrium altissimum; assembly: GCA_900406495.1. Classification (NCBI taxonomy): domain Eukaryota; kingdom Viridiplantae; phylum Streptophyta; class Magnoliopsida; order Brassicales; family Brassicaceae; genus Sisymbrium; species Sisymbrium altissimum. Next base: position 45,926 of record OVBI01000074.1, on the reverse strand, counting down.
AATCATTGTTAAGAGATGTTGAGACCGTGTATATGTACGTTACGTCCATATGAATTTGGGATCCACACTCTATTGTTTGTTGTTCATATGAAGTTATGGACCATAGATTTTCTGGACCCGCTTACTGTACGATAAATGGCTTCCGGAATGTGAAATCTTGTGTATTTTCCATTTAATTACTTCTGATGATTAGGAGCTTGCATAATGTACTTTAAGTTAGGCCTTATATATGTACTGCAGTGCCAAGTAGTAAAATGTGCATTATACTACTGTCTATATTGCCAATGTTGTTGTTTCAGTCTTGAAAGCTATCCTGAATCCTAATCATTTTTCTTTTTTAACGTACTCGATCATTTGATCACATCCTTACCAAAACGTATCAAACCGATCTAATATACTAGTATATGGAATTTTGTAAACGCTAACCGAAAATAAACCGAAATTTGTAAAGAAACAAACAAAGCCTGATTATTAATGCCAAGTGTAAAAAGAGAGAGAGAGAGAAATGAAGAAGGTCCTCAACGTCACCCACTAAAGCACGAACGCGGGAAGCCATATTTTTCACATTGACAGTCATCGCAGTCGTGCCTCCCTCACTTCTCTCTTCATCTCTTTCCACTTCCTCCACGAATTTTTCAAATTTCACATTCCTTTGAATCAATCTCCTCTCTTTCTCTCTCTCTTTGCCCTTTCGTGCTTTCGTGACGAGCTTACTATTATGACTTCTTCTTCTTCTTCTTCGCATTCATCATCCTCCGCCGTCAGATCGTCGGCGAAGCACGCGGCGGAGCGGATTCAGCAGCACTTGCCTCCTAGCAATCCAGGCTCTCTCTCTTCTTCTTCCTTGAATTTACCGGCTAGGACTTCCATCATCGCTCCGATAAGCCACTCTTCTCGCCCTAAAGATCGACCTTCCTCCTCCGCCTCCTCCGCTTCCTCCGTCTCCTCCTCTTCTCCTTCTACCCGCCGCTCTGGAACTCCCGTTCGCCGATCTCAGTCTAAAGACTTCGACGACGACAATGGTCTGTCCCTTCTCTCTCTCCCTACGATTCTTCTTTTTGAAAGATGACAACTTTATTTACGGATTTGACTTTCACTCTAGGGCAATGGTATAATCGATTTGGGGATTTTTTTTATATTTTCGAATTGTTTGGAATAATGGTTGATTTTGAATTTATATGAAATTGAAATTTGATCACTTGACTTGATAATTGAAAGCTGCACATTCATGATTGATTATGATTCGTTACAGGAAAAAACCAAGTTGTTAACTTTTGGTTATAAATATGGTGGAATTGGAACTTTGATATTGAATTTTGAATTTGTCATGCTTTTGTTTAGATCCAGGGAGGGTGAGAGTTTCTGTAAGAGTTCGACCTCGAAACGGAGAGGAGCTTAAATCAGATGCTGACTTTGCTGATCTTGTTGAGTTACAACCAGAGGTGACTTACTTTCGCTTCTCTCTCTCTCTCTCCCAAGTCTATCAGAGCAATAATTTGGATATCAAAAAGATCCTTAGCAAAGTGTTCTTTTTGTTTTATATGCAGATAAAGCGGCTTAAGTTGAGGAAAAACAACTGGAACTCTGAGTCCTATAGATTTGACGAAGTCTTTACTGACACAGCTTCTCAGAAACGCGTCTATGAAGGAGTAGCAAAACCTGTAGTCGAGGTTACAAAATTCTCTCATGTATAGTATTTTGAGGATAATTTTTTTTGTTTTTTTTGTTTGATTATGGATATTCAGTACTGCATTGAATCTGCAGGGTGTTTTGAATGGGTACAATGGTACAATTATGGCTTACGGTCAAACTGGCACCGGTAAAACTTACACTGTAGGAAAAATCGGTAAAGATGATGCAGCCGAGCGTGGTATCATGGTTAGAGCTCTGGAGGACATACTTGCGAGCGCATCTTCTGCTTCTTCTGTTTCTTCTTCTGTTTCCGTGGAGATCTCTTATTTGCAGGTGTGACACTACACATCTTCTGCTTCTGTCTCTTTATTCAAATATTTCCAAGAATTTGTATATTTGCAGACTATCACTTCACTGCTTAGGATCTGGTCACCTCTTTGAACATTCAGAGCCATCATTGTGAATTTTGAAATGGTTTTAGACCTTCTTATATGAAATCCCTGCCTAACATCTTTATTCTTGTAATTCACAGCTTTATATGGAAACAATACAAGATCTTCTTGCACCTGAAAAAACCAACATTTCAATCAATGAGGATGGGAAGACTGGGGAAGTATCAGTACCAGGAGCGACAGTAGTTAACATTCAGGATTTAGACCATTTCTTGCAAGTTTTGCAAGTCGGCGAGGCAAACCGCCATGCAGCGAATACAAAGATGAATACAGAATCCTCACGTAGTCATGCAATTCTTACGGTGTGTGATTCCTGTGAATAATTTGATCTTATATGGTTTCTTAATCATCAACGGAACCCATTTGTTATGTACCTAAGGGTTAATGATATTTATCTTCTATGCAGGTTTACGTTAGGCGGGCAATGAATGAAAAGTCTGAAACAGGAACTAAATCGAGAGATAAGGAGGCAAAACCTGAATCTTTGGGAGATAAAGGCATTCCAAGAGTTAGAAAGAGCAAACTTCTAATTGTGGATCTTGCTGGCTCAGAAAGAATAAATAAATCTGGTTTGAACTCCTTCAGTGTTCATACAACCATCATTCCTGTTATATAAGTCGTTTATGATTGAGTTATATCTTTTTTTGTTAAGGCACTGATGGCCACTTGATTGAGGAGGCCAAATTCATTAATCTTTCACTAACATCCCTGGGAAAGTGCATAAATGCATTAGCTGAAGGAAGTTCTCATATACCGACTAGAGACTCTAAGCTAACAAGGCTTCTTCGTGATTCTTTTGGGGGTTAGTATACCAGACTTTTCTTGAGCCATTATCCTGGCTACGATTGTGTCTATAGAATTCATAAGCGTAGCTCACTTCTGTGTATCTTATACATTTTTCATATATTCCTAGTTACGCTTACGTTTTGAAATTGGTTGTTTGGCTCTGAACAAATAGGTTCTGCAAGGACTTCACTTATTATAACAATTGGGCCGTCTGCACGGTATCATGCAGAAACAACTAGCACAATAATGTTCGGACAAAGGGTCAGTTTTCATATTTCTGTTGATGCACGATTCTAGTTGCTTAGTTATTATGTATTTCTGCAGAATCTCTTATATACAAGGTCTAGCAAATGCGGAAACTGAAAAGACATAATTTCTGATGTTAAACAGTCTTATTTCTTTCAGAGAATTTTTGTAGTAATGCCTTGGTGGTTATGTCTTGCTTTTACAGGCAATGAAAATAGTAAACATGGTAAAGCTTAAAGAAGAATTCGATTATGAAAGTTTATGTCGGAAGCTTGAGACTCAGGTGGACCATCTTACTGCAGAAGTTGAAAGACAAAACAAACTAAGAAATAGTGAGAAACACGAGTTGGAGAAAAGATTGAGAGAATGTGAAAGTACTTTCGCTGAAGCAGAAAAGAACGCGGTTACAAGGTCCAAGGTACTTTTTCTCTTGTACTGATTCGGCTACTCTTTGGTTTACGTACAGTGATTGATATTCATCTATTGTTTACTTTCTTGATATGCTGCCTATTTTACTATTATCTGGTGTTTATATTTTGATGGGTGAATATGACTCACAGTTCTTGGAGAAGGAAAATGCCCGCTTGGAGCTCCGCATGAAAGAACTATTGAAGGATTTGCAACTGCAGAAAGATCAATGTGATCTAATGCGTGACAAAGCCACACAGTTGGAGATGAACTTGAAAAATACCAAGGTACACTTTTCTCAAAAATTGTTCGTAGTTCTCTCAGTAATTGCTTAGAATACACTGTTACTTGAATACCTCTCTCTTTTCGTTCAGTCTTTATTTAACTACTCACAGAAGTTCTTGATTGTTCTTATTTAAAGGCCTGGCATCAATATAAGATATATTTTGAGTAGTGTTCTTTTGGGACTTGTGTATGTCTAGTTTATTAGGCTCTGACAGTGTCCTTTTAATTGTTAGTAGCAGCAACAGCTGGAAAATTCAGCATATCAGGAAAAATTTGCAGATGCCAGTCAAGTATATGAGAAAAAAATAGCGGATTTGGTTCAGCGGGTTGAGGATGAACAAGCCCGGACAACAAACGCCGAGCTTCAACTGAACGAAATGAAAAATCTTTTGAGTAATCAGCAGAAGTCTATTCATGTTAGTTAATACTAGACCCCTTTATCTTTAATTGAATGAATTAGTTTTCTTCGAACTAAATGGTATTGTTTTTTGGTGTTGATAGGAACAAGAGATGGGCAACTACCAATATCAAAGAGAACTTGCGGAAGCCACTTACACGTATGAATCTAAAATCGTGGAGCTGCAGAAGAAACTGGAAGATGAACATGCTCGGTCTAATTCTGCAGAAGAGCAACTTAGACAGATGAAAAGAGTTATAAGCGATCGCCAAGTTTTATCACAGGTTATAGGCTTAATCCTGATCTTTGAAACTGGACTTTAATGAGCATGATAGTCTCAGCTTTATGTTTCTGTCTTTTATATTTTCAGCATGATAAATTGTATCTTTTGCTTTAGCTCGTGCAGAGCTTTCTGTCTCCAATTGTTTTTTCTCTTGGTTTTGAGTCCAGGAAAATGAAGAGACAAAAGAACTCAAGATAAAATTAGAAGAACTTTCACAAATGTATGAATCGACAGTAGATGAACTCCAGACAGTGAAATTGGACTATGATGATCTGCTCCACCAAAAGGTGTGAGCCTTAAACGTCTGCTTACTTGTTCGGATTTGGTCATATTTAAAAACATCTGACTGTTAATTTTGGCTGATAAATATACGTAAAAATTGTTTTACATAGGAAAAACTTGGTGAAGAGGTTCGGGATATGAAGGAAAGGCTCCTTTTGGAAGAAAAGCAGAGAAAGCAATTGGAGAGTGAGCTTTCCAAACTAAAGAAGAATATAAGGGAAAGTGAAATTGTTGTTGAGGTGAATTTGCAATGACCTTGTTTCACCTTTTTAACATGTATTTGTACTTCATGGTCTTGCTAAGTCTATATCGTTTCACAGGACAAGCGTATGAAGGAAGATCTTCCAAAGGGACCATCAGAATCTGGAGCTCTAACTGGCTCACAGAGATCGCAAGGGTTAAAAAAGTCCCTATCTGGTCAGAGAGCTACCATGGCAAGACTTTGTGAAGAAGGCACGGATTGAGCTCACTTAGCTTAGACATTCTTCTGTTTTGTTTAATTGTGGGATAATCCAATTGACATCTTTGTTTCTACTTCATTTACAGTTGGAGTTCAGAAGATATTACACCTAATTAAGTCTGAAGACTTGGAAGTTCAAATCCAAGCTGTAAAAGTGGTGGCTAATCTTGCTGCTGAAGGTCTGGGATGCCATCTCTCTAACAGGCTCAATTTTTATTCCCCTCCACATTACAAGTGGATTCTCAATTTCTAAAATACTGATTTCATCTTTGTATATCATGTGTCATGGTACCTAAATGACTTGCATTCTCTGTGTGTATGTGTTTAGAATCTAATCAGGTGAAGATTGTGGAGGAAGGGGGTGTAGAAGCTCTGCTTATGCTTGTTCAGTCATCTCAAAATTCAACAATTCTTAGAGTGGCTTCTGGTGCAATCGCTAATTTGGCAATGAACGGTAAGCACTTCTATTGGTGGTTCAAGCACTTTTATGATATTGTTATTCATAATCATTGAAAAATTACTACTAAGAAGCAGGGCCAATTGAGACTCTTGCGGTTGTGTCATCTATTTACAACGCTTGAATGTTGAATCTGTAAGTTGCATTAGATGGTTCTTGATGCCATGGCTTTTCTTCTGCTGTCAAGTTGTTAAATTTAGAATGAAAAATTGCGACTTAGACCATGGAAGCCTATAAACAAGTGATACCACCACTTACAACTTTAATACCTCATGTTCTAAATAAATGGTTGAAAGTTGTGTTTTGTCAACAAAGCGATAGACTTGTTTATTCAGGTGTCGCCTTCCCTTATCGCTTTGTTTCTTATATTTTGTCTGCATGAACAATATTAAAGTTTATTTCAGTACCATTTTAGCTTAGAAATTATATATATTATGGATTATTTCTTTCAATAATTTACTTTCTTTCCGTTATATGATTTATCAACCGCAGAGAAGAGTCAAGATCTAATAATGAATAAAGGAGGTGCACAACTGCTAGCGAAGATGGTGACCAAAACAGATGATCCACAGACTCTAAGAATGGTAGCTGGTGCACTTGCCAATTTATGCGGAAACGGTGAGCATAAGATTTAGTTTTTTGGTTCCAGTGACTTCCCAATATCAGACATTTTCTGACGTATATATGCATCTCCACCAATACATGTCTTCACTGTATAGCATATGCAAAAGCAAATATATTCGAAGAAGCTTTGTGTTGGGACGCAAGTACGTATTTAACTCTTATATGTTGCTGTGTTTTGCACAAACAGAGAAGTTTCTTAAGCTCCTAAAAGAAGAGGAAGGCATCAAGGGTTTACTCACGATGGCGCAGTCCGGAAACATAGATATCATTGCTCAGGTGGCAAGAGGGATGGCAAATTTTGCAAAGTGTGAAACTCGAGAAATTATGCAAGGTTTGTAGTACAAATATACATCATAAGATGCATATCCAAGTCATTTTTACTAATATACCTTGAGGGATCTTGTCAATTGCAGGGCGTAGAAAAGGTCGTTCTCTTCTTCTGGAAGAGGGTGTTCTTGAATGGTTGACTTCAAACTCGCATATTGATTCCGCATCAACACAGCGTCACATTGAGCTGGCGCTTTGCCATTTAGCTCAAAATGGTAAGCCTATATTGGGTTGAGTAAAGCTGATTTCACATGTCATTCTCTCTCTAGAGCATGCCCAGCTTATATCAAAAGTTTGTGCGGTTGAGACATGACTAATATGCATATCTCCTCTTATTCGATGCAGAGGAAAACGCGAATGATTTCAAAAGAACGGGAAGCGTGACAGAGATCGTAAGAATATCAGTGGAGTCGAGTAGAGATGATATTCGCAGCTTAGCAAAGAAGATACTCAAATCAAACCCTCACTTCTCAAGCTGAACATGAAGTAACAGAAAAGACATGTACATAAACATAACTGGCGAGCGGTACAGATTCTTAGCTGAGTCTGTGAGAATGTCATTAGATTGACTTTGTGATTGGGATGACGATGATCAAGGAGAGAAGCTAAGATTATTACAAAAGATATGTTAGGAGATTTTATGTGTTGTGATCATTTATATGATGTTGTATACTATCTCCGTTGGATGTGGGCTCCGTTGCTAATTTTTGTGAACAGTTTTCTTGATGTTTCGATATGTTCTTGATCATTTGTGCAACAAATCTGTAGTGAATTACTCCTTTGGTTTGAAATTTCAAATTTCATATGGCCAGTTCTCCTATGTATGATTGATTTTGAGAAACATGGAGTACATGATCAAACTCAAGTCTCCTCATTGATGTTGTATTTTTGCATTAAAGTAATAAGACTTATTTGGAATCCATTTTGTAATCGTTGTTTGTTCTTTAACAATCATACAAATGTTAATGGAGTATGTGACTATGTGAGTGGGTCACAAATATAGATAGTTCATCATGTAAAGGGTAGATGTTTTCACAACTCCTAATGATTTTTAACTTCACACCTTAATTGAATCTTTCTTTCTTTTGTTCTTTGTCGATCTAGTCCGTGGCATTGTTAGATTCATCTAATCGTAAAGGCCCTCGTCATACCAAATATCGACCAGAAAGTCCACCATCTCCTACATAAACATCAGATGAAAAATTCAGGTATTGAGAATGGTTTTAGCTTCTTTGACTCGGTAGAAAATGTGATTAGATCAAGCTTACGGGTAAAGGAATCGACTCAGAGAAAGGTTCATGAGTTGAGAGAAGATCTTCATATGTAGTGGACCAGCTGCAAGAGATTCAAGATTGTCTTAGAATACTTATCATTACAATATATATAACACTGCAACAAGAAATATGATCCCATTGTTAAATGACCTTATAATCTGATCCTTTGCAGTTTTTTTTCTTTGTCGAGATTGATCTCCCACCCATTTCTCCCTGTTCTCTTGCCACACCTTTGCACCTGCAAGCAAGAAAGATATTTATATAGATACTGCTCAAGAACCAACAAGTTAGAATCTCTTGTGGTAACTCCGACAAAAAAAAGAAACAGAGGTACGGCTGTTATGCTACATAACAAACATTCGAAACAAAGTTTGAAATTTTTATAACAAAAGTTAATGAGAAACAATCATCTCTCTTAAGGTTGAAGTGTGGAAATGTAGTACCATGATTCACAAGTGTAAGGGTGCTTTCGGTGTTCTTTTTAACCGAGCTTTTCTCTTCTATGACCAATTTTGAAAGCTCAAGAGGTTTGTTTTCGGTGGACAGACAATTTGCACTAAAAAGCTCCATTTTTGTGATTCAATCGAATGATCATTCCTTTAAGAAATAAACCCGATTATACCAAAAATTCAACTCCTCATACAAAGAACATCAAAGGTTTCCACACAAGCTGCTAGGAAACAAACATTATATTATAAACCAAATTCAAAAAGAACATGAAAACTGTTACAAGAAGGAGTTGGTTTTAGTTTTGTTTTACCTCATTGACATTTTCATCAATCAGCTTGTGGAAAACCTAAAAAAGGATTCAATAAACAAGAATACCAGATTCCTCAGAGAGAAAAAAAGAACAATACATTATCAAGGAAGAAGAATCACAATAACAACATTTCTCTACAAATCATATATCCAACACCAAAACTCATTGCATCAAAACTAAAGACCAAATCATATAGAAGCAAAGCAACAAAGGAATATACTTTTCATTGCAGAACTTCTTCTGTCTCTATAAGATGTATTATGTATTCAAAGATCCAATATTAAAGAGACTCAGATGCATTCTAGATCTTAGGGATAAGCTAAAGTTCGTGAGAGAAAACGAATATTTACAGAGGAAAGAGAATTTACCTTAATGCGGAAGTATCAGCAGAAAATTTGGTGGGAGGATTGAATCTTCGTTTTGTTTTCTTTTAGGTTTATATGTAAATGAAACTTTTAGATCTTGGGCCAATGAAAATCAACTAAAAATAAATTTGAAAAGAATAATAGCCAAATATAGAGTAGAATTAAAAAATATATATGTAATTTAAGTGTTTACTTTGTTGGGTAGATGACTAATAAGTCTATATCCACCACTATCCAGATCTATGTATTGGGTCAATGAGACAGAAAATTTGAAGCAAGCCCCACGCATATGTTAAAACAAATAATGTAATTCAACTTTATCTCTCAATCCTACGTGGATGTGATTAGGCAAGATAATATCATATGGGAAGAGAAATGATGAAATTTTGTCACATGTTGTAATACATTTTTTTTATTTATTTGTTATATATGAAACCCTATTCTATATTATAATACTTTGATTTTTCCTCAAAATTTATTTCGAGATGATCCACCATATTAATGGTCAAGATAGGTAAGAAGATGTGTGCGTGTTTGGTTTACCGTTCTTGATCTCTTCTAACTTTCAACTCCTCGAAGTTATCCAATAGCACTGTGACACATATTTTGTTTGTTCTTTTTTCTTATCACAAATGCTTAGCAGATCAATATTAACCCTTGATATCCCCATACTAATATTAACTCTAGATCTTTGCTTGTGATTGATAATGCTATAGTAGTCATTTACATTATCGATAATCTGTTCCACATAGGTCGATGATCGAACACGTGAAAAACAACATAATTTTCTTCTATGTGAATTTTTTTAAAATTATTCTATTCTGTTCCATACTGTAAAAAAGTTTTAAAACCTTGATAGTGTTAATTGTTAAGACTTCATTCAATCAATACCAACAGCTTACACTCAAGATTCTCTCATTCATTTTTGTTCACTCTGTATTGTTTTCGAGTATGTCATATTTTAATATGTTGTAAATAGCCTACTTTAAAATTTACTTTCATTGGTTCCCAAAATCGCAATGAGGTAAATTTTGTCACAAAGAAGCATTAGGAATTGGGTGTTACAAGTTAAACCACATTTGGGTTCGTAAACCAATTCAAAAGGTTTAATCACATAGAATTCAAGCTCACACGAGCAATCGATCACCACCGAGACAAAACATAGGTTTCACAATCTGTCTTTCATTACACAGAGTTTTGATACACATAAAGCTCAGAGGATATATTACTATCTTTTTTTACAAGTCACTAGTTGAAGGGGATAACAATGTCGCCAATGTTTTTGTGCCATGGGTCGGCCAAGTGAGTAGCCAGGTTCTCCAATGGTCCTGTGCCTGGGTAGGCCGATTGTTGCACACAGAAGCCTACAAACGCCAACAACGCAAGGCGCCCTGACACAGCCAACAAAAACACAGCATAACATAACATTAGATATTCATTTTGTTAAAAATGATCAAGAAAGCCAACATGTGTTTGTGTTTGTTTACCGTTCTTGATCTCCTTAACTTTCAACTCCTCGAACTTCTTCGGGTCTTTGGAGTATCCAAGAGGGTCAAATGCGCCTCCCGGGTACTTCTTTTTCTCAGGGTCTTTCTCCATACTCCTCTGGTGCTCGACAAAGGCAATAGCCAAAAACTCTATAGCCAAGATTGTGGGCAAAGTACCCCACGGGACTGGGTTGCCCAAGTAAGTGGCTTGTCCTCCAGGTAATGCTGCCCATTCCTGAGCCTTAACCCAGTTTCCGTATCCCAAAGCCTCTGGTACCAAAATCCCTGGCTGCATTTCACACCAAATCATTGACCATATTTCCATTAGACCAAAACTTCAAAGGCTACAAGATCGGAATAGATATTGAAAGTAAATGTTGGAACTTACAACAGCGAGCATAGCCCATCTACAGTGGATGAGCTCTGATTCTTTGTACCTCTCAAGGTTCTCTGGAACCTCTCCAAGTCCAAGTGGGTCAAACCCAAAGTCACTGCACATTTAGTACCCAATAGCTTAAAAACTGAAGCTTTTCAAACAGTCTCAAATCTTAAAATCAGAACCTTTATGGACTTCAATCATTCTCTCTCTCTAGACACACACCTAATAGGTTTCATAGCATGCAAGAAACAGAGTAAAAGGAGACGAATTTCTGAAATGTGAATCATGCGATGAGTACCTAATAACTTAAAAACTGAAGCTTTAAACAGTATCCAATGTAGCAATCAAAGCCCAAATATCATTCTGATACATATCTAAGTATCTCACAAACTGTGCAACATAGACAGAGATTGTACAACTCCGGCTTCAAATTTTGAGCAAGAAACAGAGTTGAGAGATGTGATTTGCGTACCCAGGAGCAGAACCGTCAAGGTAAGCTGGTCGTGGCTCGCCGGGCATCCAGTGAGCAGCCATTCTGATACGGCCGACGTTACCGGCGTTGGGGAGAGCAACTCCGGCGGAGACGAATTTAGACTTTGAAGAAGAAAGAAGCGAAGGGTAGACGGCGGCGATGCCGCAGCTCATGAGCGAGTTCGTGGCCATGGTTGTCTCTGATCTCTCTCTCTCTCTCTCTCTCCCTTTCTGTTTACCACAAAGAAGAAAGATGTGAACGAGAGGTGTGTTTTGGATGTTGTCAGTATGAAAGAGTGATCGTATAAGTAAGGTTTTGTAGGATGCGAATCTAAAATCAGATTGCAATTGGCTAGACAGAGCCCGCGTGGCTATTTCATTGGGCCACGTGTATTCTCTATATCATGTTTTCTCTCCTAGATATCTCTATCTGCTCTGTGTGGTTCAGATATAGACCGAATCACGTAATTACCTCTTTTGCCATTTATCCACGGCAAAGATAACAAAATTTAGAGCGCCAAAAAAAATGGTATAGAAATATCACAGGAAACCGAATCAAATGTTTTGTGGTCTTCCCTTACTATTGAGTATTCACCAACTAATTTTTAAAAATCTTTTTCCAAACCACACATTTTTAGAAATGGAGTCTACTAAAACCACTACAGTGTAAAAAATCGAATGCAGGCAACATCATGGAGGATTCTGCATGAGATTAGACTCCATTTCGATAAATCATTAGATTGAAAAACATTGCTAGGAAAGGATGAGGATTCTCTTAAATGTTTTACCGGATTATATATTTGAAGAATGTCGAATCGTTTTCGATAAATCAGCCTTCTAATCATTTCTGTTTGCAGCTAGAGAGATCCAACTTTTGAGCTACATATACCCTTTTGTTGTTCAGAAACTATGACAATTCAAAGTAGACTGATTGTGCATACATGACCATCAGTTTCTCTAGGCCCTGCACTAAAGTAGAGTGACTGTGAAGATCTAGCCCGTGTTTTTTCATTGGTCCGGATATTTGTTTCCAGAGAAAGCACACACCAGCAACGTTGCAGTAAATTTTCAGATACATCGTACCAGTGAATCGGTCAGAACCCTTGGAACTAAATTTCTTAGACTTAATTTCTCATTCAGACCCATCTGCAAGAATTAGCACAACTCAACAACCCATGACTCTCTTTGTACATGAACACCGCAACAACACAAAAGTGTAGACCAAACAAATGAAAGAGAAAAAGCAAATGTCAAAAGGAGACTAAAGATTGAAAAAGTATAGATATTTTCAGGCACATAGCAGTAGTACTACCATTGTTCTATAGCTAGTTCCACCATACAATACGTCTATTATGATACACCAGCCATAAACTCTGAGACATCAACAACAAGACTTTTGGTTCAGGACATAGAGATAGATCAATTTTCATCACTACAAAACCCAAAATCCAGGAACCAACAATCAAAACCAAATAAAATAAAAGAAGTATTTGGTGAGCTTCAAGAACACATAGCTCTTTCCACAACTTCCTGCAACTCTCCACTCTGAAACGCCTCAAGAGTGATATCACAACCACCGAAAAACTCACCACCGATGTAAAGCTGAGGGAAAGTAGGCCAACTAGAGTACTCTTTAAGTCCTTGTCTAAGCATCTCGTTCTCCAGAATGTTGACATCTTCGAAAGGCACGTTCAGGTTCTTCAGGATCTGCACCACCGTGTTTGAGAATCCACACATGGGGAAATCCCTCGTTCCTTTCATGAAAAGTACAACTTTCTCCGAATTCACCAGTTTCTCCAGCGTATCTTTGAGCTGCGGTGTAAGCGCCGAGGCTGAGCATCGGAACTTTGCGGCAGAGGAAGAAGAAGAAGGTTTGAGTTTGAGGTTGGAGCGGATGCTGTAGGTCGATTGATGGCGGTTGTGGACGGCGAGTGATGCTGTCGGTTTGGTGGGGAATCTGAAAGACTGAGGCTTGTTGATAATTGAGGAGGAGACGATGCCGGCGGGAGTTATCAAAGTCGGCGTTTTGACAGATCGGAGAGCCATTTTTGTGTTTGGCTGGAGATTTTTTATGATTTGGAATTTGGGTTAGTGAAATTGTGATTTATGTGAGCCACAAACACAAACACATAGTGGGTGGGTGGGAGGGAGGGAGAGTAGTATAAACTCTGTTGCCAAACAGAACTTACCCACTATTGCATGTCAGATTTGGTTATTTGGTTCGGTTTTTTAAAAAAATTGGTCTTACTTGGGATTCAATTTTATTTCGATTTTAAGAGAAAAAAAAACCGCATTTCAACATTGGTTGGTTTTGGACAAAAAAATCTTGTAACAAAATAAAAAATAATTTATTTACTTTTTAGCACAATAAATTATTTATCTATAGATTTTAAATTAAAAATAATTTATTGCTTCTGTGGAATTGATTGAATATTATAGTCTAGGTTTTGTTGATTTGAGTTACATTTACATAACATAATAATAAAACTGATCATAAAACCTACCTCCAGACAACATAATTCGTTTTTTTCAGTAGACAACATATAACAAAAAAAAAAACTTTGTTCTAGAAAACAAGCTTTCAGAGTTGACGACAAACCATATGCGTGTCCAAGCACATACAAGAATTGAAGAACAAGCCCAATTTTAATGATTAGATAACTCAATTAAACATGAGTTGACATGCTGCTGAAGCTCTAGAAGAAAGTGCCAACTCCTTTATCATCTCAAATTTTGTAACACGCGACTGACATGACGTGATTGAAAAAGTCTTTAACTGAACAGCATGTTTCAAGATGTAAACCGCAACATCTAACTCTTCTGGTTTTCCTGAGTATGGCGACCAGCTGACAGTTTGTAGACTCGACAACATACATTCAGGAACAGTATTTGGTTGATTCCAGGAAGCCATACTATTAGTATATACATGATTCTGAGATCAAACAGAAGAATTAGAATAGAACCACATCGTGCAATCAGACCCCAAAAAAGGAAAGAAAACAAAGTTGAACAAACAAACTTACATCCATCTCGAAAAGGATTAGTTCTTGCAGGTTAGAAGAAGCATTGATCGCCCCGAGAAGTTGATTCGGGGAATGCTCAGGGGCTGTACATAGCTCCAGATGTTCAAGCTGGTTGAAGACAAAACCTGCATCACACATAGCCTGCGCACAATATTAACATTATTGACAAATGATTATATTATAAATTAGTTGATACATGGAAAACGATTACCTCTGAACATATTGTAAGACGCTTGACAGATGTAATTGATCCAACAAGACTGTTGATATAAGGGCTATCAACAACATTAACATAGGCCTCGATCAAGTAAGGCATATTCTCAAACGACCAGTAGTGACGCTTATTACTACAATCCTCAAGTTTGAGATACTTTAAAGTTGGAGTTTCTATCACAAACCTATCTATATTATGATAACAGGGTATAGAGAGTGATAAACTCTGCAAAGATGGAACAACAACAGTAAACTCGCCCATGATGCAATGATCATATAACACCACAACAAGATCCTCAAGGATTGGGCAATTAGATAGAAGCCGTTGAAGAGTTTGGTCATTGAAGTATCTCACACGGTGAAGTTTCAGAGTTTTTAGAGAAGGAAGAGAGGCCACTCGAGGAACATCTAAGAGGATCTTCCCATCCAGTTTCAAGATCACGAGCGATTTGCAGGTATACAAGTTACTCGGCAATATAGTACCTGACCTAGCCGGACAAGACTCATCATATAATATCTCCAGCTCACGTAGGCAGTGAGAAACTGCAATTACAAGCCACAGTTTGATATTCTCAGGTTTAAAACATGATCCATACAATTGAAGACGGAAGCTTTCTATAACTGGAGCTCTATGTAGTGGCAGCTTTCTGTCAAGAAAAGACCGTAGCCTCGTGGATTCAGAGTCTGAACGAGGACTAAAACCGTACTCAAGTTTAGGCAACCACATCCAAAGATACTCCCATCGTTTCGACAAAATGCTAGTGGATACAGCAACTTTTGTCGGAACAAACGATAATATCTTAATCAGCAATTCATCAGACAACCCACTGATTCTGTCCATATCCTTAAAAAAGAAGAAGCCCAAGATACCGTTGTTACCGTCGACAGAACTTAGATCTTTGTCTTCCTCTTTCCGACCTTTGATAAAAGAACACAAAGAACCAAATGAATTAGTAACGTGTGAAACAAATGACACAGAGAGAAGCTTGACAGAAAAAGCCTGATTGTTACTTTGTTCGGTGATGAATTTGATCCCGTGAATCTCAGTGTTGGAAGCTCGAGAACCAGAATCAGGAGATAAACCGGAATTTGTCCTGAGGACTGCGAAATCATCTATTGACTGTGATTGTCTGAGGGTAAAATGCAAACAAAAGCTTCAATCGAAAATCGAGGAAAAAGGAAGATTGCTTTGTAACGCTAGGCCCAAATAATAAATTTTCATTTGTTGAACACCAGGCCCAATAATAACATTAACCAATATGAGACCCAAAGTCTAATCAAACCTCTCAATGCCAAAAAAAAAAACAATTGAGGACAGCAAATCAAAAAAGCTCAAGAAGAAAACCTATTAGCCTCTTGTTTCCAGCTAGCAGAGGGTAGAGAAGCAGAGAGAGAGAAAGAGAAAGAGAGAGAGAGAGAGAGAGAACACAGATTCTTCTTCCTCATCTTCTTTCTTCTTCAAATCTCTCTCCCCATCCCCATGTGGATCCCAAATCCTTCTCTGCTTCTATTTTCTCACATTTCTCAACCAACATTCTTCTTCTGACACTCACTTTCACTTACTACCTACAACTTTCCACTTCCAGACCCCAATGCTCTGCTTCCTTCCGGCGAAATAGAGAAAACTCCAACCCTTAACGATGATTCCTCCTCACTTCTCCAGCTCCATTTTCCTCCTATGCCTCTTCCTCACACTCCTCGAAGCTACTGTATCCCTAAATCTCACTCTCCCTCACCAACATCCTTCCCCTGACTCCGTCGCTCTCCACGTCTTAAGGTAAGCAAAAATTCCACTCTCTGCTTCCACATTCTATAAATTCCCTACAAACAAAAAAGTCTCATACTTTCTCTTCTTTCTCCATTCTCACAGTAAAATCAATGCATCCCTCTCACTCTCACGGAGACAGCTCGGCTCATCATCATCATCATCATCATCATCATCGTCATCTTCATCGTCCAGTTGCCGTACCGGAAACCCAATCGACGACTGCTGGCGATGCGACTCCTCCGACTGGTCATCCAACCGCCAGAGACTCGCCGACTGCGCAATCGGCTTCGGTCGCGGCACACTCGGAGGCAAAAACGGCAAGATCTACGTCGTGACAGACTCCTCCGACAACAACCCAGCAAACCCAACTCCAGGAACACTCCGTTACGCCGTCATCCAAGAAGAGCCACTCTGGATCGTCTTCTCCTCAAACATGCTCATCAGGTTGAGACATGAACTCATCATCAACAGCTACAAAACCTTAGACGGCCGTGGATCCGCCGTACACATCACCGGAAACGGCTGCTTGACTATCCAGTACGTGCAACACGTCATCATCCACAACATCCACATCTACGACTGTAAACCTTCAGGAGGAGCAGTCGTAGCTGCTACGCCTACCAAAGCAGGGAAACGAGGTAGATCCGACGGTGACGGCATCTCCATTTTCGGATCTCAGAAGATCTGGATCGACCATTGCTCCATGAGCCATTGTACCGACGGGCTTATCGACGCCGTCATGGGTTCCACCGCCATTACGATATCCAACAACTACTTCACTCATCACGACGAGGTGATGCTTTTGGGCCATGACGATACTTACACCCCCGACACGGGGATGCAAGTGACCATTGCGTTTAACCATTTCGGACAAGGGCTTGTTCAGAGGATGCCGAGGTGTCGGAGAGGTTATATTCATGTCGTCAACAACGATTTCACTTCTTGGAAGATGTATGCTATTGGTGGTAGTGGTAATCCCACCATTAACAGCCAAGGGAATCGTTACTCTGCTCCTTCTGATCCTAGCGCCAAAGAGGTAAACTTTTATTACTATTTTTATTAATTACCCGTATCGTAAAAAACTTCCCTTTTTTGTTATTTAAAGTAGATTTTGCTTAATTGTTTCCGAATTTCGTAGGGTTTTAGTTAGTTTTTTTTTTTTGGGTTTTGTACCATTAGAGGTCCAACTTTTGAGTGACACAAGTTAGCTTTTCGTTTGGGGAATCGACTAATGAGGAGCTCTCATTCGTCGATTTTGTCTAGTAAAGATGTGATGAGTGTGGATGGTCCTATGAGTCCAGTTCATCTTTCACATGGACAGTTGTTAATCTTTAGCTAGGAGCGGAAAATAAATATCTGGAAATATCGTATACTACAATGTTAAGTTTTTTATGTAATTGAAAAAATATGAATAAAGTATACAGTATACACATAGTAAAAGAATCTTATTTTTATAAGAATTGGGTCTAGTAGGAGTGAGACAGTGATGGTATGTATAGTGCATGACAGCCATGTGGGCTGCTTGTTGCTGCTTCTCTCTGTCCACACACACACTTTTTTTCCTTCTTCTTCATTATCCTTTTTAACACCACGCGCCACGGCGGCATGTGAACCACATATTGCTGACGGCGAGAGATTTTTTTTGTTGAAGCAGGTGACGAAGCGAGTGGATTCGAAAGACGATGGTGAGTGGGCGAATTGGAATTGGAGAACGGAAGGAGATCTGATGGAGAACGGAGCTTTCTTTGTGGCGTCTGGTGAAGGAGTGAGCGCATTGTACTCTAAAGCTTCGAGTGTGGAGCCTAAAGCTGCGGCTCTCGTAGACCAGCTCACTCGAAACGCTGGCGTTTTCGGCGGTCCCAGGTACTTTTCCCACTTTTACTCCCTTTATTTTTATGTACAAAATTACAAACACATTTTCAAGTTGGTGCATGATCATCCATTTGCATGTTTAATGTTATATAATTAGATTAGCTGTGTAAGCGCGTGATTAGCGCATGATTTGCTAACGTCGTCAAGTCAAGGAGCTAAGAACCGTATTATTTTACTATTTTTGTTGTTGTTGTTGTGTTTGGTTAGTTCTTTCTCTTGGATTCTAGCTACGTATATCATTAATAATCTTCTAGATATTTTGTAAGTCGAGTTAATTTGTGATCTTTTGGCAAAGTCAGTCTACTAAAAATAGGATTTAAAACTGGTCCTTTCCTTTTTGAGATTCTAGGGTACATTTTTATGTTCCATTATTCCTCAATCAAATAGAGTGGCTGTATATATATATATATAGTTAGTAGAATTATGGGTAAATCTAAAATCATTTGAGTAAAGTGTAAATAATGTAAGCAACTCATTGGCTTTTTGAAATTAAAATAGTTCATTGAGAAAATCAGAGTTTAGAATTTGGCAGTGTTCCAGAATTCAAGTAGACGACGCACGTGATCGTCTGCCTGGGGAACCGACCAACTTGACTAGTGTCTGAATTAAACCCCACTTGCCATTTTTTATGTGTTAATTATTTTAGACTATACCCTTTCAAGTTTTTTGTCCATTTGGGAATATGGGCGGTCGAAATGTCTGTCACAATTTTAAATTTTAATTAAGATATGTATGAATTATGATGCATCTACATTTTGGATACATCTGATGCTAACTTATTTGTCCCCTAGTCTAATTATAATTTGAAAAAGTCAACAATTTTTTGGGAGTTATGATGTAATTATGATGGGGAAAATGTGGTTAAGAGAGATGGGACCCCTATGTAGAAAAAGATGATTCCTTTTTTTCTAATGGACCCATTATCCCTTTTTTAATAGCATTAATGGTCCTTTTGACTTTTTTCTATGCTTGGGGTTTAGCATAATCTGGTCGACGCATAACTTCTTCTAATGAAATGATTTTTGGGGAGCAGGGATGATCAAGGTCAGGGTGGCGATTCGTATTCTGGGTATGGTGGTGGCGGAGGAGGCGGAGGCGGCGGAGATATCAGCGATGGAGGGATGACCCCTATGGGCGGTACGACAAGAGGAAGCAGCAGCAGCACCGATGACAGCAATTTCTTCGGGATGATATTTGGAAGCAATGCACCGCCTCGGCCGCGTTTAACGTTATTGTTTTCTTTGTTAATGATTTGTGTTTTGTCATTATCAACTCTATTATTGTTGTAGACCGCAAGGATAACTAATAGGATTTGGTCCGTTCAATTGATTGGTTTTTGGTGTAAAGTGTCTCTCCATTATTTTTCCAACTTTTTTTTCCCTCTTATTCTTTTTTGGGTTCACAACACTACAAAACCAAAACTAATATGGGAATGTGACGGCAACGTCAAAGACGAACTTTGTCTCATCAAATCAAATGCAGTGGTTTCATCAAGTTGTAGGATCTTCATCTGTATGTAACTCCACTATCTTATACGATTCTCTCTTTTACCACAATTGAGTTAAAAAGTATTGTGTAATAAATTGTAATGCTTTATTAGTGTCTTGTCAATTTTAAATTGTGTATTGTGTTGAAACATGGCTGAAATGTCTGAACTTTGGTTTAAGAGTAGTTGAAAAACATAATGCAACACCGATCTATGCTTGTAAACACTTAGTTAATTGCTACCAAGTTTTGCGGAAGCTGCAATGAACAGCACTAAACTTATCTTCTATGACATGGTCTCGTCGGCGACATGTGGATTCATATTCCCGGTCGCCATTTACAAGAGACCAAAAAGAAATGAAACGAAGAAAAAAAAAAAGAACAAACAAACAAATAAAATTATTAGAGTTTCTAAAAACATTACTCTTGAAAAGGAAGAAGATTGCTAAAAAGCCATTCATCAAAATGGGCTTTTAGTTTGCAGCTAACGAAGCAGCCTCTTCGAGTCTCTTCCAAGTCATTTCTCTTTGTTCCAACAACTCGCAAGCCTTGGCTTCGTTCTCCGGATGTTGTTTCTCGCACTCTTCAAAGAGCTCAGTGTCCATCTCCATAAACATTCTTCTAACGTTCTCAGAGAGGCCGTGTACCGCTTGGTTCCAATGTCCTTTCATGTTCCTCTCCAATGCTTCAAATATAATTGGGAAGATCACGTCTTTGTTCTGAGCAATCAGGCCTACGATATGTTCATTGTTCCACAAGAAAAGAGCTCTCTCTGCCACCTGCATTCCTTCACATTTCTCTATCAACAATCACACTCCACAACAACATCACTTTCTAAGACAAACGGACACAACTCAAAAAGAAAAGAAAAAACATACGAGGTTTACAAAAACGAACCTGGAAGTGTGCGCTATTAAGACATTTCCCAATCTGTGTAAACAGAGGAACAACACATTGCTGAAACTCTGATGGCTCGGTAGCATCCAAAACCTCTTCGAGCTCTCCCAAGAACAGAACTTCCTTCTGACAGTTCGTAAGCGGCCAGTACTTCAACAACCCACGGATGACGGTATCAGCCAATTTGTAATCTTTCTCGACAAACTGCGTGACGCAATACGACAACTGCTGGTGGTAAATGGAGATACCTTTAGACTTGTGCAGTGGCAAAATAGCCTTCACAAGATACAACCTATGCTCCTCTCTCATGGGAACTGTAAAGCCATTGATGACACTCCCTAGAATCTCCAACAACTCTCCGATACCAATGCACCTCTCAGTCTCATACAAGAACTTGTAGAAAATGTTGTAAATGGAGCATCTGATGAAGGGGCGGTGAAAAATGAACTTGCCATAGATCCTGTGAAGAACGGTTTTCAAATACTCCCTCTCCCTAGGATCCTCAGAGTCAAAGAGATCGAGTAACCTGGAGACAAAGGTGTGGTTGATGAACTTTTTAGCAGTCTTGGGCTCAATTTCAGAAGAGACAACGTAGCGCAAGAGAAGCTCGTAGACGAGCTGCAAATGAGGCCACCATGGCTCAAGATAAGGCTCTTCCTCCTCAGGATCATTGCCTTCAGGAGGAGCTCCAGTGTTCTCATGGTGGGCAGGCGGGAGACACCGGAAGATGTTGGCGGAGACCATCCTAATGAGCTCGCTCTGCATGGTCTCGTTGACTTTACCAGAGGAAGAGTGAAGGAAATCGACGAGCTCGAGAAGCGTCTGCCTTTTGATCTCTTTCTCACGTGGCATGATCAACGTGTCGGAGAAATCGCATTGGCAAGAACACATGTGAGCTTTCTTCATGAAGAGGAGAGGACGATCTGATGAAGAAACGTCTTTGAGCAATGGAAGTACTTCCAGGGTCGGCGTTGATGTGAACATTGGGTGGTTCGGTGTCTGCGATGGAGACGGAGCCGCCGTCTGAGACTCGCCGTTTGACGTCGAAGATGCGGCGGAGGTTGCGGTGCGGCTGCCGCGAACGACGTTGTTGCCGCCGGAGCTGTTGTTGTCTTGGTGATGTTGATCCGATTTGTTGAATTTCTTCTGTCCCAGTTTCATTATCTTGTTGAACATTTTCGGTTCTTTATTTTTATTTTATTTATATTTTTTAAAAAATTAAATCTTTTTCTCTTCTTTTGTTTCTTCCCTTTTCTTTCCTTGTCAGATGGATTGATCAAAACCCTAAGAGAAGATGAATGAATGAAATGAGATTGTTTTTTTTTTTGTTCTTTCTTTCAACCAATAATTGAAAATGAGGTAAGAGGAAATTTCTTTCTTTTTTTTTTAATAATATTTTTTACCTTTAGAGCGATGAATGGAGGAGAAATCTGAGATCGGAGATGGGAGAGAAGCATACCGGATTGTGGAAGACTGTTCAGGCAAAACCAGAAACCGAGAGAAAATGATGTCGAGGACGATGGATGAGATCAATTGATTTTGGGGATATGTATTTTTAACCATCATTTGTTTTTTTTTTTTTTCAAAATGATAATCATTTTGTGATGTTATTGTTTTTTTTTTTTTAACCTGAGTTTTTAAATTATTTTATTTTTCAATTAGCATGCTATAATAAATCTTCAAATATTTTTGTTTGATTGAAATTAAAGTAGCTAAAATCTGCAATGTTGCGGTTAATGAAAGATTTAAATTGTTTTTTTTTTTTGTGACGTCATTTAAATTGGTTCTAGGATATTTTTAGTCAAACACGAATAATTTTCCTGTGACACAATTTTTTTTTTTTTTTTTTTTTGGTGTGATTAAACACTGAGATGTTGATCTATGAGTTTTAATTGAGTTTCACAGATCTAGATTCCTAAAGTAACACTTACTGCATAATTCTCATTAGTTTGATAGTAGTACTATTATTGTAATCGATATTAGTACTTCATTAAGGTACTATTCTCGATGTTCCATGTTCCCCCAAGCTCCTCAACTTCGGATTCTACAAACTATTAAGGTGCTATAATTAATAAATTATCTGGTTCCTTTATTTTAACAAGACGGCTTCTTCTACATAAACAGAGTTTTTGAGACTAGTTCAAAAGTTTAAAAATCTGATTGAATTCTGCAAATAACATAAATTCCCACTTTTCATTTAAATAAACAAAACTGAGTAACTCTTATTATTACCACTATGGAAACATCGTTATTTAAAATTTACTATCAGTTTCCTAGATGTCTTTTTTTTTTTTTCCCCAACAAATATCGATTAGCTTATTATGTACGATCTCTATAGAGCAAGCTTCCAGCAACAACGCGCAATGTTATTACTGACATACGCCACTCCTCTAAAACCAATAAATGGTAAACCATAATTTTTTTGTCTACACATTTAAATGCAATATGCCGGTACGGTGGTATCAAAATCTCAAAAATGATCAAGAGACAAAAGAGAGCAACGTGTCATGCAGATTCATTGTGCAACTCTACATGCAAACATCCCACGTGTCTCCTATTTGCATGTAACTCCAACACTTTCGCTACCTCAAACTCTTATAATCATCCCTCTCCTTTTATAGACACAAAGCCATCGACTCTCGTTAAGGGGTTAATCAAGGCTGCCTCATAACAAGACCCATCGATATAAAGCGATCATGGTGGCTAAAACCTTAGCACTGGTTATAACATGGACAGCCTTCTTCTGTCACGTGGCAGTTTCCTTAGAGGACCTCACCATACGCCAAGTCACAGACGATCGACTTCCCAGCCTCCTCGGGACACATACGGAGCGGAAATTCCGGGTTTTCATGTCGGACTATGGCAAGAGCTACTCCACGAGGGAGGAGTACGTCCACCGCCTCGGGATATTTGCCAAAAACGTCCTCAGGGCGGCAGAGCACCAGATGATGGACCCCACCGCCGTCCACGGAGTCACCCGGTTCTCCGACCTCACGGAAGACGAATTCAAGAGGATGTACACTGGAGTACCTGATGTCGACCGTGGCCATGGCGGTACGGTTGGAGCGGAGGCACCCATGGTAGAGGTTAAGGGATTGCCCGAAGATTTCGACTGGAGGGAGAAAGGTGCAGTTACTGAGGTCAAGGATCAAGTATGTTCTTTTATCTATATGATTTGCCTATATGCCTAGAACTTTGATTGCAGCCGAGAAATTTTGTGATTTGTTTATTTGTTTCAGCTAACAACATAATCAAATGGTATCTCTGTTTTTGTTTTGTAATTAAGTATTTAGTTTAGTTATAAGCTTATTTCCTAGAGAATCAATTACCTTAATTTATGTTTGTGAATGGCATATCAAGTTTATAGATGTATCAAAATCATCCGTCAGATTTATAGTAGATAATAATAAATAAAACGTATATATCATAGAGAAACAGAATGAGGATGGGCTTTGAATTACATATTTACAGATGTCATAGCAACGGAGCTAAAAATCTGATCTTCTTTTTCTTTGTTTCGGCCAAAAAACATAAAGGGAACTAGTGAAATTCTACATTGTGTTATTTGTTTATTTTGTAATTAAGAAGGTAATAGTACTTTGGTAATTAGCTTATAAGAGTATTACATGATTAGTTGATATTAGAGGGGTATTTACACTTATTACAAGTTAATAATTTCATAGCACAAAAATTTTCATTTGTGATAGTGTTTATATGTTATATCAACTTTACGAGCGTATTTAACTGTGGATGTGAAGGGTGCCTGTGGATCGTGCTGGGCTTTTAGCACAACAGGAGCAGTTGAAGGAGCCCATTTTGTCTCCACCGGGGAGCTTCTGAGTCTTAGCGAACAACAACTTGTGGATTGTGATAAAGCGGTCTGTGTTAAATACGTTCATTTAATTATTGTTGAAAGTACTAATAAGATATATATATATATATCTTGGTACTAGTTTGTTTGAAAACTCATGAATTTTTTTTGGGTATAGTGCGATCCAAAGGACAAGAAAGCATGCGACAATGGATGTGGTGGGGGACTCATGACAAATGCGTACGAGTATTTGAAGGAAGCAGGAGGCTTAGAAGCGGAAACATCATATCCTTACACAGGCAAACGAGGCCATTGCAAGTTCGATCCTAAAAAGGTTGCAGTCAAAGTAGTGAACTTCACGAATATACCATTGGACGAGGACCAGATCACAGCACATTTAGTACAACACGGTCCTTTAGCAGGTGATTTTAGCTTAACATGTTCGTTAAAAGCCAATTATTTTTGCGTGAGTCGGGCAAAACCTCTAATGCTTTGTTGTTTTTGATACCACAGTGGGGTTAAATGCTGTGTTCATGCAGACATATATAGGGGGAGTGTCGTGTCCGCTTATATGCAGCAAGAAAAAGATTAACCACGGGGTACTTCTTGTTGGGTACGGGTCGAAAGGGTTTTCAATCTTACGACTTAGCAATAAACCGTATTGGATCATCAAGAACTCGTGGGGGAAGAAGTGGGGAGAGAATGGATACTACAAGCTGTGTCGTGGCCATGATATGTGTGGGATTAACTCGATGGTATCTGCAGTGGTTACCCAAGTTTCGTCATAGATGGGTCTTGTCTTTTCTAAAGGAAACTCCTCATGCACTCTCTTGGTTTCATTTTCAAGTTTTAGGAATTAGGAGTGAAGTTGGAATTTTGGATACTGGGCGTCTTTGGGCGACCATTGCCTTGTTAATATTTGGTGACTGGTGATTAATATTTGTTCTTGAAATGTTCCTTACTAATCACCGCCTACCTAATCTTGAGCGGTGAGATAAGAATAAAACTTACCAAGAAAGAAATTAGCTTAAATTCGATCGGAAGTTTTGTTATGGTATACGCTGGTTTGTGTAAAGCTTATATATAGTCTTGGGGCTATAAAATTGGTTCTCGAAATGACGAAGGCTAATACTCTCACCAGAGTCACGGTACTGAATTTTAGGTGGTTACAAACCACAAAAAATTTGACCATTATAAGATATTTTTCTTAATTCTACCATTATACTAAAGAATTATTATAAAATCTAGGTTTAAAATTTCTCTAATAAGAAGAAAGGGTTGTATTCCTATATTCCATTGGAGCCTGTCTTTTGAAACATTTAGTTTTTGACCTTTTCCTGTTCATCTCCTCTTTCATATACCAGTATACCACGACCAATATCACTGAATGGAAGACTAAAGAACCTTGTGAGCATGCACAAGCATTTGCAGTAGTATTCTGTTGGCAGATCTTTGGCTTCTCTTTCTTCTGCTCTTGCCCGGTCAAGCTTATCAGCAGCTGAATAGATTTGCCAGCATAATACTACTCAAAGCCTTGTATCCACTTAAAGGAGGGTTCTTTAGGCGTCCACTAAGTCATATTGGTCGTGGGTTTTACAAAGACAGACGTGTTTCTCCAATGGGATTGAGTATTTTGCTGATGGCGATAAGGGTAATGGAAAAATTAGGTTTGGGTGGAATATTGAGTTAAAAGAGCTTACGTTGTTGGCCAATTGCTTAAATCATTGTCCCAATTCCCAAAGCGTTCCTTTGAGGTTAATTTTTTTTAGTACATGTTCATCATATGTTTATTTTTTTTAGGTGTGATTTCCTTGTAACTTTCTCTATTATAGTTTACACGTAACATCCGATTTATATGATATGTTTCTACTCTTTGATATGCGGCAGATCTGTCGAAGAAAGTTGGTGGATGATCACGGTCAAGCCAGGCCCAATAATTTTGTTGTTCGGCCTTAGAACTTAAGATCAAAACTGTTTCAGGTCCTTTCTAATCTTTAGCAATTAGCACTGAGAAAGAAGGAAAAATTATGTTGTGATCATTTTTTATTAAAACCCATCTGGTTATGAGATTTCCTGGGCATGACCAACACCCGTTACCTATTTGGGCCGGGCTAGCCATGATTGAAATCATCTAAACCTCTACCATATTTTGTTCTTGATCGTTTTATGTAGGTTTAATTGTCCTTTTTGCATCTGTTTGTTTGGCTTGTCACAAAATTCTTGAAATATGACTAGAATTTCCACGGGTTATATCACATACTTATGTTGTACACTACCTGGGGAATGTGGCATGCTAACTATCTAACCGTTTCAGTTAATAATTTTCGCATTTGATGCTAAATCAAAAAGTAGATAACACAAAGCCGCACCGTTTAATTTCTAATCACCTCAATCCACATTGAATCTGTAAATCATCTCTGTAAGTCTGTCTAAAGACTCTAAACAAATGATTTTTGGCTTTATTTTCCCCAAATAAAGCTTCGAAGTACGATAATTCTTCAAGTAAAACTTCAAACACAGGTTAGATCTGTGTTTATCAAAAATCCAAAAATATGAAAACCCTTTGACAAAAAAAAAACTGTGTTTATTCTTAAACTATGTAGTTTAATCTTTAAAATATTTTATTACTTATTTTGCTAATTAGTATTAAAAGGTATCTTTTTTAGGTTGTGGGTAGGGCTGGGCAAAAAAAACCGGAACCGAAAATCCGAACTGGAACTGAGCCGAAAAAACAGATCCGGATCCGATCCGATTTTAACTAAAATATCCGATGGTTTCTAAACATTAATATCCGTAGATATCGTGTAATACCCGAACCAAACCGATTTCCGATTGGGTATCCGAATAACCGGAATATATAGAAGGTATAATGTATTTTCTGATATTATACTATGTACAATAGGGGTGTTGATTCAACACCCTCCACCTCAATATTTAACATTACACGTCATATACTCTTTCTTCCACATAATCATTCAATACCCTGTTCAATTTTAACCTCTACAATAATTCTGTTTAATAAAATTTAATATATTTTGACTTTGGAAAAGGTGAAAAGACAATTTTGTCCTCCCATTAATTCATCATCTTCGTCGATGAAAACTATGTCTAGCTGCCTTCTCTTCTTCCTTCTTCGTTATAAACTAGGTTTTGATACTATGTTATGGTAGACTTATTTTGAATATCTCATGTTATGACAGAGTTATTTAAAATGTTATGGTAAACTTATTTTATATTTAATATTTGACTTAAGTTAACCGAAAAAGCTCAGAAATTCAATATATTATACTATGCAAGAGATATATGTTTGCTCGTAAATCTAATCATTTTAAGTTTGTTCCTATTTAAACATTTTCATTGATAAGACCACTTGTTAAACATTTTTACATAAAATAACAACATTAATCCAACAATATTAATCTGCTTTTTTTTTTCTTAATTTGCTTTTATGATCATATATTACATTCACATTAAGGGTATGCCTAAAATGTATTATAACCAACATCAATAAATCTATCGTCATTTCAGAATAAATGTAATGTCATATAACAAATAAATCTGTCATCACTTTCAAATTACTTCCTGAAACCGAAAAAATCAAAAATTAAAAATTTACAATCACGTGTACGACCAATAATAAGTCTATCATCATTCCAGAATAAATTTACTGTCACATTCAAATAAATCTACCACAACGTAAATATAACTCTATCAAAATAAATCTATCACAATGTAAAAATAAGTCTATCTATGACACAATAAAACCACTATTAAGTCTATCACCATATAATAATAAATCTACTACTACATTCAAATAAGTCTACCATGCAATACGTTTTGGTTTTTCATTAGCATAATTGTAATTGTTTCATCTTCTTCGTTCTAGGGTTTTCAACTTTCAACCAGCCGCCGCCGTCTATTTTTATCACATATAAGTCTATTATCACTCTCAATTAAATCTACCACCACATAAATACCGGAATAGTCAATATATTCATCGGATTCGTCAATATGGTCGCCGGAATCTTTAATCTGTTCGCCGGAACCTACAAACATGTGAAAATCCGATAAGTTTTTACAAGGTTTCAATTTTTTTTTCAATAAATCAAAACAACTCCAATAACAATTTTATCTCTTCTCATCTTCCTTCTTCTTCTTCCTTATTTCGTGAATTCAAAACCCTAGCCACCGGAACCTGCAAAATTAGTCGCAAGTTAAAATTTCAAAACCAAAAGAAAAAAAAACGAGAGAAGATGTGGAAAGAAGAAGAGAAAATAAAAAGAAGATTTTTTTAATAATTTGTTTTTTTAGTGGCAAACTTGTAATATAAAAGACACATAAGATTTTATATGTCTTTTAACACTTTTCCCCACATCTGAAGACTGTTTTAGTAAATCATCAACTTTTTGAGACTCTTTAAGCAATTATCTCTTAAAATTATTTAAACTGTAAATGAAGCCCAGAAAGTCATTCACAATATAAAACACTCAAATTAATAAAATAGAAAAGTTGATTTCGCCAGATTTTAAAACGACGGGGTTTCAATTTACAATATTCCAGACTAAAATCAAATTAATGTTTTAGATGATTTACGGGTTGATTGGTTTACTTACTACCACCCGTAAATGCAGTTTTTGTGGTAATAGCGGTTATCAGTGTTTGACAACAATCACCAAAAATGCTTTATACCGCTTTGTATCGTTTCAAATCGCTCAAAATCAAAAGCTGATTTCCGCTAGCGTTTGCGGTTGCGGATGGATAATAAAAAATAAAAAATAAAAAATTATGTTTAAAAATAATAAACACTTATTTAAAATAATATAAAATATATATAAAATAAGTCAGTTAATAAAAAAATTTAGTAAATTAAAAATTTTAAAATTAACTATTAAAATTAAGAAATATATGAATAAATTTGATATTTTCTATTGATTATTCACTAAACACTTATCATAATTTTATATTAATAAAATCTTAAGATTAAGGGCTTAATTGGTTTACCTGTTACCACCCGTAAAAGCAGTTTTTGCGGGTGATAGCGGTTACCAGCGTTTGACAATATTCACAGAAAACGCATTTTACCGCTTTCTATCGCTTCAAATCGCTCAAATTCAAAAGTGCTTTCCGCTAGCGTTTGCGGTTGCGGACAGTTGCAGGTGAGTAATAAAAAAAATAAAATAAAAATAAAAAATAAAGTTTTAAAATAATAAAAATTGATTTAAAATAATATAAAATATATATAAAATAAGTCAGTTAATAATAAAAATTTAGTAAATTAAAAATTTTAAAATTAACTATTATAATTATGAAATATATGAATAAATTTGATATTTTCTATTGTTTATTCACTAAACACGTATCATAATTTTATATTAATAAAATTTTAAAATTAAATTCTTTTAATAATTAATGCTATTATAATAATATACATTTTTGATATTTTATATAGTTATATAATATGGTTATATTGTTAATTTTTTGTTTAACCGCTGTTGCATCCGCTAGTCAACCATTCATAATTCTCCCGCAAACGCATCAGTTTTTAACCGATGTACCAGTCGTATGAATCGCTTAATAATGCTTGAAACCACAACCGTCCGTTTCCGCAAACTTCCACAACCGTAACCGCATCTGCTGCGGTTAAACCAGTCAAGCCCTAAATTCTTTTAATAATTAATTTTATTATAATAATTTATATTTTTGATATTTTATATAGTTATATAATATTTTTATATTGTTAATCTATTGTTTAACCGCTATTACATCCCTTAATCAACCAGTCATAATTATCCCGCAAACACATCAGTTTTTAACCGTTGTACCAGTCATATGAATAGTATAATAACGCTTAAAACCACAACCGTCCATTTCCGTAAACTCCCGCAACCGCAACCGCACCCGCTGCGGTTAAACCAGTCAAGCTCTGATGTCATTTTTTGCCTCAAAAAAACTTTTTTTTCTCAACTTTACTTTTGCTTTTCCTTTTCTCATTTTATTTATTTTTCTTTTTAATTATAATCTATTTTATTATCTCCCATCATATATTAATGTCATTATTTTCTATGAAAAGAAATTTTTTTATATAATAAAAGTCATTCTTTTTTTTCTCTATATTTTAATATCTACTTTCATGTATTTTTTAATTTATAAATAAAAATTTGTGAACATAAATATAAGATCATTTTATTTACTATCCACTTATATTTATCCATACAAATTTGTCTAAAACTTATAAATTGAAAATATCATATCTTATCTATTAGAACATGTCCATAATTGGGTAAACGTCTTTTATGGAGATAATGTCTATACACGATTCCGTGTAGATACCAACACATTCCAGAATAATTATCATTCACAATGTTATTTAGTAACTTCGTAGAAACATAATCGTGGACAGCCATCTACAAACTATATAAATACATAATAACATAGATGTGGACATGCATCCATGTCCACGAATGAATGTTATTGTGAATTTGATACAGGATGTATGGATAAAATATAGTGGATACGAACTCATTGACAGATAAAACAAAAATATCATATCTATGTCATCATGTTCTCGATCTGGTACCAACACATTCTAGAATAATCATCATTTCCAATACTATTTAGCAACTTTGTAGAACATAATCGTGGACAGCCATCTACGAACTATACAAACACATAAAAACATAGATGTAGACATGCTTCATGTCCACGAAGAAATATTATAATGAATTTGACACACAATGTGGACAAGATATAGTGGACACGAACTCATTGACACTGAAAACAAAATTATCATGTTTGTGTCATCATATTCTCGATCTAGTATCTACATTATGATGTTGATGATTTAGTATGTAAGCCAACATGTCATGTCCACTATATCTTATCCACATCCTGTATTTTTGTCCCATGATATGGACGAAGACATAGTGGACACGTTGTCGTTATTGAAAAGCTTTAGGCACGTCGTTGTAAACCATTTTCTTCTCGAGGTCGTAACCTTCTAGATATTCACCACAGTTCAGCCCAAACTCCTTAGCGAGAACTTAAGTGTGTGTCCGCTAAACAGTGTCCACAAGACATATTTTATCTTTGTGACCACATAGACATGTTTTAATGGAAAATATATATTATTTTCAATTCATAATTTTAAAATTAATCTCTATGGATAAGTATATAGAAACAAGATTAAGACTGATCTTATACTCATGGTCACAAATTTTATTTATAAAAATCTAAAATTTATCAAAATAGATGTCAAAATATAGAGAAAAAACTACAATTTTTTATTAACAAATAAAAAATAATTTTTGTTTCTTAAAGAATAAAAAATAATCAAAAAATATAATATGAGAGATAATAAAGTATATGATAATTAAAAAAGAACAAAAATAAAGATTGAGATTAAAAATGTTTTTTACCCACAAAAAAAGTAAGATTACTAAAACAAAAAAAAGGTAAAGAATGTAAAGGCTGACAAGTTGGCGCGTAGTGTTAGAATTCTGACTTCGGAAGTTTTCCATGCTGCCTCAGAACCACCAAATTGGATCAAGGGGTCACTCTAAATCACTTTCGATTTGATGTTTTTCGTTGAAAAAAAAAAAAGAAAGACAAAGAAGGAAGTACATGTGGAAGAAGACAAAGATAAGTCACTTAAAACATGAAAGTCACCTACAGTGTAATATCAAACTAAGTATGTCATCTAGAGTGTAAATTTCGTTATTAATTTCGAGGCACTATTGAAAATAACTTTACGTCTGATTTACAAAAATACTATTCAATTTTAATAATCTTTCCAAATCTTTATTAATAGCAATTTATACTAAATAAATTTATAGATTATAATAAGTTCCATTCACTTGGTTACATATGAAAATATAAAAATTAATAACCATATTTAAAAATATATTAATTAGATATCTATCGAAATAATTTTAAATTAATAAATTTCATTTATTTAATTAATTAAAAATGAAAATAAGATTAATATATATCTATATTATATATTAAATCAAATGATAAATATAATTAAATAATATTACATATCAATTATTTTTACAAACAAAAAATAAAATTTTAGTAAATATACACATAAAGTAACATAAGTTTTTTTATTTTATTTTTATTACTTGATAAATTTAAATATTAAAATTTGCCTGCGTGTATATATATATATGTATATTCTTTAAATAGTGAGATATGTTGACGTTTTTATAATTAAAATATGTAAAATATATAGACAATTAAAAATGAGTTAAATAACAGGTTTAAAAGAATAATTAATCTATTTTAATTATAAAAACAAAATTAAAAAGAATTAAGAGATGACAAGCTTAATAGACACATTATCATATATAAAAATTAAATAAAATTTTAAATAATATACAGACTATATAAAAGTATCATTTACTTAAAAGTAAAATTATTAGTACATCTGAAATTATAACTTCGAAAAAAATATTTTTAAAAATTATAAAAAATCAACTAAAAATATCATCCTCTCATATAACATATTAAAATTATCAAATATATTTATACAAAAATAAAAATGTTAACATATCTTAAATTTTTAAATTTAGAAATACACATTATATAAAGAGAACTAAATATTAAAAAAACAAATCTCATCTTAAAAACGGGTCAGTGTCTATTATATTATTAACTAATATATATATATATATATATATATAACATTAAAATTTCATATAATTATCAAAAACATTTATACTAAACTTTTAATGAGAAATTTTTAATTTGATTACAAACAAATATATAAAGGTATAATGTGATGAAATAAAAATGTCTCTATTATTTGTTGTTCATTTATCCCAAATTTATGTCCACATTTTGTTATTCTTAATCATGCCCACAGTTTGTTTTTCACTTATTCATTGCTTATGTCCATTATTTGTTGTCTATGATTTTTATCCATGGTTTGCTATCAATGGATTGTTGTACATCTGTTCGCCAACATTTTGTTGTCAATGCTGAACATCCAATACCATCCATCATGTGTGGAACATGCGTTCTCTGTTAAACGGATACACATGTCTCTCTCACACATTTTGTCGAATACTTTGAATGCATCTCTTTAATTCTTGCATCTTTATCAAAATGATATTGTGTCTGATGATGGATGATGAAATTTTAATTTAAAAAGAATATATCTAGTAGATTTGATTCAAAGAAAGAAAAAGAAATAGGAAACTAGTGAGAAATTCTTGGAAAAAAAAAAGAAAAAAAATCAGAAGTAGATCTCTGAAAAGAAAACAAGAGAAGAAAGGGAGAGAAACCATCGCTGATCGAAAAAAGAGAAAAAAAAATCAGATTAAAGAAACAAAAGAAAGTGAGAAAAAACCAAAAGATAAAAAAGAAAGTTATATAGTTAGAATTTGGTTTTCAATGAAGAGAGATAATTTGGATATTTCACTTGTTTAAAATGTCTATAATTATAAATGCCTTATGGTGTAATTTTTTAGTGGAGAAGTGCCTCCTCATGTAAATATCTCTAAATATATCGACTAACTATCGTGCTCGTGAACTAAGTTATTAACCAATTAATCTAATACTATTACTGTATTCATTAGTGTGCCTTATATAAAATTGTATACATCAGTTAATGTGAGATGCGAACAAAAGTTTGGGTTTTACAAAAGAAAAAAGTTTAACCCTAAATCTTCTCCTCTTTGCCATTCTTCATCTCCTTTACTTCATTTTTCATGTTCTGTTATTTCTATTCCTCTCCACAAATCTGGTTACCTCTTCCCTTTTCCAATTTCATCTCATCTCCAGGTATATAATATCATTCTTTGTCTCTTTTTCATCTTCTTCTTCTTCTATATAATTCTTCACTTGTTTATTTTTCTATTATTTTCTTCTCAGATCTACATTTTTCTTACAGATCTTTTATGCCGGCTGATTAGGAGGGTCCTAATGCAAACCCCGGAACAGAGGTTTATTTTTGGGGTCGATGGAGACTATCGCCGGTCATACAGCTTCTGCGGGTTATTCCGATAGAAATGATTGGTGGAAGAAGAAGTGGTTGATGGTTCATTCGGTTGGCCGTACGGCTCTTTCCGGTTGAGCAAAGATGGTCGAATGGGATAGAGAGGTGGAATCGATGGTCGCCACAAGGCCTGATGGAGAAGGCAGTGATAAGACAATGAGAAATCCTGGATTTTTCTAACGCACAAAGTGCTTTTGTTTGTTTAGAAGAAAGTTCGTCGTTTTTATTATCAAAGGTAAAAATACAAGGCTGTAGTGAGACTTATATAATGTCCGTCAGTTATGCCTTTTAAGGGGTCTTTGAAACAGATTACAAATTTATTATATGCAATAAATATAGCGAACAAAATGCCTTACTCTACGAACGAAAATAATTCAAATGGCTAATAATGCCTTAATGAAATAAATCAAGAATATCGAGAAGTCGTTAGTCCATAATCAAATCAAATAAAAATTATTACCTTGACTTACCCGATGATCGAGTGAAGACTGTCGATGAATCTAGTCGGAAACACGGCCTTGAGTTTATGTGCGTGTGATGACAAATAAGGAAAGTCTGTGTGATGCCTGCGCGTCTTTTGGTCGGTCCAAATTATGTGAATGATTTGGTCGGTCGAATATTTTAGCTGGGCTCATGTTTTACTCGGTGGAAAGTGAATTTGGCCTTTCAGTGCTCCAAAAGTTCCAGGCCGTGTGCTTCAAATGTTTATCACCATTGCAGAGATTTCCTTACACCGCTCTTCCAGGATGAATGAAGCAATACGCTGAAAATCCCAGCCACCACCAACCTCCAGACATCATATGCTTTCACCAGCTCATAGCCCACCGGTAAAGCTCTCGTAGTTGTCTCCAGCAAAGGTACACCAAACAACCACTTGTCAACCCAGAAATTAATGATTCTTCCATCCTCCAAAGACCAACTATGACAAATAACATGATTAACATTAATGATTAGCATTTTGTACAATTTTAGAGTTCTAACTTGTTTGTTGCAACCATGAACACTTCAAAATCTATATTTCTTATTATTCTAATAAACTCCAAGAAACACAAGAGAATATACAATGAAGATACATGTAACAGTCTGACACATCTATTGGATTTTCCCACAAAAATATCAAGTCATAAAACATTCATTGGACGCTAATCTTTACATTTATAGAAAATTACATCTATAGACACTTTTCCTCTTTTTGATTACAATTTAAGGAGGGTTTAGTGGGAGCTAGATTTTTAATGACTTTTAAAATTTTCAGATTCCATTGTTATTGGTTTATGAATTTGAACATTCGTATTAAAATATAGTGTTATTGGTTTACTGATTTCTTAATTTCACACAAAATCTATTGTTATTCGAAAAGTTTAGTTTTTAAAGATTTTATGATTATATTCAAATCTAGTGTTAGTGGGTGTTAGATTTTAACCAAATTAACTCATTAAACAAAACTTTGAGAATATTTCATATATCCCTAAGATTCTTAAAATCATTGCTATTAAATTCTTTTATAGATTTTCTAAATATACAAAACTCTCTACAACTCTTTCCAAATTTAACAAATCTTTCAACTCTTAAAATCTATAAAATTTTTATAAATCCAACTCCCACTAATACCCCCTAAGGCATGTTAGTGTTTTGACACGTTTTTTCTTATCTTTTAGTACATGAAATCTTGTTTTTATCCTTTTATCCTTCTTAACTCATTTTACATTTTTAATTCATTGTCTTTTCCTTTTCTCACCTTAGTTTTTCATTTAGGAAAAATTACTATACTAACATAAAAATATGGCATAATTATTAATCTAACATCTCCAAAATCAAGTTTATTAATGTAACATAAATATTTTATTTAAAAAACTGTATAACCAAGATTTTACAAACTATTTAAGATATGCCATTATACATATACTTTAAAAATCATTATCTTTTATAGTTTAAAAAATAAAAATAAAAAACATAGACATAATATTTGATTTTATTATCACAAAAAATAAAAAAGTATAAACGAAAAAGTAAAAAACGCCCCAACAACAAACAAACCTAACCCCAATTCAATTTTCATCAACACCACCCTAGCCACCTTCGTTCCTCATCGATTCCGGCAACCGCATCAATTTCGGCGACTCTACATCAATTCCGGCGACTCTACACCTATTCTGGCGATGCTACATCAATTCCAGCGAACCCTCCTCTATCTCTCTATAATCCTTCGCTGTCTCCACTGGTGATCTCATATCTCCACCTCTTTTGCTCATCTCATATGTTTTTAAACCATCACGACGTCGGCGACGGTGAGTTCTCATTTTGGGTATTTTGAAATTCTTAGTTTTTAGTCTCGAAGTGAATTTCACTTATTTATCTATGTGGTTGCTATAGTGTTTGCTGGAATTGGGGTTTTGTTTCTACTTCGGCTCGGAACTCTCATCTGACTTCTCATCATTCCCGTGGAAATTCAGCAGTGCAATAGGAAGGTAAAATTCTTAATCCACTGATATGCGACTGCTGTTTCTTTGATGTGTATGTTTTTTTTTGGTTGATATTTTTGGATTGAATAACATAAAGCAATGTGAATTTGTTGAAATTTCCTTTTTGTATTCCCTTATGTTTGAATTTGAGTTTGAATTTGATTTCTCTACTTAATTACACACTCACTTGTATATGGTCTTTGAAATTGGATGGTGTGATATTGATTTGATTCTTGAAATTAAATGGCACTGGAGTAGCTTTGTTCGTGTATGGGTTTTGTTTTC
Organism: Sisymbrium altissimum; assembly: GCA_900406495.1. Classification (NCBI taxonomy): domain Eukaryota; kingdom Viridiplantae; phylum Streptophyta; class Magnoliopsida; order Brassicales; family Brassicaceae; genus Sisymbrium; species Sisymbrium altissimum. The sequence goes on along the minus strand of OVBI01000074.1, from coordinate 8,735 downwards.
TCAACTTAATTACACACTTTATGTTTGAATTCATCTTGATTAACAAATCAGCTCTTAAGTAGACTATCTGAAGAGATCTTCTCGTCTGGTCTCAAAAGTCAATCTCCAACTACCGTAGTTCTCATTTCTTTGTGAAACCGTAAGAATTTTATGCTTCCTCAGGTCTTGAATTAATTTATCAAAACGTGAGGCTACATTTCGAGCTGTGAACACACTGGTTCTATGTTTCGTGTGGACTTTTATTTGTGTTGTCTTTTGGGTCTCTTGTCTTTTTGATGATTCTCTTTAAAGTAACGGTGCTGTTTGTCTTGTTAGTAATGTGTTATCTTTTTGATGATTCTCTTTAAATTAACTATGTTGTTTGTCTTGTTAGTAATCTTGGTTCTATTTATTTTGAGTTGCCGAGTCTTATTAGGAATATTGATCTTGGTTTTATAAACTTACTAATTAATCCAACTGAGTTTATTAATGAAGTAGTTAAGTTGGATTTGAAGGTCTGTTTTTCAAGATTCATATCTAATAGATTTTTATCTTTCTTCTTATTTTGCATGCATGGCTTCCTCAAATGAGAAACCTGAGTATCCTCGTCGGCTATATGAGCCTGAAAAAGCTCCGTTTCTGAACCATAGCATGAACCATAACTACTACTTCTCTCATTTGGGATTTGTAAAGCAATGTTTGGGTGACAAAATCTGGGAATCTCTCAAACAGTCTTCAGTTGGAGTCATTTTGAAGCTGGCCTCTAAGAAATTTGTGTTCTCTGCCACGACGGTTCACCGTTTTCTAACCAATCAGTTACAAACAACCAAGCCACATGAGATATGGTTGCTGATTGGTGATTGATCAATCAGGTTTTCTATGCACGAGGTTTCTACAACAACAAGACTCAACTGCTCTCCCTTTGATGAAGAAGATATGTTGGATGTCTGCCACGAAGATTTTTGGAAGGAAATGGGTGTCAGTCCGAATGTAGGGCCTTGTTGGAACGAGCTGGATGAGGTATTAACACAGTGCACTATTTGGACTGATAAGAAAAAAAATGCTCGGTCTGCTATGTGTGTCGTCCATAGGGATTTATGGGATTTCAAAAAGTTCAAGAACTCCACTAGACACAGTGAAAAGAGTACTTGATATGGACGCCTTCGAGAGATATCCTAGGGGTAGAGTGGTGTGTGATAGTTTGATAAATGGAGTTAAAAGTGGTTACTTTTGATAGAGACTCATATTTGGTGAAAGGATTTATTCAGGTTTTACAAGTTTGGGCATATTAGTCTGTTAAAATGCTTGGAGATAAATTTGGAAAAGATAGAGATGGTTTGGATATCGAACCATTGCTACGGTGGAAGGGTTCACGTAAAAGGTTCAAGCTCCCGGATATTCAAGAGAAGGAGATGGAAACACATGGCAAGGTGAGTTTTAATTTAGTCACATTTTTGTGTGTTGTCAATTTTGTTAATCCTTCCTAAATTGTGTTATAGTTTTGTTTATGTTTTGTAGGTACGTGTACAAAATATGTTTACGCAATCTGAAACAGAACTCTATCCACAATGGGATGATGATATACAAGATACTAAACTCGACAATCTTATTCAAGATCTTGTACATAATCGGTATTGCCATAGTTTTTACAGAGAAATTAAAGTGAAGAAACTCGAGAAAAGAAAATCATCTGCACAAACTTCCTTTTGTAATAAAAATAAGAAGGGAATAGAAGGAGCAGAAGAAGAAGTCACTTCTAGAAAGGACAAACTGCCAACACGAGCTGAAGAAGAAGTTTCAGTTGTGAGTTTAACATTTTTCCTTCTGCATTTGCCTTTCTATGTGAATCACTATTACTATTTTCATTACAAATTGTAGGTTCAAGAGAAAAAGAATTGCTCTAATAAGGATCCAGTTGTAGCAGAAGTGGTGAGGGCAGAGTTTTCTGAAATACTAAATGAATTTGGTAAAACACTACTGAATTCAATAGAGGCGAATATTGGGAAAACACTGATGGGTTTTGAGGAGTCTTTGCGATCTAAAGTTGCAGTAGATCAAGCGGTTACAATGGACGCATATGATGTAAGACTGCACACGATGGAAAGTATGGTTGCAGATATTTACAAGCGTTTGCAAATTTCTGAGTCTAAGGAAATTCCCAATGTCATGGCTAAGGATGACAAGAAAGCTGAAAGTAGCTGCAAGACTCCGGTACGTAGAATTTCTAGGCTTAAATCTTGAAGTTATTTTGTTTTGTGTTTTTAAAATATGTAGTCTTTTCTGGATTAATGTCTGTTTAAGAATGGTTGTTTTGTGTTGTGTAACTCTTTAAACTTGTATTTCGTACAGACTTGTATGATTTTGAAATTTGTGTGTTTTATAATCCTTAACTTTGAATATTTGGATAACTAGATGTATGTATATGTCTTGTGTTTGATTTGTTTCTGTTTTTTTTTTTTTTTTAAATGCAGTCATGGTTGGCCTACAAAGTTCAAACATCTGATGAAAGTTTTCTCATTGCATGCGCTACTAAGAAAATGTCAAAGGTTACCAAAAACCATGAAGTTTCATCGAAGCAAGTGGCACTGAAACATAAAGACACTTATGCTTCAAAGCTTCGGCAATATTTGGAAGGTTTGAATTCTTCTGTTTTTTCAGATGAGAAGAAAGATATCAACGTCTCCGATACTGATGAGAATATTCAGGAAAAGGCTCTCAACGGTTTGCTAGATAATCTGACGAGTATAGTAAAAGAAGATGGTGTGAAGGTTGCTATCGATGAGAAAAGACGAGTGCAACGAGCTAAATCGCAGGTCCATCCGTTTGTTGGTAACTCAACAGTGAAGCGTTTAATCCCTGAATATGTAATTGATACGCTGAGTCTAGTGAAAAATGAGTCTCTGAAAAAGTTATTGGATTTCATCAAGGAACATGAGTAAGTTTACTTCTACTTTAAACTAACACACTAACCATTAAATTGGTTGTAACTATGTTTAATATCTTTAATTTACAGGTCAACACCAATGGGTAAGAACAGAGGCATGAAATATGTAAGACTTATGACTCCAAAGGCACAATGGCCTAAGAAAGATCAAGGCTTCAAATGGTTACATGATGGGAAGATGGGGTAAAGTGTTGTCGAATTATGAGTAGCTGTTTATTGTTCTTATATTATTTGCTTGTTATACTAATTGTGATTATATGGTTTATTCTACAGAACATGGTGAACATAATGAAGATGTTCAAAACAACAAAGTGTCTCTATCTTACTAATATTATTTGCCAAGTACATTTATGAAAAAACTCAAAAAAAAACCTTATAATTACGAACTTTGCCACTCAAGTTATTAATAAATCATGTTTGGAAACAGGTATAACTAAAGATAATAGAGTCCGAATTTACTGAGTTAACTCACTAACTCAACGACCTGACCCGCGACCCGACCCAAGACCCGATTATAAACACTCGGATCTAATCCAGACGAAAATCACTTAAATTAAACCGGGTGTTTAAACCGGTCACGTATTGATTTTTATTCTTTGATACGGTTTCATTTGAATGGCCCATTTACGATTGATTTAAGTCCGATAAGCTTGTATTTAAGTGTTTATAGAGTCCGACTTAAAGGGCTCTTAAAGGGCCGAATTACTCTATATTATTAAAGTCCGATTAATATAGAGTCCTTAAGTCCATTTAAGTGTTTGTTATCATTTTGAATTCAAGATCAAACAAAACTATTTTCTGCCTCGTCAAACAAAACTTGCATAAATATAATCATCGCTGCATGATGATCAATGACGGCTGCAGTCGTTAAAACCTGTGGTCATAATTTATAAAAAAAATTAGATAACAAACTGATTGAATACCACATCAAGAGCTTAGGAACAAGGGAGTGAAACATAAACAACTTCCCGAATTGGCAAGCTACGGAATTATGTTCCTCAAAAGATGATCAGGATTCAATGTTGCGTATGGCAATCTACCATTAACAAACATGTGAAACAAAAAGAAGAATCTCAAGTTCTAAACACCTTAAGAGAAACAATAAGCAAACACCAAGCTATACGATATAATTTCATTTTGGAGGGTAAACAGATCAGACTAAAAACTGCGAAGTCGACCAAATGAGTTACTAATCAAGTGACAGAACATAAAACTAAAAACTGAAAATCTTACGCAGGTTCATAACAAGTTACACAGGTTTAACTCAAAACAAGATTAAGCCAAAACTCTATTTTTCAGCTCAAAAGTACCTAACAATGTGATCCAAGATCAAATATGTCCGACCAAAACCCCAAAGTTATACCACATGAAAAAAACTTTCAAATATCAACCAAGCCATTTATAAATTATACTAATCCAACCAATCCTAATATTCTTCTTAATCAACACAAATCAAATTAACAACCCTATTGAAATATCTTCCCTAATCACTTAAATCAAATCATCATTCATAAATGGAATTAGCTCCGGTTATATCTACACTAACCCATGAAATTATCTAACTACATTGGATTGCGTAGGATTCAACGAAGATATTCTTATCTTTATATCATTCCATTTTTAAATACCAACCAAGATCACATACTAACAAATTGATTCAAACAAAGATATTCTTATCATTCAAACATTGGAAAATCTAATATAATAAATGTTATCCAAATGATTTTCGAAAACTAATCAATTCTAATATAAGTTCATTCGATTTGTTGTTTTTAACCAATCTTCTATAAAACAACTTATTTTATATATTTAACGGATTGAAGATCCAGAAGATTTGTCTTCTGTTATTGGAGCCTTGGTTGGGAAATCTTATGAATTTGGTGTCATCATTGAAAAAGAAAATCTACTCTCAAAACACAACACTTTCAAGGGGGTTTGGGTTATGACAACAAATGGAATGATTGAATCTAACTCTAAACAAGAATCCGATGGTGAACCAAACATTTCCGAATCGACTTCTGGTGATCAGGTATATTCGGTTTATAGAGTCCGACTATTTTATAAATATAGTTTTAAAAAACCGATAGCGATCATCTAACCATATATGTTTTAAATGTTTATACACCAATGTTGAGAAGAACTGAAGACACATCAGAATCTGATACCACACCCATGCTTACTCCTTCTTCCAAAAGAAGAGATGAAGTGGCAACAAGCATGGTTTTAGATAAATCTTCTGTCACTAAGAAGACACGGTTAAAAAATGTGAAGTTGGAGGGTGTTAAGAATGGAGAATGAGTACGTGGGATTGTTAGTGTTCTGGATTTGTTTTTGTTTTTTGGTGTTTTCTATGCTTTGTTTTTTTTAATAATGTTCTTCTTGAACTTGAGATATTCTTATGATTTTAATTTGAGATTTTTAATAATAATATTATCATTAATATTAAGTTTTTACTCTACTAACTTAATTCAAACTAAGCATAATATACTTAATTCATATTACTATTTCTAATCCATCAATAGAATCTGGTTTTCGCAATCAATGACACCTAAAGCATTGTTCATAAGATACACCTAAACAACTAAATCACAATATCTTCGAACATAAAAATTGGTTATAGAGTAATGACCTTATTTACAGCTTGGATTAGATGCAGTGTTTTTCTTTTCTTCTCAATTACTATTTCAAATTGAATCTCCTTTATAACCTGCAATATAAAAACAAGTTAAAACCAAACTAATAAGAATTTAAAACTAAATTCAAAACAAGTTAAAGACAACCTCAAAACAAATGAACTTCCTACAAATGAACAATGAACTTTCACAATTACACAATGAGACAATGGCAACAATTCACTAAATACTCACACAAAATCCGAGTTAAAACCAAACTCAAAGAACCTAACAATTAACTTCCCTGATCGAAAGCAACAATTCACAACCACTTCACAAGACTTTTTACCAATTAACAACCGATTCACAATAATATATTAATTCAGAACCGGTTCACAAGAAGTCATTAATAACTATTTGAAGAAGATACGATTATTAATTGCAAAGTTTGGAAGATATGCTAAATATATTCTATATTTTTTGTGCACCATACTAAAATTAATAGTAAGATATTAACAAACAAAAAGATCTCATGAAATATATGATCTAACCTTCATACGATGAGCTAGGAAGATATGCTAAATATATTCGATATTTTTTTGTATCCAAATTAATAGTAGGATATTAACAAATCAAAAAGAGCTCACGAAATATATGAAATAACTTTAATACGATGCTAAACCTAAAGGGTTATGATTCGAGGATAGATCTATCATTGTTTCTCAGCAGATTCGATTTGTCTTCTCCGATTCACATCCTTAAGAACACATGCAACATCAGAAACAAAGAAAATCAATTTAGATCTGGAATCAAACACTAGAAGTTTACAAAAGATTAGAAGGGAACTTTGGAATTGAAATAGAACCTAATCGACTTACAAAACTTTACGATTGGACGATAGTTTTATCTTCATGTCGAGAATCGCTTCGATCTCGATTCACCTTCTAATCGATACGAAAGAGTAAAGTGTATTTAGACAAAAACAATGAACACTTCGAATGTGTAAAGTCTTATCTATTTGTTGAGATATTTTCATTGAAACAGAATGCGCTTCGCGTGTTAAAAACAAATGGGCCTTTAATTCGGTTTAGGGAAATTCAGAAGCCCAAACGTAATCTCTGTGGATCTAAAGCATTGGATCCATTTTTAAAATTTGGATCAAAAACAATTACAAACCCAAATTAAAATAAACAGCCTAATTCCAAAAATTTGATATTACTCAAATTTTTTAGTGTAATTTTGTTTTTAAATATATAAAACTTTGTTAAAATAAAACTAATTTTTTTTAAAAAGTATTAAATTTAATAAGTCTATTGGGTTTTAAAAAATATGTAAAACCTTAGTTTATTTAATATTAATATGACAATAGTGCAATATTTATATATGTTGTATATTTTTATTTTACACATTTTTATTTTAACCAAACCAGCTTATTTTTTTTAAGGAATAAATTACAAAATCAAATTTTATATGCATTTTAATTTCAATGAATATTTTATATGATGTGCAATGATATTTCATGAATGACCAAGTAATTTTAAAAATTATATATCTAATATTAATAGATAAAACTTTTGTTTTTTTATTATTAATATTTTTTAGAAAAATATTTATTTTAATAAATCGTTTAGGTTTGAAAATATATAAATTTTTTTTTATTTAATACTAATATTAGGATTTTATCCGTTCTTATTGTGCTGTTTCTAATATTTATAATGAAGTAACTAATTGATTTGTGTTTTAACTTTGTTTTTTGTGTTATCTTAAAACAGATACATAGTAGAGATTGAAGAAAATGAGGTTTGCTTATAGAAGAAACACAGATATTTAAAATGAATTCTTATTGTTCTTTTTCAAATATTTATATTGAAGTAACTAATTGATTCATGTTTTAACATTATTTGTTTATAGGAGTAAGACAGACACGCGCAGAGAGTACGAGAAAAGAGGATGAGAAAAATCCAAAATTATGAATGTTGTTTTTAAAGAAGTCTTCTACAATTAGGTCAGTGGAGACAATATTGTTGCTGATATTTCTTTAAATTAAATACTTAATGTGTTGTTTTAACATTTAGAATGAAGTAACTAACTGATTCGGTTTTAACTTATTTTTTTGTCTTATCTTTAAACAGATATAGAGTATAAATTGAAGAAAATGAGTTTTACTTATAGAAGAAAGACAGTGATTTAAATTGAATTTTTCTTGGGCTTTATAGAGTTTTTTTAATTTTTTAGATATATAGAATTTTTAAATTTCATTTTATACAAATATTTAATATATTATTAAACTAGAAAATATATAATTGACAAATTAAACAATATTTATAACTATTAATATAGTAAATAAACAAAAAATATAATACACACATAAATATAATTCTTCTAAACTCAATAAAAAATATATATAATAGAATCCTATTATTAATTTCAACCGAACAGACAAAATAATTAATTCATTCAACAATTGAATTCTTAATCTATTAAATAAACACAAAATGTAATTCACACATATACATTTCTCACACATTATAAAATTTTCTTAACATCAATAAATAAATTAAATCATATAATAGACAAATATGGATAATATATTTTACCCGCTCTTTACACATTTTATACTATAATAACAATTAATATAATAATCATCTATATAACAATTATTATGATTTTAAAATAATAAAAAAAAATTATTCTGCACGTAGAGCGGGTAAAATCCTAATTTGAAAATAAAACACAAAAAATGTCCCATAGTATAATTTTCTCTTACAATTATTGCATAACAAAATCTCCAAGTGACCATTTAGAAGCATGAAAACTCAAACTCAGCAATGAAAGATTAGGTCAGTAGATATTAACCAATAGTAACAGATTTAGTTTGCTTTCTCGACCAAATTTATAGCCATCGAAATAGTCTCCGCTGAATTTATACAATTCACTGGTATAAAACCGTAAAATTTTTAAATAAAGGTTCACAAAGGTGGAATGGTGATCAAGAGAAAAAAAAAACATCAGAAGCAATGCTGCTTAACTGTATCCGATAATAGGAATGAATAGCTAGAGTTAGGAGAGAAGATGAAGAAGACGTGGTTTAAAACACAGTAATTACGCTATAACGCCCCGACCGCCTCTACCGGTGAGTCACCCATCCTTCAATCGGGCTCGTGGGCCATCCATCCCTCTATCGGGCTCGTGGGCCCCAC
>OVBI01000073.1:0-178872 GCA_900406495.1 Sisymbrium altissimum | reverse complement strand
AATTATTTTGTTGTCTTAATTTTTACCTATTTAAATAAGTAAAACCAAAAAACTAAAAAACTACATAGATTATAACTAGATTATAACTTTGTGACTTTTATATTTAAATAAATTTAACATAATTTTTTTTCTGCCCATAGCGCAGGAAACCACCTAGTAATTATTGATTTACATGGTACCGAATCCAAAATAGTTCTGAATATGATGTGTTATTCAAACTCGGACAGAAATAGGTTACAGAAGAACCATCATATCAAATGGGTTTTAGAAATCAATATATAATTGCCAAGCAATTCTTAATTACAACCATGAACATCATTCTTTAACACGTTTTCTTCTCAGTGTTTAAACATTTAAAAACAGTTAGAGAAAGATGCGAAAACAGGGTTAAGAACTTGCAATAGTTGCATTCAGTTCAATTGACTCCATCAAACGAGAGCTAATTCTTATCAACGTTTATGGATTCATATGTATTAAAACATTTAGAAAAATGTATAAAAGCAATTAAGAAAAAAGCTTCCAAATGGAGGATGAGTGTGATCTGGTAGTCACCCACTTAACAATACATATATAGTTGGTTGACTAAAACAAAAATAATAGTTGTAGTTGTAGACATAATAGTAATCCGTTCTAATCTCTCATACCTAAGGGGGCTTACTATTTGGCAAGAACCGATTGGGTGGTCTGTTATGCCCCCAACGATACGACGCTCCAATATTTTGTAAAATGTAGAACAGCCAATATGTACGTCAGTACGTGTAACCATCATCTCTAATATTTTCAAAAAATTATTTTCAATATATTCTTATACCCATTGGCAATTTAGCATCACGCTACACTATATAAATATATATTCCATTTGACAAGACGCTGACTATTGTTTAAGGACGTGGATATATATCGCCGTACATGCAGACGAAGGACTTTTGACACATCATCTTCTACTATGAAATGAATCATATATGCCAGGGGCTCCAATCAAATTATACTCCAATGTTAATTCGAGAATTTACGTACGTCTATATATATTCTTGAATATAATCTAGATAACTAAGATATCTAGACGTCGTTTGTTGTAAATGTAAATAAATAGTTTTTACAATTATGAAATGCTGAACTAAAATCAACTAATTTCTTAAGATAAATATAACCACCGAATAACTTATTCACAAAATACTTTATCTACCAAATTTTCCAATAAAGTTAAAGCATGACACTATCTTAATTAGCCAAATAGAAAGGAATTAAAATGATTATATTAACAATCAAACTAGATTGGAATTGCATTTTGTTCTTAAGTCTTTTACCTCTAGATCTCAGTCACATGGTTTTTAAATAGTTACTGTAGTTGTAAATACGTTTTTTAGATTTTTAATGTTGGTGTCTACAACCAAAAAAGCATAGTTATATGCCAATGTATAATATCGTTAAATGTTGTTTCTCCTTCTTTGTTTAAATTTAAGTTTGTTTTGTTTTGTTCTCCTAAAAAGGGCATGTCTTTATCGAATAGATTCAGCATTATGTGCTTGCATGATACCTGATGGAACATAAAGCCTAAAGGAGATTGTCTTTGCTCATTATATTTATAAAATTTTGCAAAATAATCCCTCTTAGTTTTAAATATGCAGAAATAGTTCCTTTGTTAATTATTTATTGATAAAACCATCTCTTCAATTTTATGGGTGTCTATTGTTTTTCATGCGTTGGTGAAATCTATTGGTGACTTTCAAAAGTATAACTTCTCAAAACTTACAAAAAAAAAAATCAGAATTTTTACAAAATTTAAACATGTGTGGAAATTTCCAAAAAGAAAATTACAAACACTTATACAGATATAAAAAAAAAAAGTGTTCTGAAATCTTATAAAACTTACATTGTAGTATGAATTAATCTTTAAAACTGGATGACATGGAGCAACAACCACTAGGGTATTGAACGAGTATACAATATATATATACACATATATTCTAGAGTTTTAAGAATATGATATATATGTCGAATCAACACTACAATTAGACTCTCGTATGAATTATTTATAGGCAATATACATGGCAGAAGTAGTATCAAGAGTTTAGTATCAATTAGTATTTCAGATATAATAAGTAAACGCATGTATCTATAGCCTATAACGAAATTTGGTGGAAAATAAAAAACTCTGTTTACAAAAAAAAAGTCATGGACTCTATGGAAATTTTCTTTTTAACAAGAACAAATATATTATGAGTAATTTAATAACAATGGATAACTTCTAGTATACTACAGAAGATAAGTTATTTAAAATGATATCAATATAGCAAAAGAAAATAAAAAAAATGATCGCAGAAAATTATTGAATAACTTTAATATAAATATATTTTTATCATGATTATTTTGAAAGAATAACTTTCGTATGATGTTTAGAAACTTTAAGAAGCAAGTATACACTTAAATTGCTACTTGGCTGGATCCACGTATCGCTACTTCGCCATTATTTGGATTTTATTAGGAAGAAGTTGAGAAGATTTAGAATTATAAATGCTAATTGGGTAATAAATTGGTTTGCTATCGCAGATCTTCATTGGAGCATTTCCTGATAAGTCTTTTCCTAATATGAACTTTGATTTTCATTTGCAATGCATAAAAATTTATATTGTAAATTAATAATATTATATATTTTCCCTTTCGAAGATTCCGAGCATCTTTTCGATTGTAAATTGTTCATTACTTTCAGACTGGAAGTAATAAAGGTCATTCCACCAGTATAAACTGGCAGTGTTTACATTTTTTAAACCGTTTTAGAAGCTCGACAAAAGAAGGTCAATTCGATTTGATTTGTCTTTCGTCGTTTTCTTCGAGTAAATGAACCAACAACATATTGTAATTTAATTTATTGCAAAAGGGACTATTAAGAAAATTTGCCACATTTTTAAGCTTCTTTCTCTTAATTGTCCCCTTAAACGTTTAATCAGAATTAAATTAATGATACGAAAGATGTATTTTTTTTATGGCTGTACATTTGATTAGGATATCGTACACACATATTTGTTACAAAGAAGTTACGCTACGATTAAGTTTTTAGTAACGCATGTAAGTTCTTTCATCATGTTAATTAGAACCCCAACCTTTGCTTTCTTCTTTCTCACAACCCCACTTAAACTTATAATCATTAGACAGATTGGGTAATTATTAGCTACCCCATTGCTATTAGAAAACTTAGCACGATTAATTATTCATCACTTTGTTTTCCTTTTCTTTATCATATTTTTAAGTAAAGCAAATGAACCGGCCAATGTGAAATTCCCTTTAAATATTGTTTTAATAGTCAGAAGTCATTCTTCCCCACGAATGTCTCGTGAGCGGAAAAGAAGAAAAAAAAAAAGTAAGGAGAAAAGGATATTATTAGATAAGTGGAGCTGAGTGGGCTTGTGATTACCGATAGATCCATCTTAAATTGTATTTGTATTTTTATAAACAGTTGTTGATTAAGCTTATCAAAAATGCAGTCTAGTGGTTTGTAAAATTGTTGCCATTATGCTATTATCCAAATTTAATCTGCCAGTGCATCTTATTGACCAAAAAAATATTGTTAATTGACTTAGCAAGAGATTAGTATTCAAGTTTATGGGATCAGATTAAATACAGCTACTCTTGGATATAACAAAATAGAAAATCAATATGTACAAAATTGATATAAAACCTCAATACTAATACATTAACTATAATCTATAAAAAAAACAATGCCAATCACTGCTAAAAAAACTAAAAAGTGATTTTTAGATTTTTATGCAGAAAATCATTTTTTTAAAAACTAAACAGCAAAATAAATGTAAAAAAAAACAAAATTTGTATATCAAGTTATTAATCTTGTTGCAGATACATAATTGTCATGTCGCGGTAAAGATAAAAGATGCCGAACTACTGAAAACTTGAAAGCTATATTTTGAACGTACAATAAAGAACTAACAAAGACAATATCAAATCAATGTTATACTTACAATAAATGGCACTCCGGTTTCATATTCATATTGTTCCCAAAGAAAACAACATTATCCGAATGGATTGCTAGTTTGCTACAAATGTCAAGTTCGCCAATGAGTGTGTCAAATTAATCCTCTCTATATATGTATTCAGTAAGGAGGAAAAATTTTAAGAGATAAAAGTCTTGTTATTTTTGTTTATGGAGAGATTATTGGCATTCGCCTTTTCTAAACTCCTACCACATAACTCTAAAAGTTCATTATTTTGGTATGTATTTTATGTGGGATTTGAAGAGAAAACAAAAAAAGAGGAGACAGAGAAAGTTTTGCCACCATCTCGACTTATTGATTAGACAGTGAAAAACTGATTAAATACTTTTAACATTCATACAAAAAAATAAAAACTGATTAAATACCACTAAAACGGAAGAGGAGGAGAGATTAGAAGAAATCATATTTTAGTGTCCTAGCTTAACAACTCTTATATTCTATACCAAGCTCAAACATAATCCTCTTAATATAACATTAAGGTATACTTTTATTTGAGTATAAAATAAAAACATATTAAAAAATTTAATATATATATATATATATAAAAGATTAATTTACTCTAAAAAAATAGAAAACTCTAAGAATAGAGTGGAATGTAAAGAATCATTATAACATCAGACCTTTCATAAACTCCAAAAGAAATTCAACAAAACGAATAAGTAAAAGACGAGCAGCATGTAACTTTAATGTGGTAAAAGAATAGTATGATAAATAAGATATACTATTTTCTAGTTAAAAAAGAAATGAAAAGAAAGGAAAAAGAAATATTCTTTGTAATGAAATTGCTCCTCATATTAGGTGTTTTCCATCTAGTTGTAACTTGCATAAAACTCACATAATCCTTATCTTAGTACGACACCATGCTAAGAAGTAAAATGTATTGTGGGTTGTTAAGAACTCATGTGGAGATATTTTCTTTTGGCAGCGGAAGAACATTTTTATAGACACGATTTAAGTTAAAATTAAAAATTATATATATAGAAAATAAAAAATATAATTAATTTTTTGTGATTTACCAACTGAATCTGTAAAGATTATATTGCAGTCTGATAAAAGCAATTGAGAATTAAGTGTTTTTAATTAACAAATCATAAAGAAAAAGAATATTTCAAACTGTCAAAAATAAAATACGATTGTGAATCTGTATTTATAGTCATATGTAAGTTATCAAGAGTAGTCTGCTTTTTTCAAATAATTTTTTTTCTTAGAGAAACATTTTTTTGACAAATCTTAGAAAAAGCTTATATATTTTTTAATTTAATAATTTTGTAAAGCATAATAAAAAAAATATTTGTGTTTGGGGCACTGATGCAGCTAATGAGGTACTAACCAACGCATAGGGTTGAAAATTTGTATTGTTTTGTAGAATTTTTGTATAGTTATATTCTATTTTTCTGATGGTGGTGTTTTTTTACTTTTGAATGCATTTAGTTAAAAAAAGGGAATAAAAATCAGATGAATCCACTTTGATACCAATCAAGAATAAAAGTTAAATTATTTATATATATATATATATGCTAAAACATAATAATCATCTATATTATTAAAACATGAAATATTTTTAAAAAATATTTATGCATGTTTAATATTATATATAATACCATTGAATATGAATGAATATTAAGAGTAATTATAAAGATTAAATTTTTTCTAATAAATATGTTTTAAATTTTTTAAAACTACAATAAATAAGTATGTTTCTAAAGAATCTAAATATAATAGATCTAAACTTTTTAAAACATTTTACTTTTAATTTAAATAAAATTATTTGACAAAAAATAAATAAGAAAAAATATTTAGATACTCTTACAATTACTAAAAATTTATAGAATATGTTTTTGTGAACTACTTCGTCAAAATTTGTAAATTGTAATAGATTAAATTGATGAATTAACTTATTATAATTTAATAAATATGAAACTGCATTTAAAAGCTAAAAATATTTTTCGATGAATAAAATATGAATATATATATACACATTGATAAGTGTATTATATAATTATACTATAACTATATAATTAATTAAAATGATATAATATTTTTATTTATTTCAAAATAAAGTTATTAACACATCTTAAATTATAAATTTCAAAAATATATTTTTCATATAAAATAAAATAAGAAACTAAAAAATACAAATCAACTAAAACTATCATTTGTTCTGACAACATATTAAAGTATATATTATATTTATAAACAATAAAATTGTTAGCATATTTTAGTATATATATATATCCAAAAAAATATTGTCTTAAGAACAGAGTACAATATAGTAAATATTAAAATGAATTGAAATGTAAAATTCTTTGAGTATACTGTAAACTTTTAGCTAAATATCAAACCTTCAAAGCATTTCATATTTATTTGTTGTAAAAAAAAAATTAATCAGATATTAATTAATTATTCGGTTTTTTATACAGCAAATAACTTCGTATATTGATCATTATGTGGCGAATTCACTTTGAAAAGAGAGATAATCCGTCCCCAAGTCACAAACATATACAAGAGGAAATAAGGAACTTTATGCTCTTGTTTTTTTGACAAAGATACAGTATGGACATCCTCAAAACAGAATCAAAGAAGTAGAAAAGTCATGAAATAAATTTCTAAGACGAAAAGTTAGCATTGTTCGTAACATCAAATCTCTTGCACGGAGCCATTTGTTTGGCAATATAAACCATTTCGTTGCTCTTGTCTACATCCTCTGGAGCTTCAGTGCCGACGCCTTCGTTAATGTCTTCAACTTGATTTTCTAATCTCCAAATTTTAGTTTCATGCGAGGCGCGGTGTGTAGTGTGCCTTGTGATGATCTGTTTAAACCGTTATAAACTTTATTTATCATATTTAGCAATCTGATTAAATATATCAAATTATTTATGGAAAAGCAGTATACTGAATTTGTTTCTATGCCTATCTCTTTCACTTTCCAAAAAAGATAAAACATAAATCTTGATTGCTAATGTAAAATGATTCAGCCCAAACAAAACAAAAAATCATATTGAAATGGTAGAAATTTTGTTGGTAACAAAAAGAATTCTGCATTTGTCTGACAGATCTGACGGAAACAATTTTGTTTGGTAACTTCGGTCTTTCTTTTTTTATTAAAGGGCTTTCTCTCTTCGTTCTACGAAATTCATCGATTCATTCATCAAATATTCCACATTTTCCACTATCCTATAATATTACAAATTGGAGCGCGACTTGTAGAATTTCTTCCTATTCTTTCTAGGGTTACTAAAGTTAAACAATAGCACTACTTTATTGTAGTTCAAACTAACGCGTAAAGAGAGTTCTAACGCCTAGGCTAGGCACTACAAAGCCTACTAACGTGTCTCCTTTATACTTTTTATTGATCTCATACTTAAGTCAGTTCCCATGGCCTTTTCGGATATCAGCTTGATTAAATTATATTTCATAGTTTGCCTTATATTGCACTACTTTATATCAAATTTATTTTAGTTATCCTTTTTTTTTCAACAACATACAAATGCGGATAATGATGTCTAACACAAACTACTTAATTACATGTATGTCTAACTTAGCCCTTATATATATACTAATAGAAACATATATTTGAGATTTATATACCATATATTTTGTAAGAGAATTTAATGTATATTGTTTAGGCAAAAAATCTGACGTGATATCACGATTAGTGTTACTTAAAAAAAAGTATTCAATGAATTATAGATATAAATTTAACCATTTGATGTGTACAAACAAAAATAACTACTTAAAATAATCATTGATAAAAAAAAATTAATTTTAAACCATATTTGTTTTTATAAATAGTTATCTTCTGAAAAATAAATACCAGATGGTAGGTATATGTTTTTCACAAAAGAGTAACAATGGTATATAAACCGTAGAGATACAGAATAATAGCTGTCTTGAAACAACAATATAAAAATACTATACAACTTTAATATTTATACTAGTTCATCTTAATTTAATTAAATGATATCGCTGAAGAGCAAACAAAGAAACTATAGTTTTAAATCTCGCGGATTATGTAAATACTAGATACTAGTGTGGTATATTTATAATAAACACATGTCCAAGGTACTATATGGTATGGTAGGGTAGGATACTACTTACTAGATTCAAGGTGATGCTATTTGGTTAATTACGTTTACGCTCGAAGTGGCCAATTAAACAAAATGGATTAGGTGCGTGTATTTGTCTGGCTTGGGATCTTTACTCCACTCGTACCTCCATCCAATGAAATCTCTCTATTTCTCATTGTGACATCCGAAATGACGAATTTTTTGCAAATATATATATAATCGAAGGCCAAAGAGAAAACCCATGGAATTAGCAAAAGGACATGCCAAGAAGGTTAGAACTGTGGTGTCAATTTGTACGAATTTGGTATCCATGTATTATTTTAACCAACCAATTAGTCGGCATGCAATTAAGGAATTTTGTTTACCTTCATTAATTTATGCGATGAAAACCAAACTCGTGAAGTTGATGGTGGCGTTATTTAGATATGCAGAATCCCATTATAATATATCGAAATGGAAAACGTTTTTCATATTGCCGTTCATAATCATGTACATATCTCAGTATCTGCAGTAACATCATTTCTAGTTTGGTGTTTCCTTAATTTACAATGAAGTGGTTAATATTCCTAATATTACTTGTTGCCGATACCCAAGTGGGATTTCAAAAGTATCTCCATCCATAAAATAAAATATTCAAATAGTTTCTCAAACAAAACAAAACAAAAATTCTAATATATTTTAATTCTATAGTTGAACTATAATTCAACAAAAGAAGAAAATAACTCATTTTTGAAAAACATTTGTTTTATGATATTTCAAAGATTTTGATTGGAGAACTTTTTCGCTCTTTTTTTTATTGGTTAAAAATAATAATAATGAGATGCTCACATGAAAAGTTCTCTAGAGCTGTTCTGATATTTTCGATACTTAGATCGTATAAAACATCGGGTACCCATCAATCGTGATACTAAAAAAATCAATTCATAATTTTTAAAAATGTATTAGAGTTCTACCAATTTTTTTTCTATTTTTCTTCCTATAATTACATCGTTAACTATTTAAATGATGCATCATTTAATAGATTTATTGCATCATTTAAATAGATTTATTTATTAATCATATATATTGTACGCTGTAAAATGTTTCTAATTAAAGCCAAAATTTCCAATACTGCTACTCATGATTAATCACTCATCAACCACCTTAATTTTATTATTATTTCTACAAAAGCTTAAAAAAACAAAGCAGAAACTCCCTTGACATGTAATCTAAAAGAAAATATTATAATAATGTCCATATACACCCAATAAAAGCTTGGCAAATAAAATGATTATTGAGGAGGGCGAAAAGAATGTATATAAAATGGTACTATTTAGGGAAAAACACATGAAGTACAAAGTTGCCAAATGTACGATCTATGTGGCTGGCGAGTGACGAGGCACGAGAGTTCGTCACTTCCGCAATACTAAGTTACTAACTCTATATACACAGAACATTTGCATTATGACAATATAGAAGAATAATAAATGTATAAGAAAATAGTAATGAAAGGTTTTGCCGTAAAACTAAACAAAAGAGGTAACAC
The DNA here is from genome assembly GCA_900406495.1 of Sisymbrium altissimum. NCBI lineage: Eukaryota > Viridiplantae > Streptophyta > Magnoliopsida > Brassicales > Brassicaceae > Sisymbrium > Sisymbrium altissimum. The sequence goes on along the minus strand of OVBI01000073.1, from coordinate 169,273 downwards.
GTTTCGAAAAGAAAAAAAAAAAAGAAACAAAAGAGTAAGAGGTCATAACATATTTTGGACTCTATATATGATTTAAATATTGCGGATAGCTTGATTTTCTCTATATAGACTTTTTTTGTTTGGTATCACTCTACGGAGATATTTAATTTACCAAGGATTATTTATGTCATATAATAAAGTGTACGATTTCTTTTTCGTTTCTAATTACGTATTGTCTTTTGATGCAATACTTGATATAAATGTACATTTCGTATTAATTCTAGTGAATACGTTAAATATAACTACATATATATTGTCATTAAAAAGGAAATAAAAATTCGAGCCGTCTTTTGTATTCATAGAGGACCGTTCCTCCCAAAACCCATAAATTAGCTCATGATATAAAAAGGAGAAGAAGCAGTCGATGGGTTAACCGACTACAATGAATATACATGTTGCGGACTAGAGCTTTATTGAAAGTTCTTAGATCAATTTCTAGGTTAGTCAGCTATTGTATATGTTGTGGGCTAGCTTGTTCTTTCGCGCGGAGATAAGTTGAATATGTTCATCGTAGATGATAGATTGTTAAATACTTAAATGTAAAATATTATACTTCGTTAATGGCAATATGATGTAATAGACTGAAAAATATAAATACTCTTTGTTGTATATTAAACTCATATTATTTGTGGAGACATTGAGTGATCATAAGACAATCAAAAGATTACTTACATCAATCTTTGAGATTTCAATGAGGTAAAGAGTCAAAAAGTGTAGTGGAACACAAAAATCTCATAGGTGGGCAAAAAAAAAAGAGAGAACTCCATTAAATATATAAATTCCTATTTAAGTATTTTTAAGCACATATATATATACACACATATGAGAGATAGTCACATCATAACTAACAATTTATATATCTCTCTCCCCTATAAGTTTTAATGGCAATTTAAGAGACCCGTAGTTCTCTGATCATCCTCCGGTTTCCACTCTCAGCAGAACACAAATTAACGATAATCTCTCACTCTCTTTACTCATTCTTCTTATTTGGATAAGATCTCTCTCTATCTCTCTCTCCCTCATTTTCAGCAGATTCAATCCAAACCCTAACCTCTTTGATTCCGATCGCAGAATATTAATTATTCTCTTCAAGAAACCAATTATAAATACTTTGACGAAACACTTTTTCTTTTTTTACCATCCCTCTTTTTTTTATTCTTACTCCACGCCATAAATGCCAAATTGTTCAATCTGTCCTTTGCCCTTAATTACTGTCACCACCACCACCACCACTTCTTTACTACAAACCCTTCTCGTATTCCCTTAAGAATACGTACTTCAAATACATTACAAATAGACACCAAGCCCCTCCTATATCAATATAAAAGCACGATAAAAGAGAGAGAAGCGAGTCTTGGTTTAGCTTTCTTGATATGGATTTCTGTTGGAGGAGAGAGATGGAAGGTAAACTAGCACATGACTACTTGTCATCGGCAAAGAGCCTCCACGGCATGGTGACCTCACCGCGCCGCATCTGCGTCGTCACTGGACCGGTGATCGTAGGCGCCGGACCGTCGGGACTAGCGACGGCGGCTTGTCTCAAAGAGAAAGGAATAACTTCGGTATTACTCGAGAGATCAAACTGCATAGCGTCACTATGGCAGCTCAAGACTTACGACCGACTCCATCTCCACCTTCCAAAGCAATTCTGTGAACTTCCGCTTATACCCTTTCCCGCCGATTTCCCAACTTATCCGACGAAGCAGCAGTTCATCGAGTACCTCGAGGACTACGCTCGGAGGTTCGATATACGACCGGAGTTTGGTCAGACGGTTGAGTCGGCAGAGTTTGATGAGAACCTCGGGATGTGGCGCGTGACGAGCGTGGGTGAAGAGGGCACGACGGAGTATGTTTGCCGGTGGTTGGTGGCTGCGACGGGGGAGAATGCAGAGCCGGTGGTCCCCAGGTTTGAGGGGATGGAGAAGTTTGCGGCCACCGGGGTAGTTAAGCACACGAGTCATTATAAGACCGGTGGAGATTTCGCCGGAAAAAGGGTTTTGGTCGTCGGATGTGGAAACTCCGGCATGGAGGTTTGTTTGGATCTCTGCAATTTCGGTGCTGAGCCTTCTCTCGTTGTCAGAGACGCTGTGAGTCTCTTTTTTTCTTTTTATTGTTTTAAGGGAAAAGTAGCTTGACGATTATCTTAACTTTTTCTTATGCGTTTTCGATCTTTTTTTTTGGCTCTTTCATTTCATGTTTGGTAGAGTTCTTCTGTGCTAAAAACATGATTTTTTTTCGTTTAATTCAAATTGATCTTCTGACATTCCCAAAAAATATTTCAAACTCAAAGATATTACCTAGCTACTTTGTTACAAACGTTTTTTTCTTCTTCAAGTTTTACAATTTTTAGGATTCTGTGTTTTCCTAAAATTTTATCTGATATCACTATAACAGATTCTTTTAATTTTAGATTGTACTAGATAATATCCGGTTCTATATATGAACCTGTTTTGAGAAGTTCTAGTTAAACGAATTTAGATAGAGAAAAAAAGTTCTAGTCAAATATTTATAAATAAGAAAAAAACTTTGATTGAATACTCATGATTCAATCTTTAAAATCATTAATTTGACGATTTGTTTCAAAAAGTTTATTTAACCTATTTCATTGTACTATTTTCATAAGGAACCCACTTATTTATACAAAATAATTATAATTTAATCATTAATGTCTCTTTATTTAGCTGGAGATTTCAGAAGAATCATTTGTGCACATTGTATAATACTTTTTTGTGCTTTTACAGTTAAAATTTTGAAAATAACTTAAATTTCTTTTGCTTTTCAGTTTGATAATTTTCATATTTGATTCATTGAATTTTTTAAAAATTTACTGGAAAATACAAAGGCTGGTATTCATCCTAATTTAAGATCTTATGCTGTCTTTTTAGGCCCTTGTGACTTCAAGTTCCAACAATTTGTTGATATAGTTTTTTTATAAATAAAGAGGTTTACCTAATTTCTTTAATACGGAAATACTATTTTTATAATATTTTTAGAGAATGAAAACTATCAGAACACAAACTTTATTGGGATTATCACAAGCACGCGCAAACATTCTCACAAAAAAATAGTCTCTCAAACATTTTAAAATTATTAAATATACGAGATAGAATATGATTTTCTCTTTCAATCCATATTTGCTAATTATGTTTTCTTTTTTAACTGGTGAAGGTGCACGTCCTACCACGAGAGATGTTGGGTACTTCGACTTTTGGGCTGTCCATGTTGTTACTCAAATGGTTGCCCATCCGGCTCGTTGACCGTTTCCTCTTGGTTGTTTCCCGGTTCATCCTCGGGGATACCACCCTATTAGGTCTTAACCGACCCCAGTTAGGCCCATTAGAGCTCAAAAATCTCACCGGCAAAACTCCGGTTCTCGATGTGGGGACACTTGCCAAGATCAAAACAGGAGATATCAAGGTACCGTATATCTCAATCAAATATGATATATATATGTCATATATATTTACGTTAATAACCGGTTTACTGATTGTGATATTTGATTTGTTAATAACAAAAGGTGTGTTCCGGGGTAAGAAGATTAAAACGGCACGAAGTTGAGTTCGATAACGGGAAAACGGAGAGATTTGACGCCATAATATTGGCAACTGGCTACAAAAGCAACGTACCCTCTTGGCTAAAGGTAGTCAATAATGATAATATAGTTATTTTCATCTTTTTCCACTTTATTTAAAACAATCACTAAACTCTTTTTTTTTTTTTAATCATCTTTCATAAGGTTATAAAAATATATATCCATTGAGCAGTCGCATTAAATTGGTTTTAATAAACAAATAATTTTGCAGGAGAATAAAATGTTTAGTAAGAAAGATGGATTCCCAATACAAGAGTTTCCGGAAGGATGGAGAGGGGAACGCGGGCTATATGCGGTCGGGTTCACAAAACGCGGTATTTTCGGAGCATCAATGGATGCAAAGAGAATAGCTCAAGACATATACGAATGTTCAAGAAAATCTGATCAAGCCCATAGACATATACAAGTGTTCATGTCAAGAAAACCTGATCAAGCCTATAGTAGATTACTAGAGGGTTGAGATATGAAAGGTTTCTTTCCATCAAGAAACAACATAACTTGAAGACGCAAGTACCGATCGAAGAAAAATTGATGGCTTTGGGTTTCAAGGGAAGATTGGGGAGTGATGTAAATTAAGACTTATCTCCAGCTGCAATGCAAATTGGGGAAAAAAAGAATGAAAAGGAAATTTAGTGAGAGTGATTGTGGTGGGAATTGATGATCATCTGCCCAAAGGAGAGGAGGGGACCCTCTCTCTTTGCATGCTTATAACCCACTTTGTAAATCTTTCTATACCTTCTTTCTATGTTTCTAATTTTTTCTTTTGTTTTGTTTTTCTTTTTTTTTCTTTAGTTTCCTTAGTTAGGTATGCTCTATGTTTTACTTACCTTTTCGGTTCAATTTTTTGGCAGAGTATTGTGGTGTTTTTTGTTATATACAGAGTATTTCCTTAACTAAAACTCTTGCTTTTTTGTAACGAACATAAGAGTAATTATATTGTTATAAATAAACAATAATAATAAAGCTTAGAAAAAATGTCCAATGAGTGTGTCAATGAAATTTCGTTGTCGAAATGATTTCATTCCCTAGTAGAAGTATCATATAAATATGGACCACTGCTTGTACATTCGTCAGAAATTAAGACCTGCACATTTATAATTCTGCTGACCCTTTTTTCCAATTATTGCTAGATGTACGGTCTCCACATGATTTATTGTCATATTTTTGAAATAAAACTAGCTATAGCTATATAAATCTATCATAGATCTCATGTCAGATAGATCGTTCCATTTAGATTTCATCATGGATTTGTTATCTCGGCCGTAGTGTTAGGATGTCTAAAATTCCTTTAATTATGCTCATATGTCTCTTTGGTGGCTGCTGTGAGATTTTGTGGAAAGAAAAGCAAAATCTATTTCATAAAAATCAGCAAAACTTTTGTGAAACCGTATATCCTACGACGGCAAAATAAAACAACCATATCAGGTATGACTTGCAGTGAGCGACGTCAAACAGTGATAATCAACATAATTTGCGTAAGTTATGAATGTCCATAACCCAACGGTCAAGACCATATTTTTAAAGTCAACTAGAATATTTCCAATGAAGATCTCTATTTTAAGGATGATTTCTCTTCAAAATAAGAATTTCAGAATCCATTATTCTAGTGCCTTTTTTGTCCTCAAACTTCAATACTAAAACCTCAAATTTTTATTTTTTAAATTGAAGTTTTTATTAGGAATAATTTTAATATTGAGTCAAATTTTAAATAAAACAAATTAAGAAAGAAATAAAGATATTCTAAAAAATGTGAATCTATAAACATCCATTATTTAAAAATTTGAAGATGAACATTCAAAACTGATTATTCTAAAGATTCAGAGATAACTTTATCTATAAAATAGTTATTGTAAATTTAATATCAATTTTATCAAATAAAGAAAGGACACAAACTTAATCTTAAATTTGATCTAAGTTGGGTTAGGATTAATAACAAAATCACTTATAAATAGAGAGCGGGATTTTTTTACAATGAAATTGAAAGCATGAGTAAGAAACATATATAGAAAAACAATTGATATTTTGACAATGATCATAATCCATAGATTGATTGACTATTTCTTAATTCTTCTTATCTTACTATTCAATAGATCAGTAAAATTCAATTCTAATTTTAAATTTTGTATTTTTGTAATTATATAATGAGCTATATATATATATATTCTCATAAACAGTAATCAAACGTTTTGTGAATAAATATTAAATATATATTAAATAAAATATTACATAACATATTAAGTAAATATATATTACTTGAAATATAATTATATTTAAATTTTAAATTAACCCTAAAATGATGGAGAAAAATAAAAATAGGCAAAAAATTAAATTATATTACTGACAATAATAGGCATGAGTTTATTTGATCGCAAGATTCATATAAAAAGAATAATTTAAGGAAAAAAATAACAATAATTTTTGACTTTACCAAATCTATGGATATTAGATTAGTGATTAAGGTTTGGGATCGAATTTACTTAAATATTATTTTTGTAGTATAGAATGTTATTTGTGTAATAATATATAATATTTAAATTTACAGGAATATATTTTATGTACTTATGTGATATATAATAATATGGACTAAAATGAAAAGCAAAATTCTTATGATGATTGTTTATATATAAAATTTTTTAGAGATTTTTTAAAAAATCAAATTTGATATTTCATTATTCAAAACTTTAAAATTTAAATATTTAAAAGTGGGTTGAAAAAAATTTCAAATTTTGAGGAGTGAGAATGTATTGAAGATAATGTTTTTAATATACATTTTTTTATTCAATTCTGTTAAAAGGAATAAATAAATAATATCATATAGGGATAATTTATTATAGATACCGATTATTTTTTCTGAAAATTCAACATATAAAGATTGGGATGATAAAAAATAGAGAGAAACAACTTATAATTCAAAATAATTTTATAGTGAAATCAATATTGTAATAAGATTCTGAATAGTGATTCAGTCATTTTAATCATATAGTCACATGATAGTAAAACGATATCAACAATGTGATTCAGTAATTATTAAGATGTGGAGAATTTTCTCTAAACATGTTTATTAACTGTTATGCTGCAGCTAGTTTTCTCTAAATTTTATATAATAAATCGCATTTGAAAAATTATACTATGGTGCAATAATTATATTCTCTTATATTACAGCTTTATCATTTGTATATTTAATAATTAATCATAAAACATAGATTTAGATTAAAAAAAAATGATAATTGAAAGATTATACTATGGTGCAATAATAATGATGATATAATAAAATGTTAAAAAAATCAAACAGTTCTAAAGAATTTGATGTAAAATGAACTTAGGCGGATGTGAATGGTTTAACAGAAAAAAATATATACTATATTTTAAAACCAGTTTTTTTACTTTGTTTGTAAATTTATCAAATAGTATCAGCTATTTAAGTTGCATTTACACGGAGAACCAATATTGAATCTAAATTGATACCAAATAATTTTAGTTACTTAACCACAAAATTATAAGCTTTTGGCTACAAAACACGGAGACATCTAATGAAAATTGGATTTAACAAAAATAAAACAAAAAACAGTAATGGTTTTTTGAACTTGAGATCATTCTATAATCACCAGTAATGATTCTGTTTCTTCCTAGTCTTAGGACCAATACCCATGTGGGTGAACTTAAAAGTCATGTGATTAGAGAACGTATACTGACCGTAAAACCATGTGGGTTCATTGTACAAATTGTCATTATGAATGTTTTACTGCTGGCCAGTAACTTGTTCAAATCTAGACGGAATTGTGTTCCATTCAGTTATGAAGTTGTGGTCAGAAAATAGATATTAAATACGTAAAATAAAAGATTAAATTCTGGCAAAACATAAGGGAAAAGGGAAAAAGGGAAAAAGGGAACAAGGATCTTACAGAAATTTACTTTTGTAAAAGGCACATAAGTAACAAGCTGGAGCCCTACACTTTTGCCAAGCTGTTGGGGAAATTTTAGGAAACAATATCAGATACTCAGATCCCAAATCAAATCTTTCAATTTTATTTTTGTCAACATCAAATCTTTAATTTGAAACATCACTTTTTTGTTTTAATTAAAACTTGCTGAAGTAATTAGTAGTGGCTGACTCCAAGTAGGCAAACAGATTTGATATATCCTTACAGTTCCTAGTCCCACATTTTTAACATAAGAAGCACTTGCTTTTTTCAAATCATGTTATTGCTTTTTTTTTCTGAAGCTCTTTTTCTTTAATTTTGCCTTTTTTAGTTTGTGCTTTTTATTGGCTCTGAATTATATAGTTGGCTTGTCAACCAAATTGTGTTGGAAAGTGGTGGTGCTCTTCGACAGTAAACGGCATAGACGATTACGTCCATGTATCTTATACACATGACTGGGAAAAATCAGAATATGTTTGACGAGATTTTCATGCACTATACACATGAAGTTCTATGTTGCAAAATATCTCTTTGCTGCGACCACCAACAACAACAACAAAAAGCATATATATATATTTATTATTTCACTTGACCAAAAAAAAAAATTTATTATTTAAAAGTTCATATTAATTAACCCTATGACGGAGACTGTTAATTAATAGTGGAACGTATATATGGGATTTAATCAAGTAACGAGTTCAATTTTAACTATGCAAAATAGCATACATTCATACATATAGGTTATGAATTGTTATAGAGGATTAAACACTGCCAAAAGAAAAAAAAAACCCAAAGTTTGGTAGTTTTCATTAAAATTAAGATACCAGGCCAAGTTTGATTTTTTATTTAAAATAAGTAAAGACGCAAATCAAAATTATGGAAACTAACGAAACTGCAAACGGAAGACAAAACATATATAGGCACTGATTGGTATATAGACTTTAGAGGCTTTGTGGTTTTGTAAAACTATGAAAGCCAAAAATTTAATAATCAGACTTTAGGCTTTAGACAACTTAAAATTCCGTGTAAAGCCTTTAAAGCCATCTTTTCAAAAAAAATTTTATTTTCTTCATCTTTTTTTAAAGTTAGAATTTCAGGCTTTAGAAAAAAAGTCACAGTTCTAAAAGCCAAAATTTATACAGCCAACAGTATACAGCCACAGCCTAAAACCACAGTCCTTACCAATCACAGCCATAGTTGTTTCAAGAGTTAGTTAAACGGACGTGCTTTGCAATTAATTTAAACAAATAACATCAACTTTTTAAAATCATATATATAAGAGTGTTAAAACAATATAAATTTTGATCGAATGTTCCAAAAATAAAGAGACTCTATTATGATTAAAAAATACTATACAATATTTTCTATTATATTTATGTTTTTATAAGCTATGGTTTGGAATTTCCAATAATCTTGTTTTTATGCATGTTTTTAAATTGTTATTTTGGAGATCACGTTTTCTATATTGAGATGCGTCATCATCTATAAAACGATTGTGAAGCTACATTAATGTCCCAACCAGACATGGTTGTTTTGTTCTCTGAAATGGTTCGTTTGGTAATTTTCCAGTTCCGCTAAATTTACCGAAAATTCAATCTATAAATGAATCAAAAGACAAAAATGATAACGATAACGATGACATTGACAATGCGGTATGGTCGTTAACTTGAGTATTATCCGGGTTTCGGAAATCAAAGTTAAAGGTGGATATGTCAAATGCTTTTCGAGACTCCTAACCATAGGATAATAGTCAAAAAACCATTATACGAAAGTACTATTAGTATATTAATAGCTAAGGAATAGTTTGTCTAAAAATACAAATTGTTTTTGATAAATAAAAAAGGATAAAAAATGCAAATTGTTGAAACAAAGTGTGCTTTGTTTTCCATTGTAATTTAATGCTGTTAGTGATTTCTTGGGATTTTGATTAGCTTTGTTTGAATAGATTAGGTTTTAAATACTTCTATTTTTCCAGATCTTTTAACATGACTTTGACACACATTTTTTTGAGAACGACATAAGTTTGACATACTTAGAATAGTTTCCCTGCAGTTTTCTCGTTAGAACGAAATTGGCAATTGCCATAAAAAAAGAAGAGAAGGAAGTTGGCACGATAGACCCCTACCTGCATTTTCATGGCCATATATACAATAAGTTCAATAACCATTTTTTTTTATTCATTTCTAATTTACTTCACGCTTTCAATTTCATTCGGAAACTCGACCGTTAAATGGATACTTAAATTTCGAGTACAATCTACTATATACATGTATACAATGCATGAATTTACTGTTCGTATTAACTCTCTAAGTTGACCACGTCATCTTTTCTTTTAACGGCCTTCAAGTTATACAATCCCAAATTTTAAAATACAGGAATTATTTCTTTTTGCCTCATATAAACCCACATTTTGACTCACGTCATTGAATTTGGGGTCAAACCCTCGAACCAAGTGGAGGAGCTATTGGGTTCTTATTCGTCCATCAACAAATTAAAACAAAAAGACTCTCTTTATATGTATATTTTACATATCTCATATTCTATGTTTTAAATGATAAGATCCAAATATTACATAGGCTAGAAGCCTAGAACTAATATATATCAAGAACTTAATTGTAGCATTAACAAATATAAATAAGGTGCCTCAATTGTGTAGTATAACCATTCTTTTCCCGTTATTATCTTATATTTTGAAGTAAGGTTTAATTCAATTTATAGTTCACTTAAACAAATGAGGAGTAGTCTGACATTGGGAATATAGAGAGAGAAAATCTAATAACTGAAATTTCCGCGGGAAAGAACTATAAGTTCAACTAGCAAAAAAAGCAACTATAAGTTTAAATAAAAGAGGGAAATAAGTTTGAAACTTAACAAAAAAAAAAATCGTTTAAACATTGGTGCAAATTTGGGAAATGTGGTCCATATGAGTCTGGTAAGTGCATCTTCTTCTCCTCCACAACAAGGGAAGTGATCTCGCTGGACGATCCAGCCGCTGTCGTACATTTGGCACTCATGGGTCCTAATTCTCTCTGAACCATCCGATTCCAAAAGCTTTAAACTCTCACTGGTCCTTCGCATTCAATATCTTAACGGTCTCAAATGGACCATTTCAGTTTTTTGTCCGTCAAAGTTTTTTTCCGATCCTAAATATATTTAGAGTGGGAAAAGAACATCGGACGGTAAGACTAGCAGTCAAACGTGACTGGTCCTATCATCCCACGGTTATGGATCGTTGAAGCTTTGATTGATCAATGATTAAAAAAGAGTAATCTCGGATTTTAAATATCTGCCACCAGATTTGACGTGACGATACATCTCTCCATAATTACTCACGAGGATTTTAACTAATAAAAGCGACACCAAACTTTACCAATATTTGTGTTTTCCTTATTTGCTAAAAGAAAAAATGATTTTCTTTTAATGAAACTCATACTAATTTCAAAAATTGTGTATTTGTGATGGCTCCAAATTTCAGTGTTTACAGATATGGTTATGCAAATTAGGTTCGTTTTCAAGCTCAGTCGCTGGCGAACAAAATTACGAGTGGTGTGTGTTAATGAAGAATATTTATCCCGAACTATGTGTTTTTGTAACTAGCTCGATGCATAAAAATAAATACATATACCATTTTATCATTAATACGAAGCTGTCCAAGAAAAATAATCGTGAACCGAAATACCATTTTATTCGAGGATATTCATTTCACACACTTAATCATGGCTTGGACATATCAACAACAAATTACGTGATATATTTCAATGATATAGTTATTATTTAACCTATGACTCATATATATTATTATGTTGGAAATAATATTCATGTAAGACTCATAAGTTGGTCTAATTGAGATTATTTGTCAAAAATATACTTTATAACTATTCAAATCTGTAATTGATGTTATTATTTAGCGTTCAGTTCTATGCAGTTATCACGGTAAGCTTACCATCTACTACTATCTACGGTGAGATCGATCGAAAATTCTCAAAAATTGTAAACCACACTTTTAATTAGTTTGTGTAAAGCTAGAGATGCGTAGAGTGAGAAACGCGTCAATTGATGTGATGAAAGTTACTCATCAGAATATAATTATTTCAAAACAAAAACATCAATCAGTGGTTTTTTCCTTGCATCTTTTCAGCCATCTCCAATCAATGTACAATCAGCATCAGTTCATGTACTCTTAAAAGAAACCACAATAACTAACAACATGTGTTGCTTATTACCACGTAGTTGCCCAATACAAAAAGCATGATATGAAAGGTCATATGTAATCATGACCCATTCTTGTTGTTTTACGAAATATAGGCTTAAAGAGTTCACTAGGTGGAAGAATTTGCTTAAGCGCCTTCCACATATTGAATCTGAAAAACGAGCGATTATGCATGCATGCCACGGTCAGATACCTTACATTGAAAGAGTGTGTTAAAATTAGGGCTACAAAAGGAAACAAAAATACTAGGGTTACAAAACTTAAAAGGAACAGAAAAATAGGGTTACATATTGGCATAATGGAAATATTACATATACAGCAATGTGAATTCAGCAATTCCATGTTCGTAGAGTTTTCCATGTAATCATTCTTACAAATAGTTGATGATTAATAAACATTTCCTACTGAAAAAAAAAAGTGTAGCTATATACGGACGCATGTGTGAAAAATCAGATGAGTACATACAAACCTCTCTCTCTTACACATGCGAAGAGATGAGACAAAGATTCTATAGTGGAAGTAAGTGAGGAAATGAGGTGCAAAGAGTGGTCCTAACTAAAAGGTCTCAGAAGATACTAATGCCTTCCCAGTGAAATGCAAGCGATTAAGATTACAAAAAAAAGTGATGTCTCTTCACTTTAGGGTCCACTCTTCTTCTCTCTTTTTTTCCTTTAATAGGTCAATCGAAGAAGACGGATCGTGATCGTGCATGCTCATTATTGGATACTTCTTTCTCTCTTCTATTTATTTTTTCTTAGCTTACATTACAAGAGAAAGAATAAGTGCTTAGATTCCAATATAATATACACATATATTTCGTATCAGAGTTTTGTTCATCCTACTCGACAAAACGTTTCTTGTAAACAGCAATTTCGATAAGTCATTCATGCACTTCACTATTGAATAACTCAAAAGCGAATATATACAAAATTAGATGCTCTCGAATTTTTGAAAGCCAATCTACAGTTGGTTCCCAATTTATCCAAATTTATTCCCTTTTTTGTTGATAACGGATATTCCATTTTACTCATTCGATTATATGATATTTTCTTTGTTGTTAGTCTTTGTCGCTAAGCCTTGTATATAATCTAGACAAATACGTGATTTTTTTGTTGTTATTATATAAAAAGAGGAAATTTGTGGCATTAGAAAATTGAAATTTTATAGAAACACATTCTCGTAGGCGTAAGTTATAGTGATAGTTTTTTTTTTTTTTTTTTTTGTGCTAACTTTTTTTTGTGCTAACAAGTTATAGTGATAGTTGACCACCATCTTTTTCAATGCGTAGTTACGACGTTAACTAAGGTGGGTGTCAATTTATATTTGTCAACAATAGTATCGTTACGTAACTTGCGTTCGCTAGATACACTAAATCGTCTTACATACTATCTCTCTATATTACTCTATATGGATATACTTAAACTACTGGTTAATCATACCCATTGTTGGTCATTTCTTTACTTCGTCTATTGAGTTATTTAGTAATGAAGTAATAACGACCGTTAACCGTGAAATAGTCAAATTGTTATTGTAGAAATTAATTAAGTCAGATAGCTAAAACTGAAGCATATCAGAAGTTGCGGGCCTAATGGTTGGTGAAAGCATGACAGTGTGATACACTCACTCAATCTCTCCCATTTCTCCTAAATTCTCACTTCTTTATGCTTTTATCAGTTTTCATTTTATTTCTTTTACTAGTAAGAAGGCAAATGATGGTGGCTCTCAACGTGTGTGTGCGTGCGTGTGTACACTTCTTCAAGCCTCTTTTCCTGTTGGCTGTTGAGTGCGTAAGTTCCCAGTTTGATGATTACAAAACGTTACATAAGTATTCACACGATTTGGTTTATTCCTAGATGCAAGTTACTTGGGCCGTAGGAGGTATACACTGTGCCGTTTGAGAGTGGTATTGGGTTTAGTCCATGATTAATGCCGGCCTTTTTGATAAGGCCCTTCGTTTCTTCTACTACTCGGGTTTTTATTTTTAGTTTAGTATAGTAATTAAATAGCATACAGAAATATCATCGTTACTTTTTTTTTTTTTTGCTTTTTCTGGCAAAGGGTTTGATGTCTTTTTTTGTTTTGACAAAGAGTGTTCATTATATAGATTTTGGAGTTTTAAAATTTACAAAGATGGTGGACATTAAAAGCCTAAACCGAAAATAAAAATAAAAACAGAAAAAGCCCAAAATAGATGTCATAGACTAATAGTTAATAGGAATTTCAAGCTAGAACACAATCATATTTAAAAAAATCAATACCATAAATTATATAAAAATTGTTTAAACCCAAGTTGTAATTGTAATAAAAGCTCCGAGAGAATCCGGCTTGGGAAATTTTTGGAATCCCATGATTTGATGTTTGTTTCAACTTTCAAGAGCACAATTTCTGTATTCTGTTGTTGTCTATTGATTTAGATATGATATGCTAAACCCGTTAATTCGCTTCCAAATGGATCTCCAAAAGTGATTAAGAAAACGTGTGAAAGTATGTAATTGCGAATCATGTTTTAATAACTGATTCAGATTAGTGTAGGACCGCATTGTTTCCAACAATTAATTTATATGAAGAATAATTGTGTCATTGTCTATGCCTAAAAGTTAAGTATATGAGATGAAATGAGCTACCATTGAAGAACGTTACACAACAACAAATTTGGAGTCATTCTTGTATTATGTACCCGGGAGGCTAACAAAAATTCACATTAACCTTAGTCTTTATATTTTGGCAAGATATGCATGGGCATGCACGCATTAGATGCACCGGCTTTGGCTTGCTAGCTTGTCAAACATTTTCGGCGATTTCTACATCTTTGTGTGGTCTAGAATTTTCTCATGGCCACTGATCTTTTTAAAACAAAATAATTGTACAATACAAGATAACACTATGAAAAAACTACAAATTTTCGTCGTAGGTTGTGATATGATCTGTGAAAATATCAAAATAGACATATGTAAACAATAACCTACCGTTCAAGCACAATATTTTCGAACATGAAAAAATGGATATTTGGCCGATTAATGTAGTTGTTAATTCTTGGAGCGCAAAGATTTTGGCTTTGGTTAGTATATTGTAAAATGGATGGTATTGGGTTATGTTGGTTCACACTGGTTTAGATGGCCCCGGTTAAGTCCCGCTTATTGTACAGTTTAGCTTCTTTTTTCTTTTTGGGGGCTAAATATTGTACAGTTTAGCTTAGATGTGGTATATAATACTGTAAAGCACACAATTGTAAAGATTAGAAGGAGAAATTATCTTTTTCCAGAATAACAAATTTTTTCTCCCTTCTTCTTCAACACGTAACAGGTGGCGTTGAAGATGCTCTGATGCAACTGAAATTCACAGTTAAATGGGCTTCACATACCGTGTACTGAGTAATCTATTAGATTTCAGTCTGAAACAGACAGCTCGTTCTCGTTCTGTTATCGTAAGGTTATCTATCTTTTGTTTACATTTTCTGCAGTTTAGTTTGTGTTGGCGTTTTTATATATATTATAATATATTATTCACTATAACTTGTAAATATAAACGAAACGATATGCATATATATATATATATATTTTTTTTTTTTTTTGTCAACAAAACCCTATACATATATATCATGGCCTTCCTTTTGGGGTGAGAGTTTCTACTAAATTATTAGTATGAACCGATAATAATAAAATTAAAGTACATCGGTTACACACTCATTCAGTCATTCTCCAATCTCCAACCATGGATAAAAAAAAAAAAAGTCGACAATAATAATGAATACGAATGTATTGGTAAGCCATAAATGAGTTAGTTGTTCGCTTCAATTTTCTCTGTCTGAAAAGTCCACACGAAAGTTACGATTAATTACCATATACTCAATGTCTCTTTTGGTTTGCTTTTGAAACTTTTCTCGATCGAAGTGAAAAAATATATGGCCACATGACACCGAAGAACCGTCCAAACATGCTGGAGACCGTAATTCATTAATGGTAGTTCGATTTGGATAGAACTAATTGAATTTTAAAATATAAATCACCATAAGTCTATAAGGATTTTATCAAAGAGCACACTCTCATGTGCAGATTTCTGGTCTATCGCATTACGGATGTCATTCGGAGTCGTCAAAGTCAACTGCTGAATAGTAAATGGACATGTACCAAGGGAGAAAATATAAAGATCTCGAGGAATACAGAGATAATACTTATAAAAATTTACTGAACGCACAAGGAATGGCACAAGGAGAATGGTTAAAAGAAACAAAAATGAGGCAAACACACAAAGGGTTATGTGGCTGCAAACGAATGCGTTTTTGTTAGAGTTTATGAGTGTGTTCTCCTTCTAAAATCATATATTTTTTGGGGTCCCCCTGATGATTCATATTTATAGAAGAGTTTAATCATATATATTTAATTATGAGCTAGTATCCATAGTCAGAACTGACTACTATGGATAGTCTAGATACCAAATATTTGAAAGATGTGGTTTTTGGATTATACACTTGTCGGCCTTTCGCGTGAACCACAATGATATCTCGTCTCCAACTTTCTATACCCAAGAGGGGTTGACCCGCTGCGCGTTTTATTTTTTCGGTTATATGTCCTTTCGAATGGACCGATGCGGGAGACCATCTTTTTCGTTGACATGGGATACTACTTTAGCGGGTGCACTTTGTGCCATATACAAATAGTAATACAAAGTGCCATATACTACGTTGACATGCCATATACTTAGCTGGTTTTCTTCTGATAGGTAAAAGTTATCCCGAACACTCTGTATGACTGTATGTTCATATTTTATAAGTTATCTTTGTCAAGGATTTTTTTTTATAAGTTATTCACAATACGCTGTCCAAAAAAAAAAGTTATTCACAATACATAACTTTTTGTTTTGCCGAACGAAATAATTTTTCGTCCACCTCGTTATGTTAAAAGAAGGATTGTACGATATCAAAATTATGCGAAGCATAGGGTCATTGTCTTAATTATATGGAGCCTGTCGGTCCATTTAATATAACAAACTTATACAAGACAAATGTAAGAGAGCATGAGCAAAAAATAGCAATTAACGAAATACAATAAAAGGGTCATGTTTTGGTCTTTGATAATTGATATGCGGATTTACTCTAAATTTTAACTGACGACTGCATGTTCTTTAAAATATGATGGATTTTTTTTACATGCATGAGTATAATAATTAAAAGTTTAATTATTATCATCCTGAAAACTAAATTTACAAGAAATAGTGTGAATTTTGATTCAAAGTATCCATTTATATATGCCAACAAGAAAAGGAAAAAACCACTAAGATAATATATTAGTTTGAGAGAATTATTATTTCTTAACAACTTGATTATGCAGTTTTTTATGATAGTGACACAGTTACCATACTATCACAAACCATTAGATGTAATTTCTATAAAAAAATTACATAATTTTATATTTCTAGTTTCGAAAATAATTGTCTATCAGGTAACTAATTTTGAACAAGTAGGATTTCTTTTTATAAGGAAACTTAAGTTTTCGTTCCCAAGATTTGATATAAGTAACAAATCTGATCGTTGACAAAAGTCATCTTTTCCATGATACGTAACTTCCCAACTTTAATCTAGATTTTGGACCAAGGAATGCTGAATCACGCAAAGCAAAACATTTGAGGATGATTCTTTGCTTTTCTATGGAATTGCTGTAAGACAACAACAGCCCTAATAAGAACCTCAATGAAAGAAAGAGCGAAACCGACGTCGTATGTAACATAATACACCGGAAAAAAAACAGGTGAGATTAAAAACACATGTCCACACATGGACAGAAAGAGCATTTAAGGAGTAGAAAGCAAGTGGTGGTTAGGGAGTATCGAAATAATTAATCGGCCCAAATAGATTGGTAAGTGTTAGCCGTCTATATCCATACTAATAATAACTTCGACCTCATATCTTTCTACTAAAAGTCTAAAACCCTTTTATTATAAATTCTACGTACACTCACACATCTCCTCAATTCATCAAAAACCCATTTCTATACTAACTCCTACAAAAAATGGCGATTCGGCTTCCGTTAATATGTCTTCTTGTTTCAGTCACGGCGATTGCGGCTGATTTAACACCAGAGCGTTATTGGAACTCTGCCTTACCAAACACTCCCATGCCAAACTCTCTCCGCCATCTTTTTACACCAGGTTAATTGTTTTTTTTTTTTACATGCCTACTTCATATTTGTTTCCTCCTAATCTTTCACCACTATTTCTTCTGTTAGAAATTTTATTTTTTTCTTATATCTAGTTCAAAGAAATATGATTGACTTGTAATTATTACAATATTTATATATAACTATTTTTATTTGTAACATATATTTGAAGATATGTGTCACAAGCTGGTTGGTTACATGATCGCTGATAATTTGTGAATCTATACGTTAATCGCAAATAAATGTCTCCTCACCAAATTATTTCGTTGTTGCAGATTTTACCGAGGAGAAAAGTACCAACGTCCAAGTAGGGAAAGGAGGCGTGAACGTTAACGCCGGGAAAGGTAAGTCAGGCGGAGGAACCGCCGTGAACGTTGGAAAAGGAGGTGTACATGTGGACACCGGCAAGGGTAAGGGAACACACGTGAGCGTTAGCGGCGGAAAAGGTCACGGCGGAGGCGTCGGCGTCCACACGGGAAAACCAGGAAAGAGAACCGACGTAGGAGTTGGTAAAGGCGGCGTTATAGTGCACACGCGCCACAAGGGCAAGCCCGTCTATGTCGGTGTGAAACCAGGACCAAACCCTTTTGTGTATAACTATGCAGCGAGCAAGACTCAGCTCCACGACGATCCCAAAGCGGCTCTCTTCTTCTTGGAGAAGGACATGGTTCCCGGAAAAGTTATGAACCTCAGGTTTAATGCGGAGGACGGTTACGACGGAAAAACCGCGTTCTTGCCACGTGGAGAGGCGGAAATGGTGCCGTTTGGATCCGAGAAGTTCTCCGAAATCTTGAACACTTTCTCGGTGAAACCCGGTTCGGGAGAAGCCGAGATGATGAAGAAAACGATCGAGGAGTGTGAAGCGAAAAGAGTCGGTGGTGAGGAGAAGTATTGTGCTACGTCTTTGGAGTCGATGGTCGATTTTAGCGTTTCTAAACTTGGCAAAGATCACGTCCGTGCTGTTTCCACTGAGGTAAATAAACTAAGAACCATGCATAAACCAATCTCCCTTTTTTACGGCTAAGGTTTGGTTATGTTCGAGTTTGTTAAAGTTGATGATGTTTCGATTATTTATTTACTTTAGATCCGGTTTTAATTCGGTTCAATTTCAGCTAATCACTACTTTAATGCAAGAGGTTACATCTATTTTGTTTTCTTAGTCAACTATAAGTAAACATAAAAAAATTGTTAATAAATATCAGTTTACTATATAGTCAAATTGGGTTTTAGCTTCGGTTATTTGTTTTCAAAAAAATATAAAACACCTTACCTTACAGTTGGGATTTAGTTTCATTTGATTAATATGTGCACGCCTATCGGACTCTGGTTGACTTATGTAACCTTGGTTACTACAGGTGGCTGAGAAGAATGCACCGATGCAGAAGTACAAAATCGCTGCTGCTGGAGTAAAAAAGTTGTCGGATGACAAGTCAGTGGTTTGTCACAAGCAGAAGTACCCATTCGCAGTGTTCTACTGCCACAAGGCGATGATGACGAGCGTTTACGCGGTTCCGCTCGAAGGAGAGAACGGGCTACGGGCTAAAGCAGTTGCGGTGTGCCACAAGAACACATCGGCTTGGAACCCAAACCACTTGGCCTTCAAAGTCCTGAAGGTGAAGCCTGGTACCGTTCCGGTCTGCCATTTCCTCCCTGAGACCCATGTTGTTTGGTTCAGCTACTAGAGTCTAGATATATGCTTTAATTTCTATGTTGTGGGTTATGTAATAATGTTTGAGACAATCTATCTTCTGGGATGTTTTGGTTATGACTTATGAATATACATACATATACATATAGTAATGCGTGGTTTCAATATAATCGATGACCGCAGGCATCTATATGTTTTTACTTTACGTAGTCTTTTTTCTTATGGCCTACTTTCTGTTTTGCAAGAATATATGGGTGATAAAACTAATCAAGTGATACTTAAGAATTTCCGAAATGACTGACTGATTCAAAATTAAAAAGTTGAATTAACAGACCGGTTAGGTTGACAGAATTGTCTGATACATGGTACAGTTAAATTAGCTTTGAAAATAACATCCAAGTCGTGTGTCACTCAATTTTCACCGTTTTCTTTGTTTATTTTTTTTGTAAGAAAATCGTTTGTATCTTGAGCGTAGTTGTGGAGTTGATGTGTAAAAGGAAATGAGAGGTGGTCAAAAGAATTTCCAAAAAGAAACTATATAGCAAAATCACAAGCCTGAAAAATAGGAATTGAGTCAAAATCAAATTTCAAACTTCGTTTGACTTTGACCCCCACCTAAACGATTTCAACAAAAAAAAAAAAAAAGGACTAATTGGTAGACTTGAGAGCGAGGGAGTTGAAAAGACAACTCGGTCCGATATAAATTGGAGACGGTCAAAATGAACTAGGGGCTTAATCGTAAAAGCATAAGTTAAGAATGGATAATTAAACACGATTAAAAAGGTATTTTGAATAGCAACATGCAGAAGGAAAAAAAAGAGGGGAATAGAAAAGAGCTTGTTTGGCATATAAAACATAACAAGGCCACACTCTCCAAGTTTCCTTTTAGGAACTGCGTTAACCAAAAATCGCAAAACGCGATTTCTTCTTCGGAGATTCCTTTTCTGCGTTGTTGCTTGTTCGAAATTTGGGGTATCGTGTAAGGTAACTGTTAGAGGAGGCTGAGAGAGAGAGAAATAAGAAGAAACAGAGAACGAAGTGTGGTTGTGGTGGATTAACGAGGAAATTAGGGTTTCTTTGCTTCTTGCGATCGCCGGAAAAGTTCAAGGTTCTCGGTTTCGCCTACATTTGCCGAACTCGCACTGTTCAGTTCCTCGAGGTTTGGGGTTTCTTGTTCTCCGTCGTTTCGTCGCCCCCGAGAAAGAATCGGTTCATGGAAACTAAGACTGATCGTGTGCTTAATTGGTGAACATTAATGGTGGAATAAATGTTTAGATTCTTAGGATTTTGTTTGCGTTTCACTGTCATGAATCCGAACTCTGTGTGCCTCGGCTTTCGCGTCGTTTTTTTGGATTTTGTGAGATTGCATAATATTAATATTACTGTTCTTCTTCGTGGAGCCCCCTTTTTGTTAACCTTTTTTTGTCCTGTAAAAGTCAATAGCGTAGCAAATGCATTTTGTTTATTCTGCTTCTGTTGAAGATGAATACATTCTTCACCACTGCTTCTTACTCTTAGTATTACTTAAAGAAGCTATGATTTATGTCAACTTTTATCACTGCCTTTGCCTCTTTGTTCAAATGATGTGGAATGCTGATTTTGGGGGACTCTTTTCTTTTTTTCTGCTGCATTTTCTAGGGAAACCTGCTCTATAGAGAATGGAGACGTCAGAAAAAGTCGATGGCTTACCATTTAAGTGGGGTAAAAAGAGAGGAACCGGTTTAGAGAACCAGGACGTTCAGTTCTATGAATCTTTCACCTATGATGGTTGTGAGTACTGTCTTTATGACTGTGTCTCAGTTAAAGGTGGTAGTAATCTAGACTCCCAAGAGTTCTTTGTTGGCAAGATCATTGAAATTTGGGAACACATTGATCACCGTCAAAACCCGAGGAGAATCGAGCTTCTCTGGTTCTTCAAACCTTGTGAGCTTTCCTTGTGCCTCGAAGGAGTTCAAGATGTACTTGCCAACGAACTCTTCTTGGCTTCCGGCTCAGGTGTTGGCCTCACCAATGAAAACCCATTGGTAACTGAGTTTTTTTCTTTCTATGCTGTTTTTAGTTGATGATGGCATCCAATTTCTTGCTGACTCATAGACTTAGCAATAGTTGGCAACTGAAATATCTGATTCTGCTATTTCTCTTTACTTAATTTTGTGTGAGACATTTTCTTCTCCTTCCTGGCATTGGTTTAAAAAGGCTTATTATGTGTATTGATATAACATTATTCTACCAGGAAGTAATTTCTGGAAAGTGTCATGTTGTATGCATCTCCAAAGACGTAAGAAATCCACAACCCTCTGATGAAGACGTCAAGTCGGCCGACTTTCTTTTTCACCGGACATTTGATGTGGGAACTTCCAAAATCTTGGATAACTTTGGTGATCAAATTGCTGGAGTTGATGGTACATATTGTTTTCTTTCACTTATCCCCTTTCATATTCAGTTATGTGGTTGATAGCTATTTTGACTCTTTTATTACCTCATATCATTTCGCTCTAATTGTTGCAGTTAAATTCATCTTTAACAGAGTCAACTGGGAGAAAGAATCTAGTGATGTGGAAAAATTGGTAACCGACATTCAAAGGATTAAAAATAGTTTGAAACCAGATCTTCCTTCCACTAGCGGTTCAGTTGAGCAGAATGAACGTAATGCGGGTGATTTCTCTGGTCATTGGAAGAGCGATTATGGTCACAGGAAAGATCAAGATAATGAATCTCATAAACAATTGGCTAGGAAAAATTCTACACTTGCAGAAGAGAGGTCTAACAAGGATTCTGGTCGGCGTGATGGTGAACTTGGCCGTTTTAGCGCTTCTGGTTCTAGGAGGAATGATTGCTATGGAAGGAAAGACCATGACGATGAAGTTAAAAAGCAATTGGCTAAACAAAAATCAAGGCCTGCAGAGGAAAGATGCAGTAACGATTCTTACTGTTTGGATGACATGCTTCGAAAGAAACGGAGGCTAGATGGTTCAATTGCAGTATCAGATGGAAGGACGAAAGGGCCGCAGAAAATAAGAAATGATGGTCGAAGAGATATAGAACCTACTAAAAAAGATGCCATGGTAGAAAAATCAAGGCTTGCAGAGGTACGACGCAGTAAAGATTCTTACGGTTTGGATGACACGCCTCAAAAGAAACGGCGGCTATATGATGATTCTGTTGCAGTATCAGATGGAAGGAGAAGAGAGTCGCAGAATATAAGTCATGATGGTAAAAAAGACATCCAACGTATGAGAAAAGATGTGATGGTAGAAAAATCAAGGTTTGCAGGGGAAAGATGCAGCAAAGATTCTTACAATATGGATTACATGCCTCAAAAGAAACTGGAGCTGAATGGTTCTGCTGCAGTATCCGATGGAAGGACAAAAAAGTCGCAGAAAATAAGTCATGATGGAAGAGAGGATCCTAGAGACAAAGTCAGCAGAAGAGAAGTATATTCCCAGATGCCTAGCTTCACTGACAAGAACCAAGATCTGCGGATACCAAGATTTTCTCAAGGAAGAGGGACCAGACCTCCCAGATTTCCTGAAGGAAAAGAGTCCAGACCTCCCAGATTTTCTACAGAAAAAGAGACCAGACCTGCAACTGAGAAAAGTCTAATCAAGAATGCCAACCCTGATCGTAAAGTATCAAGACACACTGAGGAGAAGATGTTGACCAATGCCGATTACAGAAGAGATTATCGAGTGTCCGAAGTGACCCAAAAGCCGAATGCTGTAAGTTTTATATTACTTATGAAACCAAATTTGTATGTGAACCATGCCATATAGTTTGAATGACGTTGGCCTTAAATTGGCTGCTTGCGAAATTTTACTCAGAGTATGTTGTTAAACTTCCTCAGATAAAAAGGGTGTGGTTGTGCAGCTACTTAAACTTTAAACTTGAACTTCAAAGACGGATGTTCCTAACAGTTTTCTGGTTTCCTTTTTCTTGATCGCAGGAAGGAAGCAAATGGTTCCGAAAACTTGTAAGTAGTTCTTCCGTCTTTACCACACCAGTTTGCTTTACCTTCGTTATCTTGCTCGACATGCTTTTTCTATAATGTGAATAGAGTGAAATTTATCTATTCTAGTGATATGTTATAGGCTAGTTAGAAACCATATCCACTATTATCATTTTTACTCTCTGAATTTAACTAGAATGCTTCTTTGAAATCCTCAACTTTTTTGTTTCATTGTTGATTCACACCTTCTATGGCTACACATTGCAGCCTCCTTTAGTCTGGGTGGTTATCAGATTCTGTAAATCATATCTGGAATCGCCATCTGGATTTTACATCTGCACTGACTTTAAACTGTTTAAATCATAACCAGACTTGGGAAGAAAGTTTGAGTTGTGCAGAAGGGAAAGGGACTCTGGTTCTTCTCCGAAACTTGGATCCTTCGTATACATCTGATGAAGTGGAGGTATTATCTAATTTGGAGTTTTTTTCTCCCTGAGGTTCTATGATTATTTTTATTTTCAAACTGATGTAATTGTCATCGACCAAGCTGTGCAGTGCATCTTTTTGCTGGTGCACCTTTCATGTAAACCTATATCTAACAAACGTGTGAATTATTCTTCAGAATATAGTCTACTCTGCTTTGAATGAGAAATGTACGGCAAGGATGATAGAGCGGACGTCAGCTACTATTCCTCATATTGGTAAGTCCACCATTATACTGGCATCACAAGGGGATAAGATGCTATTCACTTGTGGCCGAAATAAATTGACAATCATAAGTCTCTGCCCTTTTGATTTTCCTTACCTAAATCTACAACTGGAATAAGGACCCTTACATGGCATCTCATGTTTGCTGTTATCCAGGTGAAGCTATGGTGATATTCGAGACAATGGATGCTGCAAAAAGGGCAATTAGAAGACTAGATGAAGGGTGCTTGTTGCTACCAAATGGAAGGTAAGGTTTCACATGAGATATTCCTCTTTTTATCTTAGCTTCAAATTATTCCTTCAAAAGTTTAGACATCTTTATACTGCGCTGTCTATCATGACCATTCATCTGATTGGTTCGTTGATGTTCACATTAATTTGTAACCTAGATAGGAGTTTAGAAAGAAGAAATATCCATGATCGTTGACCATGTTGTCAAGGGATTTGCTTTATGTATAACTTATAAAGGTGATAATGCGAAAGAGAAACAAAAGTGAATTGGCATTCATTTATTGCATATATACCAAAAAACATTATACTTTGAAAAGTACAAAACGTTTTTTGCTTATTTCATTTAGCTTCATAGCTCATATATCTTTTCTGGACGATTAAAGCTTTCACTTATATGAACTTTTGTATAAATAAAAAAGAATCGTTTTGCTTTCCCTACTGGACAGGATACTTGTTGCTAGTAGTGCTAAGGTGAATCCTCCACTTATGCCGCCTCCACTGCGGTTCACTGGCCATATCAAATTCAGAGAACTGCGTCGAGGGAAGGTATTTTTTTTACTCCTCACCCTAAAACACGTACAAGTAAACATGGACCACTCTTAACCAATGTGCCTATGTTTTTGTTATATATTTGCCAGAGAAGTACTGCGGTTACATCACATTGTTCTCAGGGTAACACCATTGAGTTTGACATGGCCATGGATTGGTGCTTGCACCGAGACACATACGAGCTGACTTGGAAAAGGATATATGAGGTAAACATTTATCACAAATGTTTCCTATCAAATGAACTATTTTTTTTTTCTGTGTAAATGTCCAGGCTATGACAGTGTATAAACTAAGGAAAGCTTTCTTCTACAGTGAAAGAAACCGAAACCTTATAGAATTTTATTCTCTAGACAAGGTTAATCGTTCAATTGACTTGTCTTGAGTCGTGGTTAATTATAAATGTTAAGTTTCTTTGGAGCTACTAATAAGATATATCACCAAAAAGTAGGATATAGTTCTGTCTTGGTTTGATATTTCTTTAATCTTCTCTGTTGATATAGTAATATCATCTTTTGTTTTGTCATTCTGTTATCTGTTTCATTGCAACCCAATGCACTTTCCTTGACTTCTTTAACGCAAATCCTTTTACGTTTATTGTAGCGACAAATTGAGGAGAATAATAAGTTGCAGTTGGATGTCGAGCCAACAAAACATGCGTAGTTTCAGCATCAGCTTGTTGTGTTCTAGTGTAAGTAAAAAGCCCCCTAGGGAAGTTATTATGTCTATCATCTAATAAAGCAAGTGTGAAGACTTTTGTCTTCTTGTGTTTCAGAATCCGAGAATTGTACATGAGAAGGAGAACAAACAGAAGAACAATCACGAGATATTGGTAGTTTCGTTGATGTAGTGTCATTCTAAGAACATGACGCTGCCGTGTCCATCCAACCCCAACCAACTTTCAACGGTAAATTCATTTTTTCATATATGCATACAATTTCCGATCAAAATCCGCAGGAAATCAACTTTAGTTTCTTGTCTCTCATTGCTGTTTAGGAACATCTGATTCAGTTGGAGTTTTAGAGGGACGAAAATATCTCCACTTTTTTCTTTGGTACAGAATTTTTTTCTTTTTTTTTTTCTCGGTAAAGTTGGTTTGGAATTGTAAACCAAACCTCTTGAAATTGCTTGTAGAAAACTAGAAATATCAAGTGTTAAAAGGAAAGCAAAAGATCTGATCCAAACAAAAAAAAAAAAAAAAAAAAAAAAAAGAAAGAACCACCTTTTTCAGTCGTGTTGATTGAATGGATACAAAGCGTTACGTGTTGAAAAGGTGTGCAAAAACGACGCCGTGGTGCGTTGAGATATGTGACCGTTAGGTCATCCTATTATTATTTTTAAATGTGAATATATAGACAAGACACCACTATGCGGTAAGAGAGCGAGTACGTAAAGATTATCTAAACTCGCGGGCGCGTGGTAATTATCAGTACATCTCTCTCTCTTCTGTGTCTCTCTCTCCTCTTTCTCTCTGTGTGTGCATCTTTGTCCCTCATTGTCAGTACTCTCATCTCTCTCTCAAAAAAAAAAGAAAAAATCTCTCCTTTAGTGGTGTGGGAGGGTATAATGGGGTGTGCGCAGTCTAGGGTTGATAACGAAGAAGCGGTGGCGAGATGCAAAGAGCGGCGTAACGTCATTAAAGAGGCGGTTGCGGCTAGCAAAGCTTTCGCCGCCGGGCATTTCGCTTACGCCATTGCATTGAAGAACACTGGCGCTGCTCTGAGTGACTATGGCCATGGCGAATCTGATCAACCCTTAGACGTGTTGGATCAAAGCCATTTCCAGCAACAGAGTGAGCGCACTGTGGATCCCGCTCCTCAGCCTCCTCCGCCTCCTCCTATCGAGAATCTCCCTCCTCCGCCTCCTCCTCTCCCTAAATTCTCTCCTTCTCCGATTAAACGCGCCATTAGCTTGCCTACCATGGCGGTTAGAGGAAGGAAGCTTCGGAGCGTTGATTCCATGATTGAGGAGGAAGATGAAGAGGAGGAAGAAGAAGAAGAAGATGAAGTGGAGGAGGGTGGTGCTAGAGCTACTGGTCGTAAAGTGGAGGAGGAGCAGTCTTCGCCGAGGACGCCGGAGAATGTTGGCAACGGTAGAAAACGACCGGAGACGCCGGAGGTTGTGAGTGCGTCGCCGGCGAATAACATGGCTTGGGATTACTTTTTCATGGTGGAGAATATGCCTGGGCCTAACTTAGAAGATAGAGAAATGGGGAACGGGTATCAGGCTCCGAACAATCATCATTTTCAGTTCAATGAAGAGGAAGAAGAAGAAGATGAAGTAGTAGAGGAAAGATCTGGCATTTTCCGTAAGAACTCAGCTCACAAGGCTGTTGAGGAAATGGAGCCAAAAACGCCGGAGAAATTAGAAGAAGTTGAAGAAGAAGAAGAGGAAGATGATGAGGAGGAAGAAGAAGAAGAAGATGAAGAAGAAGAAGAGGATTCAGTGGTGGCAGAGGCAAAGAAGAAAAAGAAAGGGAAAGCTAAGATTGAGCATTCCACCACTGCTCCAGCGGACTTCCGGCGTGCCGTCGCTAAAACCACCGCACCAAACGTGAATCTCATGAAGATTCTGGATGAGATTGATGATCGATTCCTCAAAGCGTCAGAGTGCGCACAGGAGGTCTCCAAAATGCTGGAAGCAACAAGGTTACATTATCACTCCAATTTTGCAGATAACCGAGGTATTGATGTCGTTTTTCTTCTTTCCCTTCTCTGATTCGTTTTCTTAGCCTGCCTTATCCTTGTGATTGAAGCATTTATGTGTGTTTTCTTGCAATTTTTTGAAATCCTTATTGAGTGGTATAGTGATGTTCTCTGGTTAAGTATTCTAAGATCGGTTTCATAGGTGCTTCTTCTTCTCAAATTTGAGACATTCAAATGAGTAATTATTCCCTTTGCTTTAACCGAAACTTTGGTTACTGCCTTTTAGGTGATTTATAATGTATCCGTGATTTAGAAAGTTTGATTCTTTGTTTCTCTAATTGAAACTACAAAAAGAAAACCAAAAGTCCCGAGAAAGAAAGAGTCTTTTCTTACGTAGATCGGATCATAGTTTACTGTCTACAATATTCCTTAGATAATGAGTATCTGTTTCACTTTTTGGTCTGTCTACTTTGACATTTTTCTGTCGTTAGCTTTTGTGAGAATCCAATACGAACCTTAAATTAATAGATCTGGTGGTTTTCTTAATTGATTTATTTTCTGTGTAAAGTCATTAAACAATGTTCTAGATTTGACTAATCAACACTTTAACCCCCTTTTCTTGCTATCTCTACCATGATCTGTCCCTATCGGAGAGTGTTGTTTCTTAAAGTCCAATGAAGTTTAACTATGTTTCCTGTTTATTGGACGATTGTTTTATTTTTTGCACATGAGAAAAAAATGATCTTTCTTGACAAATATTTCTTTTCTTTCAGGATATGTTGATCATTCTGCTAGGGTAATGCGGGTTATAACTTGGAATAAGTCATTGAGAGGCATTTCCAACGGTGAAGGTGGAAGAGATGATCAAGAATCAGATGAGCATGAAACTCATGCGACGGTGTTGGACAAATTGTTAGCATGGGAGAAGAAACTCTTTGATGAAGTGAAGGTAATTAATTAACTGAAACTGATCATTTTCTACCTTTAGTGTGAAGGATGTCTAGTTGAATGCATTTTTTTTTTTCTTGTCGTGTTTCTTTCTCTAGCAAGGTGAGCTTATGAAGATCGAGTATCAGAAAAAGGTATCTTTACTCAACAGGCATAAAAAACGAGGTGCGAGTGCAGAAACCGTGGAGAAAACAAAGGCGGCTGTGAGTCATCTACACACGAGATATATCGTTGACATGCAATCAATGGATTCAACGGTCTCAGAAGTAAACCGTTTAAGGGATGACCAATTGTATCCAAGACTTGTCTCCTTAGTCGAAGGGTAAGCTAAGTTCTCTCCGTCAAATGAGATTCTCTGCGAAGCATTAGCTTTTAGCCTTCTCTAACCAATTTTCTCAACTTGCGAGGTCTGTAGGATGGCGAAGATGTGGTCAAACATGTGCATACAACATGACACACAACTAAAGATTGTTGGAGAGCTAAAATCTCTTGAGATCTCAACTTCTCAGAAAGAAACCACAAAGCAGCATCACCAACAGACACGGCAGTTCTGCACCGTCTTGGAAGAATGGCATGTTCAGTTTGATAGACTCGTGACACACCAGAAGCAGTACATTAATTCTCTAAACACCTGGTTGAAGCTAAACCTTATCCCCATCGAGAGTAGTCTTAAAGAGAAGGTTTCCTCTCCTCCAAGGCCTCAGCGCCCACCAATCCAAGCTCTTCTCCACTCTTGGCACGACCGTCTTGAGAAACTACCCGATGAAGTCGCCAAATCAGCTATCTCGTCTTTCGCAGCTGTCATCAAAACGATCTTGCTTCATCAGGAGGAAGAGATGAAACTGAAGGAGAAATGCGAAGAGACGCGAAGAGAGTTTATTAGGAAGAAGCAAGGCTTTGAGGAATGGTATCAGAAGCACTTGCAGAAAAGAGGGCCAACTGAAGAAGCTGAAGGTGGGGAAGACGCGATCAATAGAGATGATCATGTCACAGAGAGGAGAATTGTTGTGGAGACACTGAAGAAAAGGCTTGAAGACGAAGAAGAAGCTCATCAGAGACACTGTGTTCAGGTGAGGGAGAAATCTCTCAATAGTTTGAAGATCAGATTGCCTGAGATCTTCAGGGCATTGTCTGATTATGCTCACGCTTGTGCTGACTCATACGAGAAGCTCAGAATCATATCGCAGACTCAGAAAGCCACTGTATCTTCTTGAACCAGTTTTGGTTTTTTCGACCCCAAAAAAAAAGAACGGTCTCTTTCTTTCTGCCTATGTATTAAAAAGAACTCATGTTTGAATAGTTCTGTAGAAGTTTTTTTTTGAACATTTGTAGTTTTGTAGAAATGTTAACTTAAAAAAAGGAGGCTTCGCGCTGTCTTGCAGAAAGAGAAAACCGTAAATTTCTTAATCGGCCGAATGTTAGTAAAATGGTACGACTGTCTTTGGGGAAGCCCAAAAAAGTTAAATGAAAAATTTAATGTCAGAAGTGGGATTTGAACCCACGCCCTCTTACGAGGACCAGAACTTGAGTCTGGCGCCTTAGACCACTCGGCCACCCTGACTATTAATACCTATTGATGACTATTAATATATATATAAGGAACATAAGTATAATATAATATTCCGAAATAAGTCTAAGAACACAATAGGGTTTTGCACAAAAAAAGAAAAGAAATAATAGGGTAATGCAAAGAAACTTAAAAAGCCTTAGCAATTTTAAGGAAATAGCTGACCATAATAATACTACTATACTAGATAGCCGATAGTGAATAAGTAAGATCTACATTGTTGTGAATGTAGTTTATTATCATTGAACAAAAGAAAAACCGCCCTGGTCCCAAGTCCTAAACCCTCTAACTAGTCAAAAGCTTGGTCTATCCACCAACATCCAAAATGAGACAAAACGATGTTGTGTCCTTCAAAAGCTGATACCATCTATTCAACAATATTTGACGTTTATAACTAGCAGAGAGCTGAGTTCCTCGTCAGTGTTTGTCTCAGTCTGTTTTTGGCACTAAGCTCAACCTTTCCCTCTGAGTCTTTCTTGCTTTCTTCATTCTCTTTTGCATCATTATTGTTGCTTTCAGGTGCTTCTTCCTCTGTACTAGGCACATCCTCTGTCGACTTCATCTTGTTATCTTCAGAACTGTCATTTGAACCCACCACTGAAGCACTTTGTTGCTCCGTTCCTTCCTCATCATCTCCATCCGTTTCCCTGACCAAAAAAAGAAGTGAATGATGTTCCTCATGCTAAAGCTCTTGAATCAATCCGATTAGATGCAGTTAGTAAATCAATTGTCTCTCTTACTATGGGAGAGACAAAAAGGAATGAGCTATAGAGCATGTTGGCAGCTCCATAACTCACCAGGCTATAGAGATTTCTAAGTTCTACAACAGGGCAGGTGAGAGATACAGTGTTTAAATTCTAGTTCATCAAATTATTTGAGAATTGATTTAGCCAAATGGAAATAGTATCTGATAAGTAATGATGGATAGTTAAGATCGCTTAACAAAGCAGTCAAGCTCTTACTCTGTTTCCTTCACAGCATCGGTGATCATTTTGTCATACTCGTCTGCACAATAAGGTATGAAAACGAATAAGCCACGCTAACGGGTAAATAATATATCAAATCAGAGGAAGCAACTCAAGTAAATATGACTTTACCAAAGGTGTAAGTAGCAGGCATGCGGTTACGACAAGAACGGGTAAAGCGGACAGGACGGGAGAAATTGACACTAACAACCATCTCTTGCTTCATTTTCTTTTTGATGGCTCTTTCTTGCTTCTGTTATTGCAAAAAAAACATTATTTAGCAAATGTGCATAAGCATAAAGAACGAAGTTGAGGGATGTAGCTAACAACGGAAAAAGTACTTTATGATATTTCTCAACCAAGGGTATAGCATCAGTCTCAATCATCTCCCCGATAGCAGCCAATGAAGGAGCATTGCTTGATGATAACTCTCTCTGCCATTGCAGCATATCAATATCATTACCGGATTTAAAAAAAAACAATTCCACAAGTCTCAAAGATTAGAAGCAACAAACAAAGATCGAAAAGCTTACAGCAACTCTTTGAAATTCATCTAGATTGGTTGCTTCAGTTTCCCAGAAGAAATAAGATGTATCTGACCACACATCCTTCCTTCCTTTAGCGCTCTTTGAGATTTCATTGACTTCCTTATATAGTCTGTACCCCTGGACGTCATTACCGTCAAACCTAGAACGGAAAAAACAATGAAAGTTAATCACACCAATAGTAAAATACTATATAGAAAGAAGTAAAATAAGACATGCAACTACCAGTAAGAAGTCTTCTTTCCATCTCCTCCTAACTTCCTTTTGCGGAAAGATGGATCCATGGGTCCTTCCTTGGTATTCTCTTGGATATAGGTACGAGCATCATCTTGCTATACCATCAACCAATGGAAAGAAACAAAAACAAACTTGTAAGAAAAAGTAACAAATGCAACTAGCAATGAAATGTAACCAAAGAGGCACATATATAGTTCAACAACTAAATGACAAGAAGAGATTACTTGGGCTCGAAGCTCACAAAGTGCTTTCAGAAGCAGGAGGCGATCAGTAGGGTCAAGTCCTTTGTATTCAGAAATCTCCTCCCTAACCAAAGAGCAGAGAAAGAAAAAAGTTATTAACAACACCATTTCAACCTAAAATAAAAGCAAATACATAATGCACAAAATTGACATCATTTCACCAATACCCTTTGTAAGCGGTTATAGGAATTTCACCCGTAGCAATCTGCAATAAATGGCACTACATGAGTCAAATAAGGAAAACCAAATTATGAGGATATAAAGCTGCAAAAAAAAAAGATCAGTATGGCCTTACCAATGGCCACCATGGTCCGAGTTTCTTACACAAGACAGTGATCCATGCATCTCCATCGTCAAGGGACTTGTTCAACGGTGGTATTCCCTGTGTAAATCCAGTTCCAGAAGGTATTTACATGTACGTGATTTAAAAACAATCAGAAGAGTTTTCTAAATTTAAGCTTGTTATTATATTAGATATTAAACCCATTGACAGTAAGCAAATAACTCAAATAACAGGTAAAGTCGAAACCTTCAAGAGTGCAATGTGAAGCTGAGCATTTGTAGCG
This sequence comes from Sisymbrium altissimum, assembly GCA_900406495.1. Classification (NCBI taxonomy): domain Eukaryota; kingdom Viridiplantae; phylum Streptophyta; class Magnoliopsida; order Brassicales; family Brassicaceae; genus Sisymbrium; species Sisymbrium altissimum. Next base: position 136,566 of record OVBI01000073.1, on the reverse strand, counting down.
TTGGAATCGACAAGACCCATCTCAATTTCTTCAGCTGTTAGCTTCAGTTTAACCGAGACAAGTGGTCCAAAGACCTGTCACAGCAACAACAAAATCAACATCCACCAACGCCAAATCACATGAACAATGCCAGAAATGATTAGGTCCCACTGAAAATCAAAGCAACAAACAGCAAAATCTCTCGCAAATCCCTAGACTCTGAACCCATAAATGGAGAAAACAAGAAAAAAAAAATGTTCCCTTTGACCCCAAAAAAAAAATTTAATGTGTAAAACAAAAATTCGCCTGAAAGAAATAATTTGGTGTTTTAAGACAGAGGGAGAAGTGAAAGAGGTTTCATACATTCAAGAAGTTAAGAACAGAAGCAAGTTCCCAGCGTCCACGCAAGTCCTTCACTGCTGACTCGGAGGGCGAATCGTCGTCAACCAGAATAGTCAAGTCCTCGACGCAGTGTCTTTCTTCTTTCAACTCCGGCTCGGGCTCTCTGGTCGCGACCGTTGTTCTCCGGCGGAGGGTTACCATTTTCGGGGAGAGAGAGAGAGAGGGAGGGAGAAGAGAAGATGAAAGGGCTTTGTTGTGGGAGTGGGGAATGTAAAATGGAGAAATTTTTGGGGGAATTCTCCCGCCAAAGGAGGGGGCTTTTAAGAATTTACTATTTACACTACCACACCCTAGGGTTTGGTTTCTTTCTTGTATTTTCTATTTCTGTTTTTAATTCCTTATTAGTATTTCGGCTATAATTTCCTTTTGCTGAAATAAGATTTTAACAGTACGATTTCTTTTTGACCAGACTTGAACAGTACATAATTGATTCCTTATAGGCTCTCCTTATACTATGTATATCCATAGCAATTATGGTTAACTGGTCATTGGTCAATACTCAAATCTCTGGTCCGCTTAATCTCAAAACGTACTTTGAATTATATACCATATGTTGACTGCAAAATTGCAAATCTTGTATCACATTTGGTAAGGTTCTTATTAATTTCACTTCAATCCGAATATACTTGACCCTGAGTCGGACTTGACCACAAGCTGGTCAATGATAGGCTTGAGACCAATATTTATGAGTTTATCAAAAGGCCAAATTTGTGATTTTGGACAATGTCTCTAATATTTTGGTGGATAAATGATGTCTCGAGACACTGTACTTTTCTTTTTTCCCAAATTATGGATTTCATTAATAATTTTTTTATAAAAAATGAGGTATATTTCCTGATTCTGTATAAATATTTTTTTTTGTTCAAATAAACATGGTTTTTTCAAAAACACATTTTCTTTTTACCAAAAAAAAAAAAAATTCACAAAGTCAAATTTGTTTATAAACAGGTTTTTAAGATGTGAAAAGGGCCAAAAAAATATTTCCGCTTCCAATCTTCTAAAACTCAGGACCGGACCATAAGGTGTTTTGCTGAATATATATCAATCCCAATGAATTTCATCCACTTGTATTTTCTGATTTCACACTCCGTAACAAAAGTTTCGGTAATAGCAATGTCAAAGCTAAATACAAAAAAAATACCAAAACAGCAATGTCAAATCCAATCCAGTGAGTCTTTTCACCTATAATATTTTTTTACCTGATAAGAGTTTCTTTCTCTAGAGGATGCATTCCCTGCTACATGAGAAATGAGGAACAGATCAGGTAAAAATGAATTTAGCAGTTCCATGTCAAGACAAAGAGGAGAGGTTAAAATCTGAATTACCGCATCTAGCCTCGGTTACTAAGCATGTCTAGAACAGTGTAAGCAGCTTTCTGAAAGTGTTCTTTCTCTTCCTCGAGAACCCTTTTCTTCTCCATTGCAAAATCCTTTGATTTCTCAATCTCTTCCTTGATTCCAACAGAGTTTTGATCGATCTCACTGCAGGATTAATTTTCAACCAAGAGATAAAAAAAAAGAGGCACTGGATCAGCACTCAGCAGTATACCAATTAGCTGTGGTTAGACAGAGAATAATATACTTACTTGACCAACTTGAGCATATTCTCCATCCCCATCTGAACTTGCTGTGACATTTCTGCAAATCGCAACGTATCAGAACGATGGCTAGAAACAACAAAATCAATACACATAGTTCAAATAGATAAAATATTGACTTGTAATCTGAATCCACCACTGATCTAATCCATGAATCATGTAATGACTTTGTGTCTGCTCATGTAATTTTGCGTAAAGCTAAAGTGACAGATACATATGGCTAAAAGGCTGCACAACCAAATCTATACAAAGAAGAATGGATAAAACATTGGCTTGTAGTCTCAATCCACTCACTGATCTAATCCATGAAACATTTGAATAACATTGATCCAAGCGATTCGACAGGTGGATTAGCACAAGAACAAACGCGAATTTCGAAGTTTTGATCAAGCGATTAAGTATGCACAAACTCGTTTGAATACCAAATCGTAGCGCATTTGATTCAACGATTTTTTACAAAGAAATCATAACAGTTCTGTGATTTCACTAAGACGATGAACGAGTATGACATCGGAACTCGCGCTAATTCCTGAATCCTTAGGTCAGTCGAAATTTTGCTTATGAGTGAAAAGGATAACCGGAAATACGGAGAAAACGAACCGTATACGAGAGACGCCAGATCCGATTCAGCTTGCTGACCAGGAGCTTCATGAGCAACCAGCTCCGCACCACTCTGCACCGGTGATTCCGCCATTATCGCTGNGAGGGGGGGGGGGAGAGATTTCTTAGCGAAGCAAGAGAAGAGGTTGTTTGTGTGTATTTACGAGGGAACAGATTTGTTTGGAGACGTGAGTGAGTGACTGACTGACTGTTGGGCCTGTAGACCTTGGCCCATTTAGAGTCTCCAATTAACTATGCCATCTAAACATATATAAATACAATAATTCACCCAATTCAAATCTTTCTCCGTTTTATAGAGTTGTAAACTTATGTGTTTATACATTTTTGAGTTTGATTAGTTTGATGGCTACTTGCTAATTTTAGATACTTGATTCTTCTTTTTTCTCAACACGCAACTACAAGAAAACCAAGATTGTGTGGTATTCATCTTTTGAATGAATTGCACCATCGCTTCATCCATGACCATGCAAGGAAATCAATAGGTTTGTTTTCAAAATTTGGATGGGTTTAGCTTCATGTGGCTCTATGCTCTGAAGCCACATTTATCTTCCGGTGATGACATTACCACTATCACGCATGCGGGGTTAAAGAGAGAAAAAGAAATGGTCATTTGCTTTAAGGTTTGAGAATTTCCAAATATGGCTTATGTGGTCTATTTTAGTCCAGGAGCTGGTTGTTAATGGTGCAAAAATTTGCTGCTTTGTTTCTTTGGGGGGGTGGGTTTGAACATCCTTGATTTCAGATTATATGGAACTGTTCAATAATTAATAACTCAGAGTTGGGACAAATGAGACATTCTAGTGGAAAATAACTAGGGCTTATTACAGAATACTAGACCAACCGGAGAATATTGAAGAAGAGTGACGAAATGGCCCTCCAGGCTCCAGTGGAGGAGCCAACGACACGATTGGCTCAAGTGAATTGCGCTTAAATGCATCTGATAACAAATTAACTAGAAAACGCAATGTTTCCAAAAGCCTGCTTCAGCCTCGGGTTTGGCGAGTGTTGTATGATTTGCAGTTTGGGCATTTCTGAGCCACCACATGGTACTGTACCTCCGATTTTTTCCCACAGTCGTTGCAGAGAATCTGGACCTGTTTTTTTTGTCCATCAAAAGATTTAGTTACATAATCTGCTGATTTTGATTTCTTTACTTACTTCCTTAAAGGCTGATGTGTAAGAGTAAGTTGAGACTAACCACTCTGTTCTGGTATGATTCTGGCATTGGCGTAGCAGCAATCTCCACGTCAAATTTCTCCCACACCTTTGACATGTCGCATACAGATTTTGAGCAAAGCGGGCACGCGTATCTGACGGCATCGGTTACAAGTTGTCGGTTGAAAGATATCTACAATAACAACTTTTGAAAATAGGATACAAGCCCTCAGTTGTTTATACTTACTGGTAATGTTCTCTCATTTCCTCCAAGCACTTCTGATGGATTGTGTGTCCACAAGGCAAGACTGTTACATCATTCCGCGATTCAAACAGGAACTGCAAGAAAACCAGCCGTAACAGTTTGTTAACAAGTGATGTTCATGTTTACAGTGGAGAAGTTGAGGGGGAAAAACGACAATAAAATATACCTCAAAACAAATGGGGCAGTCGTGATGCATTGCTCCTTCAACACAAGGGTGACTGTTCTTGAGAAGGATTGAATAACAACAGCCTGGTTGAGATGTCAGAGACATGGTTAGATTTGTACATATCAACAGATATAGTAGTGTCCAGCCTGAGAAAGTTGAGGTTGTCTGATGCCGAAGATGGCTTACCACACTTGTAACAGTGAAAGAAATTTTCATGTCCGCCGATTCTGGAACAAAGAAGTAAGAGTTTTAGCTATGAACAAATTTCTAGCGTGTTGCGTAAATCAAACGTGTTGCATGTTAAAGAGAAGTTCAAGGATGTACCTGCATATTCCACACCCGTCGCAGTGAAACTGCTTTTTCGATGTCTGGAAACAGGATAGTAACATAAATGGTCAACCAACAAGCAGCACTAAAGAAGCCTGGAAAATCGTAAGGCCTAATCTGTCGCGTAAAGAAGAAAGCAAATGGAAGCTTAGGTATAAATTCTCCTCAGACAACTTACATCATCATCGTATAGCTTGCAGGCTTCACAGAAGTACTTCCCCATGCACACTCCGCAGTTAATACAAGTTTGACGAACCTGATGAAGACCAGAAACCAGAGTTAAGTCTTCAATGAATTTAAAAAAAATGTTTGATAGCATCCATTCTGAATAAGTTTCCCATTACTAAAAGCAGAAAGAGTTCAGAGAAAGCATAAGAGTTAGAACACACCTCTTGTTCAGTGCCACAGAGTAAACAAATAACCTGTAAGGAAGAAGATATAGATCTTGTCAATTGGAAATCGAGCATAAATAGTAAACATAGAGCGACCAAGCTATTACAGACTACTTTACCTGTTCAACTTGCTGGCGAGGAATATCATGACTGTGTTTCTGATCTACATTGATACTGTTCTGCTTCCAAGACATGATTACAAAAGTGAGCATACAAATCTAGACAAAAATAAGAGTTGGCAAAAAAAGACAGTTTCCTGAAATATACAACTTGAAACAAAAAACTCTACCTTCGCCTCATTATGACAGTGATGGCAACCAAAGATCTCATTACAGCAAGGAGCTCTAATGCAACATCTTCTCTTGTAATGTGGACATCTGCAAGAACATTGGGGAGATTAATCCAAGAAACACGCTCAACTCTGACAAAAATGAAAGAGGAAGCAAAAATTACCCATGCTCCATTAGTCCTCTGCCGAGTACTTCTTCATTAATTGAATCAGGAGACAAATTTCTGGACATCTCAATCTTCTCTCGGTCAGTCTTCTGGTGCTGCTGAACGAAATGGTCGAAATAGACGCCCCCCATTACGAATTATCTGTGAGTGATGTTGGCAGACAATGCTAGCTGATGGAAAAGCTTATGAAACCTGCAAGTAAGAAAAGATTTAGAAAACATATTCATCATTCCCAAAACAATATCGGTCACCTGAAAATCCAGGAAAAAAAACTCGATGAACTGTTGCTTCCATCTACATTGCAGCAGACCAAGACAATCCAGTTTTGAAACGGCTCCAATCAGCTTTCTCCAAGAGGTAAGTATCATCATAAAAAAAAAAAAAAAAAAAAGATTTACAAATATTCCGTTAAACAACTAAACAGCCATCTTGGTTGATGGAGCCTTCATAGAGAAATAAAAGCTTAGCACATTTGAGTGCTCACTTCAGTCCTTGAAATCTGGGGAAATCTATCCAGTTTAAACCGGATATGCCCAACCTATCGTAAAAAGCAAGGCAAAGACGATCAAACAAGGTTTGGGACGGACATAAAATAAACGGGAATAACGGGCGTAAAGAGATGGGTTGATGTCCAGAGAGGACAGACCTACCTCCCACTGCCACTATGCACCAATTTTCTTCAGTCAACGTGCGAATCAGAAATTTCTTAAAGGAAACAAAAACCTGAAGAGTACTCTTAGTTTATAGAACTCCATCTTTGAAACTGGCCAGTTTTCTCTTGAGCTAAAGGGTAAACCCTTAACCAAAGGAACCAAAAAGTTACGGGAAAATTCTATTACCCAGTTCACAACTTCCAAGTGCTCGAGGGAGCAAAAACATCATCAGAAACAACCACGTGATTATGCTCTAAGGAAACTCAAGGGTGAGGACCATACAAAAGAAAATGAACAAACAGGCCGCCTTCTTCAAGAATGACTAGGAGGAACCTCTCTTCGTCCACCTTAGATGAGATGACAAAACAAAGAACAATCTTGGCCAAAACAGATATGATTTTAAGAGAAGATGATAAAGGGAAATACTTATGTAGAATGAAGATTGCACAAGCACAAGCACAAGCAAAAGTCTGGATTAACGAAGGAAAAATATCCACAAAGAATGCCACGCAAAGGCTAGCAACTAAGCTGGTAGAGGAAGAAGGAATTTTTCAATTCTTATGGCACCAGAAGCACTCAGGCTCACCTTCAAATAAGGCTTGAACCACCACCTAAAATCCCTCCCAAGAAGCCCTGGCAGCGCCTATGCCAACTCAAATACTGACTCATGGTCATTGGTACGGTTCATCAAATTCAAACAAGTGTCAGATGCATTCTGTTTATGGAAAGTCCCGGCTTAAACATCGTCTACGAACCACCAAACTAAATCTGCTGGATGGTCTAAGCTAAAATCTTCCAGGTCTGTACGAAAACTATACAGAACTCAAATCGATCAAAGTCTATGAGAATAATCAACCACACATTACCAATGAAACATCCACAGGAACTAATCACGGAAAAGCAGAACAACAACAAAAANAACACGGAAAAACAAAAAAAAAAAAAAAAAAAAAAAAAAAAACAGAGTATAAATTAAAACCACACACTATAGATGACGAACTTTCGATCAGGCGATCTCCACCGATTAGATAATTTCAGAGAGAGACACGAAAGACGATGACAATTCCGGTCGCTCCAAGCAATAAAATCTTTCGATTGAAATGATGATGAGAAGTTAAGGGTACGCGCGTGTGGTTTATAAAGTGAGGAGAATTGTGCTCTGACTTTTCCAGATACTTCGAATTATTGCCGTTTTTTGGCGAAAGAGACGCCAACAAAAAAATATGTCCTTAAATTTTTATTTGCTTTATGTTGACAGCTAAAATATCTAACACCATTAATTTCTAGGATCCCCGAGGTTAATATCTCTTACCCGAAATCGATAAAATGCAAACCAAAACTATGTACATACACATGTCGCCAAATAGTTTCCAGATGTCTAAGATCATATTTCGATGCCACCACTGGAATGTATGCCTTATATATATCACACCTGCAAAAACGTAAATTCATTTTTAACATTGAGATACTATTGGAAATTTCCTAAATTAATAGTTGTACTAACTTGTCCAAGTGTTTAATCGCAAATAGACAAAACAGGATATTTTTAACGATTAAAGCAAGTGTAAAAAAAGAAAACAATTAGTATCAAAAACTGATAGTTTACGTTTATTGCCGAGAAAGGTTACGTGTTCAACTTGATTAACGTATTGCGGAGATGCGGGTTGTGACGTGGCTTCTTAATGATTGGAAGTCTTTTAGAGTTTAGATTGTAATTAGTTTACGTAAAAAAAATTCCAAGCTTATCTAGTTATCTCTATGATGTAGACACGTATCAACTCTTTACTTCTCAATCATTTTAGTGTAATTAAGAATACAAATCACATAAACATCTCATACAACGTTTGATTTAATAATTAGAGTATAATTTGGGTGGTTTAACGATGGATTTTTTAGATTGGGGGATTTAATGATGAGGTTAGTAGTTTGGTGGAGACTTATTAGAGGTGGTCATGTGATGTGCCGTCAAATAGTTGCTACCTTTGTTCTTATTAATGAAACTGAAAAATAGGCTTAACAAACAAGAATCATAGACTAAAAATTATGTAAAGGTAAAAAATAAACACACACAAACACATGCAAAATCTATGAAAGAGACAAGTCATCCTACACTTTGTGTCCTAAAGATTTCCAGCTTGCTGTCTCCAATACAAATGCAGGAGATAGACACCTATCACCCGGCTCTAAACAATCTCATTTCAACACATGCGCTTTTCCTAGTTTCTACACATAGATCCATCAGTTCATCGGTGGCTGCGAGGAAGAGTTCTGGGGAATTTGAACCGCCGGTTGTTGAGCACGTGGAGACGACTGCGGTGCCGTTGGAGGTGGTGGGTATATCGGCGGACATGGTCTGGCCGGAGGCGGTGGTGACTGTGGAGGCAGAGTAGGAGATGGCGCCGATAGTGGAGAAGATGGTGATATCTGAGGTGGAGGAGGAGAAAGAGGAGCTGGACAAAGACAAGAAGTGACGGGATCACACTTGTAGGAGTCACAATCTACAGGTTTCGACAAAAACACCTTACACTCCATCGTCGACCTCTGCTCTTTCGTATCCTTGAGACAGTTCATCGTACTATTATAATTCTCTAGATAACGACACGTAGATGGCTCTCCCGTGAAGTAGTTAGACCCGTATCTGAAATCTCTAAGATTCTTAAGCAAACAGAGCTCTTCCGGTATTACACCGGAAAGCATGTTACGCTCTACGTTTAACACCTCCAGACTCTCCATCTGCCCCATCGACTCCGGCAACTCTCCGACCAGCCAGTTGTAACTAACATCCAAAACGGTAACGTTTTGAAGCAATCCAATGTCATTGGGTAGACAGGACTGTAAACCGTTATCCATCAGGATGATCTCGTTCAGAGTCTTACCCATCTTGCCGAAACTCGTCGGTATACACCCGTCAAACCGGTTCGACGCCAAAACTAGAACTGATACTGGGGAATTCCCCATGTTAACCGGGATTTTACTGGTGAACCGGTTACTGTTCAGGAATAAAGCGTCTAAATCTTTGTCGAACAGAGAATCTGGTAATGTCCCTTCGAATTCGTTGTACCGAAGATCAAGATACTTTAGTTTCGGTAAACCGATAACCAATTCCGGGAATTTACCAGCAAACCGGTTATTGCTGAGATCAAGTTCGAAAAGGAGACTCATCTGAGAAAACCCGAGTGGGAGGGTCCCACAAAACCGGTTCGAGTTGACGTGAAACAGAGCAATATCTGTGAGGAGGCCAAGCTCTTCGGGGAGGTGACCGGCTATATCTCCATGGTTTAGATCAACGCCGGAGACAGTTTTGATCGAAGGGTCGTCGAGGGATGAGGAGCATACTACTCCATTGTAGTCACATACACGGGATCCAAACCAGTTTGCCGTTAGGTTCCACGGGTCAGAGATCATGGCCCGCTTCCACGCTTGTAAGGCCACATAAGCTCTCTCGAGCCGTACGTTTTCAAAGATGAAGTACGGAGGTACCGTTATTGGGTCGTCTCGGGCGTAAAGAAGTTGCCGGGATCCACTATGAGCGGCGGTCGCCACGGTGGATATGTAGAGTATGACGACCGGGGCAACGAACGAGAATAGAGTCGGTTGGTAAATCCTCATTACACTCAAATGGTGTTTAGTTTTGTTAATTCACCCTTCTTCTTCCTCTTCTTTTATTTTAATTTTTTTTTTTTGTTTTAGTTGTAGATTTAACTCTTGTGTGTGAAGAGAGATAGAGAGAGATTAGCAGTGAATGCTACCAATTCTTATTATTAGTTGTGAGAGACAGTGGAGTAAAACATTATATGTATTGGCTTTGACCCGGAATGTCTAAAAACGGTACTGTTTTTTCTTTTTATACGAGATCGAAAAAAATGGTTTTTTTTTCTTTCCTTAACATTACAATCTTATTACAGTGTCATAACTAAACAAAATAATTAGTTTAGAAAAAAACAACCTAATTTTGTAAATTAAGATTAGTCTAATTTATTTGGAATTGACTTAGCAAACGTGAAATGAAACTTTCCCACTAGTTTAGCGTCTGAGTAAACTAAGCTAAACAAAAGCAAAGTTAAAAATATACAGAGTGTGTGATGATGCTAGTTTTTAGGGATGAAACTTAGGGGTTTGTTTATCGCTAAGTTACTTCTACCACTTACTTTTTTTTACTGTCAACCTTAATATAAAATTAATAGAAATGTCTAATCAACTAAACCAGAGGACATAACCTACAAACGAGCCTTAACAATGTAATTTAGCATTATGGGCTAAACAGCTTATGAAAAACAGCCGAGAACATTTGGTGGACTATGACTACGTCTTAGTCATGTTTTTTTTTAATGAAACTTATATATAAGAGCATTATCAACGCTGGAAACTTAAATTAGAATCTTACCTATTATTTATTAATTAAAAAAAGAGAGAAAGATCAAAAAAATTGTTTCATTCGAGGTTTTTTTTTTCTTCAGTCATAGAAATGATACGTGGCATAGTAGAAATGTTTCTTCTGTGTCTTCGTTAAGCTACGTTTCTAATTGCTTTTTCTCATCCTCTGTTATTTTAATATTCAAATAATACTAAGATACTTTTAAAAACTTAGCGATAATAATGATCTAAGGATTTAGGGTATTTGATCAGCTTTTATAAGAAAACATTATTGCATATATGATTGGGCTTAATATAGTTTTTTTTTGTATCTGAGTTTTTTTTTTTTGAACGATTTTGTATCTGAGTCTTGACAATAATATAGGTTAGTTTATCAGAATTGAACAGTTATCGATTACTATATATGCCCATTAATAATGTTACAGTTTTTTTTGGATTCAAATAGTATTATGACTGGGATTTCTAAAGTAAAGGTTATGAATTTATGTGTTTTTTATATTCTTGCCAACGAAATAAAGCCAATTGTTATGATTCAAGCTAACCATATTATGCCAACAAAAATACATCAGATGGATTATCAAATAATTATTTAAATATTAGAAAAGCCCATATTGGGCTAATATGCTCATATCTTAATGATAATTTGATGTTCAGAAAAAAATAAAATAAATTGTAATCTCTTTTTACTCTTTTTGTATATTTTTCAATAGCTTGATCTTCTATGTTGGTGTTTTCCATATGGAACATGTTATTCTCAATAAAAAAAATTCGTCGAATGATATTGTATTTAGTATATATTTTCAATTTTCGTAAATAGGAAAAACTGGTTGCATAGTATGAGATAAAATAGTTATAATCTTGCGCAGCTATTTTAATGCAATGCGATTAAAGAAACACATCATATAGAACAAATGTGGTTAGTGCATTTTAAGCAATGCGGAAAAATATATGAATGGTGAAAAAAAACACATTATGATACCGTACAAATGAAAATGAAAAATTATGTTATTTGTTGGACTGAGAGCATATTAATATCATAGATCTTCATATCATAAACTGCGATCAATGGCATGTAACAAACGGGATACGTAGATAATTATTTTTGAAAGTAGTTAAGTAAATACCCAGACAGTAAAATCGTGATAAAGACAAAAATATCCTTAGATGAATTCATTTTACTGTAGGGGTTGTTATTTGCTTAAATTTCGAGAGATGTCGTAACCTAAATTGGTATTGATAATCATAGCATTATGTTATTTTATCATATACATTAATATGTGATAAATTTTCATTTCTTTATTTGGGATAAATGGTTAAACTCCGTCGATCTCTTGCTATTCGAGACTGGTCTAGCTATTCGAGACTGGTCCAGTGTCAAGGGGTTTTCCAATATTTCCCTTTTGTTACTGACACAGATACGACGAGTCAGCCAGTTATTATCAGACACGTCACCATAACGGAGAAAAATATCAGAGATTTTTGATGTTGGACCAATATAACCGGGTGAAGAATAAGGTAATAAACGTTTCCAAACAGGGACCTTTCAAGTAAACGCCCGTTCCTCCGCTTACGATATAAGTCCATGATTGAGTCAGTTTCGTTTCCCTTGCCCACTTTTTTAGCGTTTCTTTAGATCTCTGCCACTACGATTTGTCTGTCTCTCCTCTCCTCTCTAAACGATCTTCTTCCATTTTCTTCTGGTAAGCTCATTTTCTCTCTCGTTTCTTCTTCTCCGTTGACGGAGATTTTCTATTTTCTTTGTTGACGCGATCGCAACGACGAACGCCTGTTCGTGTTCCTTTTCTTTATCTATTATATATCTGAATCAGTTTCTCTAGATCATATATAAGTCTCTTGATTTCTGCGATCTATGTTCATGAATCGCGTTTGATTTGGACCATTGATATATGATGCAGAGGCTAGAATAGTATCTCTCGTCTTTGCGTATGTTGATGATGATGTTATTTATATATCTCCGTTAGGTTTTGTTTATTCCTCTTGATTCGTTTCCGAGAAAGCCGTTAGGGTTTCGGCGTTCTCGTCGATTTTGAAGTTGCGTAGATTCATTTTGATCGGTACCTAAGGCGTTAACGAATAGTGAAGCCGATCATATTGTTGTGCAAGGAAACAAATCATTCGCTGGTTAGGGTTTCGCCATATGACTTGGATTTGTTCTTGTGATTGGAATCATTGCTGACACTCTTGTTTAGTCAAGAATGCGGTTGATTGATTTTGTTTTACTGTATGGTTAATCAGTTTGCTCTCTTTTTTTTCTTAGTAAGTCAGTTAGCAATGAAGCCAGGAGGATCATCGTTGAATCCATATGCAGCTGCTTACGTACCGCTATCAAAAAGAGAGGGTCAATCGGGTGATTCTGCAAAGCCTGTTCCCACCAATGACGTGCAGCAGCAGTTCCAGCACCAACCCTATGTTGATCATGGTTATGGAGTCCAAGGGAAGGCAAGTTATCCAGGTTCTCAAATGTACATGCCCAAGACAACTTCCTCTGACATGGGATACAGGCAGGTGAAGGATGACGATTTGGAGATGGACATGGACATTGAGTACCTTTTAGTCACATTCTCTGGATTGTCACATGAGTCTGTTAACGATGTGTACTTGGCCAACAATGGTGATCTCGATGCAACCGTCGAAATGCTTACTCAGCTCGAGGTATTTCATTCACTAGCTATCTCACACCCTTAATTACAACTCTTTGAAGTTTTTAATGAAAACCTGACATTGCATCTTCAGTCTGCCTGCAATAGCTTTGTTTAAAGCTTAGGAATTGTAACAAAATTCGATCTTAATAATGACTTGTGATGTTCCATTTCTGCAGATTATAACTACTGAAGCTCAAGAATACCTCCCAGACACATTGGACATTGGCGATGTTCCTGAAACCATCGAGCCTTCGACTTCGTCAGCTCCGAAACAAAAGAATGCGAGTAATGAAGCAACTGAGTCGGCATCAACATCAACATCCTCGGGTATCACCAACGCTCATGTATCCTCCTCCTGATTTGATGAGTCCATAAAATGTGAAGTTTTACGATTTCTTGCAATGGAATATGATATTAAGTTTGATGGGTTATTTTAGGAGATCTCTTTTATGTTTTCCTCCCCCGCTTTGTTTCGTGGGGAAAGAGAGTACCATGTATAGATTTTGAATCACAGTTTGGGTGTTGAGAATTGGGATTGTTCTTTTGGTGGTCAAAGCTATGAATCATTAGCCTCTCTCTGCTTTATTGGCCATTTTTTTAGTCTTTTTTCCTCTCTTTTTTTTCCCATTTTGCTGCGCAATATTAATATGGATATCTTCTCTCTTTTTCTAATGTTCTTAAATATAATACGAATATCCATTTAATCATGTGAGTCAACCTAAATATTTGTTAATTATGTTAATGTCGAATAGTATATCTTTGTCCCCCAGTAATTCAAGATTCCATCCCCCCAGTAAGTTAAACGATTGAATCTAACTAAACACGCTTTCGAACTATTTGCCAGTAAGTTAGTTAATGTATGTGCAGCTACATTTGCGGCCCTCTTGTCTCTCTCTCTCTCTCTCTCTCTACGTACTATTATTAGAATCATCTAAATACGTCCTAACTTGAAAAAATAAAAGAAAAGTTAGGAGAAAATGAAGGAAAATAGATTCCGTGAATTTCTGTGTGTTTTAGACCTGCAAAAGCTGTCGTAATATGATTTAGAGCAATTAAGATCATCTGTTCCAATAGAAAGGAAGGAGTAAATAAAAAAAAACCAAGTCGGTGATCTTTTGTTTTTCCTCTTTCTACAGAACAATAGCTATCTCCTCAAATAGGCTTCTACTTCGTTTTTGTTTCTCCTTTTCTTACCCTTAGATTTTATTAGACACATCTTGTCATCATGGATTGGTGATATTGAAGATCTGATTATTCCTTCTGGTGTTTGTTTTAGAGGAAGATCAAATTGTAGTTCGAATAAAAATATAAAAAAGATGGGTTTGGATTATTACAACATATTGAAAGTGAACAGGAGTGCAACGGAGGATGATCTGAAGAAATCTTACAGAAGATTGGCTATGAAATGGCATCCTGACAAAAACCCCAACACCAAAAAGGAAGCTGAAGCCAAATTCAAACAGATCTCTGAGGCTTATGAGGCAAGTTATTTTCCCCGTTTTGCTAAAATCTTCGTTCTCTTATCCCTTAGATCCCCTAAAAATCCACAACATTGTGTTTATATGCCTTGCTGAGATCCATTCCTCTGGCTAGCGATGAGTTTCTTGGGATCTAAGCAAAATGTATCTCCTCAAGCAGTTTTTCTGAGGCATTGCGTTGCTGCATTGCTAACCAAAACTCCTACGTTTTCATTCGTTTGATTGATATGTATCCCCTTCATTTTTTTTGTATGCGCTTTCTGATCTGAATTTTATTTGATGTTACAGGTTCTGAGTGATCCTCAGAAGCGCGCTGTATATGATCAATACGGGGAAGAAGGTTTGAGCGATATGCCGCCTCCAGGGAGCACGGGAAACAATGGAAGAGCAGGCGGTTTTAACCCCAGAAATGCAGAAGATATATTTGCAGAGTTCTTTGGAAGTAGTCCATTTGGTTTTGGATCAGCTGGTGGTCCTGGAAGGTCGATGAGGTTTCAATCCGACGGAGGGGGAATGTTTGGAGGATTTGGTGGCGTAAATAACGGTAGCGAGAACAACATGTTCAGAACTTACAGCGATGGCACTGTGCCTAAGAAACCTCCACCTGTTGAGAGCAAATTGCCTTGTAGCCTTGAAGAGTTGTACTCTGGATCAACTAGGAAAATGAAGATCTCTAGATCCGTTGTTGACGCTAACGGGTAAAACTTTGTTTCGCTTTTTTCTTAAAATCCCATTCTGCAAGTTCCTTCTCCTTAGTTTCAAGTATCATTGGTGTTTCTTTGGATGGTGATCAGGAGACAAGCGCAAGAGACAGAGATTCTGACGATTGTTGTGAAACCGGGATGGAAGAAAGGGACCAAGATCAAGTTTCCGGACAAAGGGAATGAGCAAGTGAATCAGTTACCAGCTGATTTGGTGTTTGTGATCGACGAGAAACCGCACGATTTGTTCAAGAGAGATGGGAATGATCTCATCACAAGCCGAAGAGTGACGCTTGCAGAAGCTATAGGAGGAACAACTGTGAGTGTCAACACGCTCGATGGAAGGAATATACCCGTTGGTGTCACGGACATCATTAGTCCTGGACATGAGCTTGTGGTTCCCGGAGAAGGGATGCCAATAGCTAAAGAACCTAGAAACAAAGGCGATCTAAAGATCAAATTCGATGTTCAGTTTCCGACAAGATTGACAACGGACCAGAAATCCGCACTCAAGCAGGTCTTAGTAGGTTGAAGACGACTTGAGATGTTATAAACCTCTCAATGCTCTTGCAGTCTTGATGATGATACTTTCCGTTGTTGTTGTTGTTCATTAGTTCTTGTAAACAGTTTGTAGCATATTCTTGACGTGTCTGAAAACAATCTGTACAAATCTTTGATTGTGTTGTTGCTTGCTATTAAATTCAACCTTTTGTTCTTAAGACACTTCATTATTCAACTTACAATCCTATTGAAAAAAGCTACCAAAAAACTGATGACAATACACCTAACAAAAACACAAACTATAATTACAAAGATAAACAGACGCATTCACAGAAATCAAAATCCTCTGTTCCTACGCGCATTGTACTGTTGTTGCCTAGGTGCGTTTTGATTGGCCATCCAGCCATCTGACGGTCCCGCACCAGGTCGTTGTGCGGGTGGTCTGGCCATGGTTCTGCTATGAAATGGGGGGCCCGACTCGGTTCTGAAGCCAGGAGGTGGTGGTGGTGGTTGAATCTGGTGGCCTGAGACTTGCGGTTGCCATTCAGGAATGTCGTCGTCATCATCCTGATCATCCCATGGTCGTTTACTTGCACTACCTGCTGAGTTTCCATACTTGAGTATGAGTTCTCTTACTTGATCCAAAGACCGGGATTGAGGCGGTGGCCGAGGAGAAGAAGTAACCGGTGCACTGGAGGAACTGAAGTTAAATTCTGGTAAATCATCGTCGTCGTTTGCAGCTACTGGACCAAAGCCAGGTGGCAAATCTTCATCGTCATCATCTTCACAACCACGCAAACTATGATTCCCCACGGATGCAACAGCAACAGGAGGAGGCTGATTCTTCACATTCAGACGACTACTAGACTTTTTGTTCTCTTGAGCCAACACAGAGCTCTTGGTGCCTGAAGAAGAGTGCTGACGTTTGAATCCGGGCTTATGGCGTGAGGCAGGAGACGCGACTGCACGCCTCCACACAACAAGGCCGATCAACCCGATGTTGTCCGAACCCTTGGCCTCATCGAGATGGTCCTTGGAGATGATTTTGCTCAGCAAATCTAACGTTTCGCCACGTGACGGGCAGAGGTAAAGCTCGACTCCTGAAGTAGGCTCTGCGTAACCAACTCTTTGGTCTGCAACGTACGACTTGGCAACCTGACCCAAAAAGAAAAGAAAAGGCAAAGACTTTTTAAGCAAACTATAATAAATATCTTGAGCAGTAAAAGAATGAATGTGACCGGAATTTTGAGAAAATAATAATAATAATAAGAATTAGGAATTAGTACCTCAAAAAGGCTGTCACGTTGGCTCTGAGAGATACCATCCTTACAAACCACGTTTATTACCTGCAATCCAAAAATATAGAATCGGTTCAGGATTCAATTATTCACACTGATTACTAAAAATGCATGTAACTAACACTTTTTCCACACAGACAAAAGAATATGCTTCGAGAGTTTCTATTTTGGGTCATCATCTGCACGTAGTTTATTGACCATGCTTTGTGCTCTAGTCACTTTCTGGAAAAGATTCTTTGGTAAGATTTTGATGGGTCTATATCCTAAGCAGTTAATGCTACTGAATAGTACAGGCGCGATACATCTACAAGTGATTTGGCTTCCAAAATTTCATGATTTTTTTTTACAAAATTTCAAGATTCAATCCACAGTTGATTTTCTGGTCAATCAGGACTCGTTAGTGTCCCGTCTTGTCTCACACATGTAGATCAACCGTGAGCTTTTGCTTTCTGGGTTCCATGTTTAGCTAATGGAAGGCTTATTATTGTGTCTGCATTAAGAAATTACTTGCAATATTGAGATGAGATTTTGTGGATCTTTGAATCCCCGTATTAGTAGTAGTAACAAACAAGAGGCTGAATCTAATGCTAATGCTACTACAATGACAATGCAAATAGTAAACTTTGAATACCATTAAGACACGGCTTCGAGACAACGGAAGCTCTTGTACAAACTTCCCAAACGCAGTGAGTCTCACTCTACCCTTTACCTCCACCAGCGTTGGCCAGTCGCTTGTCTTTGCTTTCTCACCACTGTACCACCAAATCCAGTCAGAGATGATGTTCAATAAAATCTAAAACATACTATATTTTGTCCTACCTGCCCCTTTTTGTGACCTATTCTCAATTCAAGTCTAAACATACATTCATTCATATTATTGGTACTAAAAATCCCAATTCAACCATGTGTTCCAAGATATATATATATATATACCAAATTTCAGAATAGGAAAAAAGTGATAAAAGTTAAGGTAAAATTAGGAAACTTGCCTCTTGAAAATTCCGGTGACTGAGACAACTGAAGAGACACTAAGCTGCAGTATACCATCCCATATTTGGTCTTCTTTAATGCTAGCAGCCAAAGGTGCTTCTTCAGGTTCATAGACATCAACATTGAGTTTGATACCCATATCCGGTTTTGGGGAAGTTACAATAGCCATTTCGAATTCTGTTTTAGGAGAAACACTCTCACAGGCTTCCTTTGGAGACAGCTTAGGAGATCTTGAAGGAGATTTTACATTTGACCCAACTCCAGAGTCACTCTTCTCAGATGCAGGCACTTCCTCCTTTACAGTATTCCCATGTTGTGGGCTTCCAAATGGAGGTTCTGTGTTCAGGGACTCCATGAACTCGTCAAGCGATACAATTGGAGGAAGGAAACCCACATCCTTCATCTCATCATCCATCGACAGACCTTGCATTGGATCAGTCTCCTCGGTTGATGGCAGGGCCATAGCTCCCTGGTCAGTATTTGCGTCCTGATCATTCGAGTCATTTTTATTTAGAGTGGATTTGGCAGGATTAGATGATTTTGTGTTCTTGGCTTTGGCTCGAGGTCTATTGCGTGAGGTAATTCCAGCAGAGACATCTACCATCGCAGTATCAACATGATCAATTTCTACCTGGAATTCACCTTTATGCGTTTTCCGCACCAGACGACTGACATCAATGTCTGCATCCCGCAGGACAACCATCTCAGCCATCTCTTCTGCTTTTGCTTGTCGCCACTGAGAAAGCTCCTTAGAAGCAAGTTCCTCGGCAGTCATAGAACACAATCGCTCCGGAGAAATCTTTCCGGACATAACACTTTCTCTTAGCTCAGGATTGTTCTTATCTTTCAAATTGAATAAGAGAGACCTTCCCTTCTCTTTGTATTTCTTGTTTACGCCTCCAAATAGCTTAAACAGTTCCAACTCAATTTTAGAGGCCAAGAGGTCTGGATCCTCAAACGACAATATTTCACTACCAGTTTCACTCTCCTTTCTCTCCCCAAGATCTGAAACAGGTTCCAAAACCCATGAGAGGCCATTACCCTGTAAAAGTTCATCGCTGGATAAAACACTATCGCTAAAAGGAACATTATCACAGGGGAAAACCTCGTCAAATTGAGTTTTATGTACATCAGATTGATTAACATAATTCATCTTTGTTTCATTGCAAGTCTCTTGCGACAAAATTCTTCCGTTGCCATCATTCTGCCCTGAACTTTCATCTCTTGTCGACAATGCGGGTGTGATGCCTTCATCTATTGGAACACTGACACCACAGGCTGAGGCAGGCTCATTACTTTCATCTACTGGAACACTGACACCACAGGCTGATGCAGGCTCATTACTTTCAGCTACTGGAGCACTGACACCAGAAGCTGAGGCAGGCGCATTACTTTCAGCTACTAGAGCATTTGCTTCATCAGTTTCTGAATTCTTTTTCTCTTTTGGAGATTCCTCATGCTCATGCACCAAAGCCAAGGCAGCTGCTAATGATTCCTTCATCTTCGATCTCAAAGACTCGTTTCCTTCGTTCTGTGTTTTTGTAGACCCTTGTGACGGGCCTGTTTGTTTCTTGTTCATCACTTGCTTCTTCTGGGAAGCGGGTTCAATTTGCTTCACTTTCTTGGCAGGCACTGGTGGATGTTCCGACTTCGGAGAAAGAGCAGCGGGTGGCATATGAGCCGGCTGAATACTCGCTGAAGAAAACTGTTCTAGCCACGGTCTGTGATGCACTGATTCTACTCGCTTGTTTGGCAAATTTAATTTATCGGATGCAGAACCAGCAAGAGTAGACTCTGGTGGTAGCTTCCGCTTCCCTGTCAGCTGAAATGACCTGGGGCTACGACACGCAGCTAATGATCTGTCTAGAGAATATCCATGCGGAACAAGAGGTTGCAAGCGAGCCATCAAAGACTGAGGCTCAGCCAAAACAGAAGGTTGAAAAGAGATGCCCTCTGGCTCAAATGTGAATGGCATAGGACCAGAGAGAGAGACAGATGATTCCACTTTCGGCAAGTCCACGTTGCCACACGTGGAAGCCATAGGCTCTTCACCTTTCATGTCGGAAACTGACATATGCTGAAAAGAAGGATCATTCAATTCTACCTCCATCAATTTCGATTCTTCAAAAGTATCTGGATTCGCTTTTAGAGTCTCCTCCATGTGGGTAGAGACATACTCTTCTCCCATATTACTGGACATGACAACAAAACAGCTGTATTCTCAACATTCACTTACAACAGCTGTGTGACAAGCAAAAAGTAAGATAAGGATTCACATGGATTTAAAACAACACACAACTAAAGTTATATACTTTCCACAAAATTCGATTCAATCCTATTAGAATTCACATCTCTATTAACAAAAAAAAACTTCTATCTAAGAAAAAAGGCTAAATCGAATTAAACCATTGGATCTCGAGAATATTAAGCATGGCAAGCATTGAAAATTACCTGATAACAAGATAGAGAAACAGGTCCACTGTAAACAATCGGAGTAGATAGATGCAAAGTGAAAAAGTAAAACCCTAGGCTTCTTCTGGATTGAGGATGAGACACGGATAGAGTTTAGTGTTAATATTTTCAGCTGTCGTTTCGGTGACAGACAAAGAAGAAGAAAGAAAGATGCGACAGTTTCTTCTAGAGATTAGTGGTCGTCGACGTGGAAGGCACATGTGGATGGGTAATATAAACATTATAAAGGCCCAATTGTAAAAATACTAATAATAAACTAGGCCCAAACTTTGTATGGGATGTAATTATAAATGGGCCTTGGGGCACTGGTTGTTTACTTAGGATTCCCTCTCATAGTGAATCCAACGGTTGTAGTCACGTGTAAGCGTCTTATCAAACGGACGCTATAATTGCATGCGAGATGTCGTTAATTTATTATTTTATTATATCGGGAAAACGGAACAAAACCGCTGTTTTTTTCGATAAAAGAACAATCCTGTCTAAAATTAAATTTTGAAGTTCATTCTTTCTTTTCCTTTTCTTTTCTTTTTTTTTTTCCTGCAATTGCCGAGAAAATGCCATCATTATTCTCAGCAATCGAGAAAGGAAAAACAAACAAGACACCCCAAGGATCATAAGTTTCTTGTCGATCCATCCAAACTCTGTTTTTTTTTAATTAAACTCTTATCGAACACTGTTTTCTTCATTCACCACCAGATTTGCTTTTTTTTAATTAGCAGAAGCTCTCTAGATTCAGAAATTCTCCTCTTTTTTTGTTCTTCTTAATAAACAATCTTAAGGGTCTCTCTCTCCTTATTTTATCTCTCTCTCTCTCTATCTATCTCTAGGAATGTCCGTGGATACTGGAATCATGAGATTAAGATTTGAGGAGAAAGCAGGTAATGATTAGGGTTTCCAAGTATATAAAAGTGGCAACCTTTTGTTTCGGATCTAAACCACATTCCACGGGGATCTCACAAAACATATTCTTTCTCTTTTGGGTTTCTTTTGTATCTCTTGTCAGATCCGTCTTCAAGTCCTGGAATTTTAGTGCTCTTCGTTTGATATGTGGGTTTGAGCTTCTTCCCATTCCTAATTTTCATCACTGCTTTGAATTTTGGGTTGAAGAATGTTGAAGCAATTCCTGAGTAAACTTCCTCGGAAGTCTTCTAAAGCCGACTCAGGAGAGCTCTCTCGTTCCACTTCCGGTCCGGTTCCGTCTCCTGCTCAGAGATCCGGAACCAGTAGTGGTGGGGTCTCTGCACCGGTTCGGTCCAACTCTGGGAAGCGTATGTCGTCTGCTGTTTTCCCAGCTAGCGTCGTTGCTGGAATCGAGCCGTTGGTTCCGTTCAAGGACGTACCAAACTCTGAGAAATTAAACCTCTTTGTGAGTAAAGTTAGTCTCTGCTGTGTCACGTTTGATTTCTCCGACCCAAGTAAAAACTCGATCGAGAAAGATGTCAAAAGGCAGACTTTGCTCGAGCTTTTGGATTTTGTAGCTTCGGGTTCTATTAGGTTCACTGAGCCAGCTATTCTTGCAATGTGTAGAATGTGTGCTGTTAATCTCTTTAGGGTTTTCCCTCCGAACTACCGGTCTAGTGGTGGTGGTGAAAACGATGATGACGAGCCCATGTTCGACCCTGCTTGGCCGCATTTGCAAATCGTCTATGATCTCCTGCTTAAGTTCATCACCTCTCCGTGTCTTGATGCTAAGTTGGCAAAGAAGTATCTTGACCATGCTTTCATTGTGAGGTTGCTCGACTTGTTTGATTCCGAGGACCCTAGAGAACGGGAGTGTTTGAAGACGATTCTGCATAGGGTCTATGGGAAGTTCATGGTTCACAGGCCCTTTGTTCGCAAGTCTATGAGTAATATATTCTACCGGTTTGTGTTTGAGACAGAGAAGCATAGCGGAATCGCTGAGCTTTTGGAGATTTTTGGGAGCATAGTGAGCGGTTTCGCGTTGCCTTTGAAAGAGGAGCACAAGATCTTCTTGTGGAGAGTGTTGATTCCACTGCACAAGCCTAAATCTGTTGGGAACTACTTCCAGCAGCTTTCTTACTGCATCACTCAGTTCATAGATAAGGAGCCAAAGCTGGGTAGTGTTGTGATAAAGGGTTTGTTGAAGTTCTGGCCTATCACCAACAGCCAGAAGGAAGTGATGTTTCTCGGGGAGGTTGAAGAGATTGTAGAAGCAATGAGCGTGATGGAATTTCAAAAAGTGATGGTCCCATTGTTCTTGCGGATTGCTTGCTGTGTCAACAGTTGCCACTTTCAGGTAGGTTTATATTTCTTAAGAGACATTTTTGGAATAGTGAATGGTTTTACAAATTGTTTCCTTGACCTTGGTTTCGAGAAAGATGGACCAGCTTCTTGTGCTTCTAAAGTTGAACCAATTTGGGCTTCTTGTGATTCAGGTTTCTGAAAGAGCTCTGTTCTTGTGGAACAACGATCAAATTGTGAATTTGATTGCACACAACCGGCAAGCCATCCTACCAATCATGTTCACTGCCTTAGAAAAGAATGCTGAGAACCACTGGAACCAATCCGTGCTTAACTTAACCCTAAACGTGAGAAAAATGTTCTGCGAAATGGACGAGGCTCTGTTCATGTCTTGCCACGCCCGCTTTCAGGAGGACGAAGCGAAGCAAAGTTCTGCAGCGGAAAAGAGAAAAGAAATATGGGCAAGGCTGGAGAACGCAGCAAGTTTGAAGCCTATAACTGGAAAGACGGCTGTTCTTGTAACGCCTTTAGCAACCTCCATTGCATGCTAGATTCTCAGACAACTTACTAAAAAATTGAAGCAGCGACATCACAAGAAGAAAAGATGATGGAATGGCTGTTGGTTAAGCTATGGTCTGGGAACTTTTCATCTGGACTGGTCTTTGTAATATTATATAGTTTTGATGTTGTTAGCTGTGTGGGTTTTATGCTTAATCTATTGCTTCCTTTAAAAGCGAGGAAGCAATGAAACCATGCTGCAGATTTCTATATCCAAACTCTTTGTATTCAATTAAGTTTATATAAAAAAACCTTTTTCTTTCAACAACGTGCCTATGGATACAGTGTTCATCTCAAGTGTTATGAGGTACATAGAGTCAATTCTGTTGCTCATGAAACAAAAGCACAGTATATTTCTATTCCTCACAAAAACTTCACAGACTAAGGTCATGCAGGAAGAACGTTTTCCCACGATATGTGATGGTCTTTTCTTCCGCTCCAAGGCACCATAAATGTCCTTGGACGTTAAGAGTCTCTTTCATTCCTGCTGTTTCCCACACAAATTCAAAGAGCGCTAAGGCTCTATCTAACTGCTTGATCCCTCTCCTCAACATTTTCTCATCCGCTGAGGTCAAGATCCTCCCCATGCTTAAGCAAAAGAAGTCGCTCTTCTCCTTGTAAAACCTTCCGCAGAGATCAACTTCGATGTCACGCACACGGCCGTAGAGGAAATACATGACGAGAGCGAACAAACACGGCGAAGGACTTCCCAACATCTTTGAGAGCTTTCTATGTACAAGGTGCTCTTGATGTCTAACCTCTCTGAATCCAATAGTGTTGTCCAAAAACACATCTTTGATTTGTAGAAGCCCTTCTTTCATGGATAAAAGCTTTTCCAGATGGTAAAGGACTGTGGTTTCTTCGACATGTTGGAGATACCTTCTCAGATCATTCACCATGTCAAGAACATCTTCCCATTTCGCAGAAGCATTAGCTTTTGCGTATCTAGCTGGAACAGGTCGCATCCAAGAAGTTGAGTTCTCGATTTCATATGAAACTGATGATTCAGATAAGAACTTAAGGCAAGACAAAATCACTTGCTGACCCAACTTTGCTCCTTGCCTCGTCTCACTATGTTCAACTAACCAATCAACTTCTTCTTTGAGGCCATTCAGTATATCTTCAAGAGCACCTCTCCATATACGATACTGCGTGACCTGTGAACATACGGTGCACCTCACCAGCTTCCGCTGTTGCGCCGAGATGTCAAGAAAGTTGCAAACTTTGGTCAATGAATTCACCAACAATGGCTCTCTTTCGCTTTCAGTCCCAAAAACTGGGAACTTGAAGCCTCCCTGTTGTTTCAGCTTCTGCTGAAGTGAAGGAGACCCAATGAAGATTCTAGCCAGAGACTTGAAAGCGTGCATCTTCTGTTTGATACTATCATCATAGATGATGACACCATTGATATCTTCGAGCTTCCCGTCGACTAAATCGACGTCTCTCAATGCACGAGTTAGTTTTGACAGAACAGGGAGTTTCTTTTCGTACCAGTCATTAGGCAATGCTTCTTTGTAGGAGTCAACAGAGGAATGAAACAAAACCTGGATTGAACGGAAGAAACGACCTGGACTCGCCCTGAAACAGATTTCAGAGTTTAGATGTTTTCTTATGTGATGCACATTACCCACCATTTGAAGCAGAAAGGTGAAACAGCATCGGGCTAATGGAGGGAAAAGGTCAAAATCTCTGTTAGGAATTTCTACAAACAGTTTGCATACAACTCTTGAGGACGAATAAACCAAAAGAGATTAGGGTCTTAACTCATCCAAAGGTTTGATTCTCTCCAATAAATCAGACGTGTAATGGAAGAGAAGGGTATCGTGAAAAGAAGCAAAGCGAGCGATTTGGGAGGAGAGAGCAGGGACAAGCTTCAGACTGACAAAGTGAAGCTGTGAGAGAGTAGATGGAATTGGAAAGCGAAGAGCTGGTATTGCGTTTGGATCATTAATGGGCCGACGAAATACGAATTTTAAAAGGCCGAAAGTTTCTCTCAAACGTTAATTCGATAGCTACGACAAATCTTCTTCAATTTTTTTTTTATTAATGATAAAATATAAATATTCAAAGAAACAAATTCATATAAATATATGCTGTTCACCGAAATCCCATAATGTAGTTTCAAATACATGTTTCTTATTAAACAAAAATATTTCAAACAGAATGATTCTTTTTATACATGATAATAATAAATTTTATGTTTTTGTAGTGAATCATTGTATATAAATTTTCATATAGCTTTGGACTTGTGGATCTTATCTTAGTCCGACGGTTGATGTATTACTTCGAAGTCTCTAAATTTTTCAATATCTTGCAAATTAATATGAATATTTTTCTATGTTGTTTTTACATGCAAAATTGTTTTTATATGTTCTCTACTATAAAAATCACAAAAATGTGTAGAATTTTATCGTTAGAAGTTACGTAAAAAATATGAGTATGTTGGTAATATATGTAATTTAATCGATTTTTGTTGTTTTCTCCAAATCCAAGTGCACCACCATGATTTCAATTGTCTTTACTATATATTGCTTGTTACATCCGTAATTATTCCACGAAAATCAATATAATTCAAAATCAAATCGACAGTTAAATCTTTATGTTGTCTCTTTAGCATTTTACCCTTTAATAAAGGATTTATATGCATTAGAAGTTCGAATATTCTTTTTTATCTATCGTGTCTCTAGCTCCTACGGATTTTTCAAGAGTAGATTGCATATTATAAAAGAAAGTATAGTGTATTTGATAACGTTTAGATCCTTCTGTATAAAAGATATACGATTCTTGAATCCAACTAATAGTTCAGGTCTTACAATTGCTAAATAGACCTCTTAAGTCTTAACTAGTGAGGAACTGAGGATGCTTCGATTTTTTCGTTAGAATTATACTATTCATACGCCTTCAAAAGGAAAGAAAATGAGCTTTCATCCGAATTATTGAGAATACATGCTCCTTCCATAGATTTCATACTTTGCATAAAGATATAAATCATTAGGAAGAATGTGACATAACCAAAAGAAAGAAGAGCTAGGAAAAGAGGGCTTAGAAAGATGAACATGCTTACTTTCTTTTATGTGTGTTAAAGAGAAGTTTTATAACTTTTTAAAAAGTTACTGCAATTTTCCCAAAATTTACGAACTTATTGTTGTTTTTAGTTGTTTTGTAATAGTAAATTGTTTTTATTTTTATTTTCTTTTGTAAGGGTGTTTTCTAAAATGGTTTAAAAGTTATCTTTGCTATTGCTTTTTGTTACAAAAATTGACTTTAACAGTATGAATTTTTGTTTATTTTACAAGTGATGTACGCTTTACTTAGAATGGTCATCGAGGGGTCTCTCTCATCATTCGTATATAATTATATATATCACTAAAAGAAACACTAAGTGTTTAGTTTGTATTACTTTTTTACTCCCCTAATAGATGTTTAGTTAACAAGTATTATGAAAGTGTGATTAAAGTTATATATATAAAAGATGCACACATATTAGATGTGTCATCTACTATTCTCCACCAACATTTAAGCAATGACTTCATTTGACAGTTTTTTCTTTTTTTATTGCTTAAGGATCTTTAGGTAATTGTGAATTTATGTATTTAGTTAAGGTGTATGAACATGACTATGCTAGTTATAATAAATCTGTGTTTAACTTCATAGATCAATTATTTAGGAGTTATATATGCAATACCATATTTGATATTCAAAACAGATTTACTTCACTAATTTTTTCTTTCTCGATCGTCTATAACTCATACACATACTCTTTCCTATCTAAGTTCAACTAGTGATACAATAACAGCAGTACTATATTAATTATGTTATGAACTCTGCCGAGCTTATCTTTAAGAATGTATTTATTTACTACAGATCAAATGGTTCAAATATCAATGCTTGACATTACTGCAATGCATCTAAATCAAACATAATTGATGGTTTCGGAATATAAAGTGGGAATGAAGCGTGATAATACCTAAGACGTACTTTCACTTCACTAATACCAAAGAAGAATAAAATGATGAATTAAACTTCAAAGTGGGGAAAAAACGAAAGATTCTTTAGTAAAAGCCAATTAGTGCAACCCTTTAACGAAAAAAATAAAAGCCAAGCACTGGATTATAGTAGCAGACATTAAAGACGGGTTGTCTTCTTTTTTGACCCGTTGATGATAATCTTAAGTACACCTCCATGAGATCAATGAATGAGGAATCCTATGCAAAATGCAACGTGTGTGTGGACACGTACGTACGCTTACACTAGCTTAGGACAGTAGAATGAACGGTGCATAACAAGTGATCTTCCCGTAAGGGACAGTATATAACATTTATGCATCAAAACATCCATTTATGACCAACCTTTATTACAATATCCATAGTTAAACCTTTTTTAAACCAGAATGTTTTATCGCTTTCATTACAAGTCCAACGAAATGTTCTTTATCAAAATTATGTTAGAAGTTGGATTAATCGAAACATAAAAGACTTTTTAGGTATAATGTTTTCTTGGAATACTGAAATTAGTAGTTTAAACTGAAAGTACTTTTATTTGTATAAAGTTTTGTAATTTTAGTTGATTAGATAATTTAAGTTACCACGAAAACGAACTTGGTCAGCTTGCCATTCAAATTATTAGTAATAACATAATTAGTATTCACTGATAATTATACTTATTCTTAAAGAAGATACTTATTTGTAAAGAGGACAACTCAGCGAATTTTCTTTCCATCTGGTGGTCAACTCATCATCCTCAAGCCAGTCCATGTTAATATTATAGATGCTTCGTTTCTATCCACCTTTGAAAATTTCAAATTTCATAATTATTCACGCCCTTTTGGGGGCATTGGATTGAACAAAAGGGTTTGCTGTGGTCCATACATCTATCCATTTCAAACACTTACTAGAATTGTTTTTTTTTTTTTGGTCTAGTTAAAAAATTTATATTGTAAAAACTAATTGCATAACAAGATCTGCATGTAATTTCGATTTGCTGCCACATAAACTGCAAATTTTAGCGTCTCGACGTACGATAAACAACTCAAGTGCTTCAAACTTTGATGAGAATCGTCACTGCGGAGTAAGAAGGTAACACTTTTTCAAAATAAGAATACATTAAAGCAAACGCACATAGTAGGATACATAAGAACAAAGCACTACGAGATATGAACGAGTCACATCAAAGAAAGAAAAAAAATCACGACATAAAGGCCCGTCATCTTGCTTCGGTTCTTCACTAGTTTTATCTGTTAATGCAATCTGCATCCAAAAAAGAAAAAAAGAAAAACCAAAGGATATGTTAAAATACTTCTTCAATTGTGAGGTCTCACGGTTTATATTAAATGAAAACTTCTTTCCCTTTTTTTTTGACATCAGTTGTTACCCTTTTCATACTTTTTTTTTTTGTTAATGTAGGAAAAAAATCTTAATAAAAAGTTCCACGTAAAATAAACCAAATATATATGAGGCACGAAACCATAACTTCTTTTCCATATTTTCTGTATAGGGCCTGGTTAGTCACTTAGTCTATAATCTATATATATATAGGACACGCCTATATATTTATATCACACTAGCATAAATTTGGAGGAAATAATAGAGTCGTACGTGTTAACAGCTCGTGTAATCCATATATATATACTGTGGCTTGTGAGTTGTGATTAGAAATTTAGAATTATTTTTGAAATGACATTTACTAAAGAAAGTTCAATAGCAAACAAATTTACTTGAAGATGATAAAGAAAGTTACGACTAGTAGGGTGGATTGGTGGCAGGTTCCTTTGGGGCGTTGCACCTGAAACACTCTGACCTGCTTGCGAAGTTGTGTTCATTGCAGCCTGACCTATACGGACAAAACCAGTCAGTTTCTACAAGACTACAACGTTCTTAGTTATGCATAAAAACGGTCGCATTCATGTTTTTTAATCTAAAACGGTCGTTTTAGCTTTACGTAAGCCCGCGCGCATGCATGAGTTATGAAGACGCCCATGTACATTTTCATGAACCATGCACATTAAACAAAAAATAAATAGATACCTGGAGCAAATCCAATCTCCAGATTTCCAAGAAGAACGGCCCATGCCGCCGCCACCACCACTGCTGCTACCAAAACCAAAAGGGCCGCGTCTTGGACCGTCACTCATGTCTACAAACCCGGTGGCTGCAGCGGCCGCCGAAAGTGAAGATTCATCTTTTGCGGCACCACACTTGAAACAGCTGGACCTGCTTGCGAAATTGTGGGTCCCGCAATTGCCAAGGTTGCAGTACCAATCACCTGGTCTCACGTCAGGCCCGGTGTTGAAAGCAAAAGAGCTACTGATTGGGCGGCTCGCAAAACCGCTGACCAAGTCGGTAATGCCACTCAGTCTGGGCTCTCTACAGCGTTGGCAGGAATCCCTTCTCTGGAAGTTGAGGTGGTTACACAATCGGCAGTTCCAATCTCCTGGCCGATTCATCTTCTTCAACGGCCCCATAGAAAGAAATATAATAACAGAAAATTAGAGGCATATATATATAAACAAGTGTAACATTTAGTATTTGCTATGATTACCTGAGGATGTTAGTTGGAAACGATTAATGAAAGATAGAAGTATGGAAGAGATGAGATATTGGTGTTAGAGCATATAAATGTGATGTTGGAGTCTCTCCATATATATATATCGGCAAAGCACAAGGCTCTTCCTTTAACAACCGGGAACATTTTTTGAAGTGAAATTTAGGGTTTCAATTGGTTTAACTTTCTTATTTTTGTTTCAGCTTTAATGTATTTCCTTTAACGTTGGGGTTCTCCGTAAACTACGTTTTCCCAAAAGAAACAAAATTATCTATACACATCGAGGACTTTAAATTTATCTATCATTTTTAGACCCCACTAGTTTAAACAAAGAAAAGAAATTAAAACAACAAGGTTAAAGCTTCCAATATCAGCCGTTTTCGTTATGCTTCTGCTTCACAAAAGCTACTACATATTGTCAAGTCCAATATTCACATAGCTGGGCAGATATGTGTATTTGCATATAAATAATCAATACACTCATTTGAGATAACTAAGTGTTTTTAAATTGATCGGGATATATATAGTCTGCGTGTATATATAAATTGTGGACAATAAAAGATTTAACCTATTTTAAAGTTCATAATCAGATTCTCTAATATTGCGTTTGAGGAGGAAATTAATTTGTTAAGTACTAGTCCCATTCTCAGATAATAATTTACTAAAGACCCGAAATTCTACTACCGGTTCTTTTCCAAGGAAGAAAAAAACCCTAAAAACCAAACTTTACAAAATGACAGCCCATGCACCTCGACCATATATATCTGTAAACTTATATACATCTTTTTAAAAAAAAAAATTTGTTAAAATCCCAAAATTTTGACCCATAATTTATTTGTTTAATTTGGGTTAGCCGTCAATAAGGCTTGAATATTGTTTACCCTTATTAATTAATATTGAACTAGCGACCTTACCCTATACATGTCCTTGGCTCATGAACGAGTGCTGTGAACCCTTAGTCTCATGAGTCGAGGATTTTTTCCACTTGAGTTTTAAGCTTGAGTGGATAGAACAAAACTATACCTAAAACTAACGCGTACTAATATAGTTTTTGACTAACAGGTGGAGTCTCGCGATGAGACCAGATGAATATTTCACTAAAATTCATATTTTAATATTAAAACAGACAAAAAAAAAATTAAACAGACAAAGGATTCTTAGACCTTTTTGGGGGCCCTAACTCGTATATGCGTATAGATTGACTAAATAAGACAAAATACAGGTGAAGCCTGATCCATTTTGAGCATGTATCACGTTCATATATTGCCCATTAGTCATCAACCTCTATTTGGTGGTCACTAGCTATGTTTGGTATAAATACCCCCATTGCTTTAGATTTATATAGATACTTTTTAATTAGTTCCATATATGCATGTGTTAACTCGTAACCTTACTTATTTAATTAATTTCATGTTTATTTCTTAACAAGTCTTCCTTTGCATCAAGCTAAAACATTGTCCGAAAATTATGTATTTTCAGCTTATACCCTTAAAATTTCACCAATTCAACTTAATTAGGTACATGGGTGCATGATATATATATATATGATCTCGTGCGTGTCAGGAGTAAAAAGGATGCAGTAAGAAGAAAAAACAAGAGGCAGCTAAAGCAAAAGTTGCATGGCAACAGTTTCAAGGAACGTATCGGTTCCCTTAACCGCTAAAATTAAACACTAAAGGAATATTTACTTCTATATTATGGCCGATCGAATTTCTCGTGTATAGATAGAACTTGTTCGTGATTCTTAAACAAAACCCAAGAAAAACATCAAAAACTTGGATTAAAGGAAACAAGAATAATATTGAATAGTAAAGGTATAGTTTCCGAGGTTTGAATCTTGACCATCTTTGTGCCATTTGAACTTGTCTACTAAGACACAGTTGCATATACTTTTAAAACAATCATTTTCATTCAATTTATTTGAAACTAGTTTACAAATATAATACATATTGTCACTTATGGTACACTACAATCGTTTCTTCTTCCTTTTTTTACCGTCATTTCACCTTTTCCTCTGTGTATTTCATAAATTTAAATTTTCTCCATCCTTCAAATAAGAAAAGTATCTTATTATTGAAAAGTAAATATGTCTCTCTAAAGTAAAGGTCAGCTGTAAGATAATAAGACAAAGAAATCACAATAAGGTATATGTGGAAGGCCACGAATGATTAATTTTTTTTTATAATATAGATTTTCAAAATATTAGAAATAAAACTAAATTATATGGATATTAAGAAAATATGAATTGTATTTGCCGTTTGGCATCGTAGTTTTAAGTCGGTTTTTGCTACAATACGAATTAATCTTACTACTAAGTAAAATTTAATAAATTAAAAATGCCAAAAATATATTTAAAACTTTTTTTCAGATTTTGAAGTATACTTGAATCATATCAAAGCAAAAAGTGGAAATTTTTTTTGACTATTTTTGTAGGGTTTCTTCATTATCGTTAGCGGAAAGTTTGACATTTTTATCAGTAAATCCCCCCCCCCCCCTCCCCCCCCCATTTCATAGTGGAGAATGGAACTTCGTTTTGTTAGACAGCGTACTGTATTATATTCTAACTGGTCTTGATTGTACTTTTCACATATCAGTACAATTGTTTATTATCATTAATTGTGGATTTAATTTGTTGTACTTAATCAAAATCATGATGAAAGTTATTTATCTGAAGTATATATTGTATGGTTTTCTTGTAACCTATAAATTGATTCACCTTAAACAAGTCTTTTGTATACTATTTTCAATGTGTACGTTTAGTAACGTGGATTAAAGCTACAACATAACTATTTGTAGAATTGTATTGTATACGAGGCCAATGCCTTATCCATAAGACCACGTAAAAGCTAACTCGAAACTGTAGAGAAATAGTGGGTGACTATAAATATATATAACATAAAGAAAACAAACGGAAAATGGGAAGAAGGAGAATATATAAGAATCATACTTAATAATTAGTAAACCCACCATATTGTCTCGGGGAATGGTAAAGAAAAGACTGACGAACCCAAAAGAAAAGAGAGAATCTATTCGATTCCCTTTGGGAAATGCTTCCATGCATCAGTTATCTCCCATTCTCTGAATGTCTATAATTATCCCACGTATTTTAGGTGGGAAGCCTACAATTATTTTATGAGTGCTACGATCAATCGCGCGCAAGGATACTTAAACTAAGAGAGCAAATCACAGTACTTTCAACAAAAATACCAAGAGACTTATAATCATAGGAGAAACAAGAACAACTTAAGATAATCTAAGGCCGAAGGCATGTTTTACCAAAAAAAAAATATTTAAAATTCAGATACTGGTGAAAAAAATATTTAAAATTCAGATACTGGTGAAAAAAATATTTAAAATTCACTTTATTAAAATAAAAACACCCACTTGAAATACAAATGAACCTTTGCACTGATACCATATAACATGTTTGTTTTATAATATAAATCAGTAAAAGTATTGAAGTGTGCTATATCAATTGAAAAAGTTCATTTCATATTTGCAACCGTTAAACTTGTTTAAAAATTTAACAGAAACTTATTTGGTGTAGGCAGCTAGCTTTTTTTTTTTGTCGGCCTTATATTAACTGAAAATAAAACGTTTAAAGTACACAGATGTATGTTACATCCATTTTACAAGATAAGGGGAGTTATTTATTTTAGCCCCTTTTACTTCTTTACTTACATCATATAAACATCGGCGAGGTATAGAAACAAACTTAAAGTTCTGCAAGCTTCCTAGATTTAGAATATCATACACAAGAGTGGTTAGCTTATATCCTAAATATTTGGTTTTAAATTCCCTTTTATTAACGTGTTTAAAATAGTAATCGATTTTTGATAACAAGGAAAACGACAAACAAGACCGAAAAACCATGGTTCAAATAGTAAACCGAACAAGGGTGGTATGGTTTTATTAGTAAACCGAACCAAAAACCAAACAAAAGAGAAAAGAATGACAAATTCCCAAATTAAAACTGGTTAAGGCAGAGAAAAGAAAAGCAGAGCATCCATGGCGCACGAAATCGATGAGAAGCCATGGCGAGTTCTCGAGTTCTACAGTGGCATCGGTGGAATGGTAACACTCTCCTCTTTACCTCTAATTTCACTATTAGTCAAGTCTCTTACTTAAACCCTAATTCCTGTTTTAGAGATACTCTTTAATGGCGTCCGGCGTCGTGGCAGAAGTAGTAGAAGCGTTTGAGATCAATGACGTTGCCAATGATGTCTATCAGCATAATTTCGGACATCGTCCCCATCAGGTTTACATCTCAGTTTCTCTTAATTTCAATCTCAGTGTAGAAGAACTATCCAATTCGATTTAGTAATTATCTATGATTAATCAATTAAAAGCACAGTTACATTGTAGAGGAGGATGCTAGTTGTGTTGACTTAGGCCATGACTTGGTTCCACTTTATAAGCTGTTTGTTTGTTCATTGAAATCATTGACTTGATAAAATTTTCATTCTTCACAGGGAAATATTCAGAGCCTCACTGCTGCTGACTTAGATAGGTATAATGCAGATGCGTGGCTTCTTTCTCCTCCTTGTCAACCTTATACTCGACAAGGTGAGACTCACCGTTTTTCCTTTTACCATCACATGAGTTTCCTGCACCGTATATACTAACAGTTTATCGTTAGGCCTTCAGAAACACTCTGGTGATGCTCGGGCATCTTCGTTTCTCAATATTCTCGAGCTTATTCCCCTTACATCCAAGCCTCCACGACTGTTATTTGTAGAGAATGTTGTTGGATTTGAGGTATTTGTTTGCCTCTGTTTCCTAGATAGAGTTATAGTAATCAGTTTTTTATTTGTACTTGTTCTTCGTCTTTGAATTTGTCGATATCTTTTTTCTTACTTATTGGTGGTGTTTGTTGGTGCAGACTTCGGATACTCATATGGAAATGATTGATACATTAACAAAATCAGATTATGTCACACAAGAATTTATTTTGAGTCCGTTGCAGTTTGGTGTGCCGTATTCAAGACCACGTTACTTTTGTCTGGTACTTTCTCTTTTATCTTGTCATTATGTAATGCATCTCTGTCCTTCCACTTTATAGTAGTAGTTGTTATTATTTTGTAACCAAAACTGATAGTTATCGTACTCCGGGAATGTATAAGTATATGCTGGATTATTCAGCTGTTTGAACTTTGTACTGCAATTTGGTCTTCTTTCTCTCATTGTTCCTTAGTTATCTAAGGTTTCCGTTTTCTGTCTCTTTTTCAGCTTTTATCCTTTTGATTTTGGTTAAACCATCTTACAAAACTTTGAAATCATTTCATTTGTCTACTTACTTTGTAGGCCAAAAGAAAGCCTCTGTCATTTCAGTCCCAACACAATAATAACAAGCTACTCTGGTCTCCAGGCCCGTTATATGGGCGTGATGATCAGGTGGAGTCTGGAAAATGTCAAGCAGAAGAGGGATCGGAAAATTTACTTCAGTCTTGCGAACCAGTAGAGAAGTTTCTTGACTCAACAGCACAAGTAGACGGCGAGCCAAGTGGTTTTGATGACTCGGAGAATGGATCCAAAGATTGTTATGAACAAGAAGAAGATTCTGTCCCAAACTCTGTACATCAATATCTAGTACCATCAAGTTTGATAGAGAGATGGGGAAACGCAATGGGTATCCTTTTATGATTTCACCTTCTTTTTTTTCTTCTTTCAAATATACCGTTTATGGGACACTCGTTCTGCTCATAAGAAATCGATCATCTATCTGTTTATATTTCCTGAGCGGCTTCTAGACATTGTTTACCCTGATTCGAAGAGATGTTGTTGTTTCACAAAGAGTTATTACCGATACGTGAAGGGCACTGGTTCCCTCTTGGCAACAGTCCAGGTATGTCCTCCCATGTATTTTACTAGATTATATTCCTCCATATGAAAGTGCAAAGAAATGCTTATCGGTGAATCCCTGATCACGCAGCCAAAAATCAAGGGGAAGGAATCTTGTTTGATAGAGCAACGGCTTAGATACTTCACCCCGAGAGAGGTTAAGCACAGTCCTATACTTTTATTACCAATGCCTCAGTGAAAAGAGTGATCAGCTTTATTCCAGTGAAAGATGATGTTTGATTTCTTTTTTTATCAGGTAGCAAACTTTCACTCTTTCCCTGAAGATTTTGAGTTCCCCAAGCAGATAAGCCTTCGACAGAGGTACGCTCTGTTTCCTATTGGAAAGACCATTTAAAACAGAAAAATGCTACTGTCTATATAAATTATGCGCGTCTAAGTATAACAGAGGTACCGTTTTGATCCCCACAGAACTTAATCTGATAATACCCTTATTTCTTCACTACGTAGTCTTTGAAATGTGGAAATAGTTGAAACACATCTTGAAATTGTGAAATTTGTTAAACAAGGACAATAATAATAGTTACACTGAAATTTTTTACAAACTCCTCTTTTTGTGTAGATATGCAATGCTTGGAAACAGTTTAAGTGTAGCAGTCGTGGCTCCTCTGCTTCGGTATCTATTCGGTTCTTCTCCCGTCTTGACTGCGGAATTAGGAAGCAGCAAGTGAAAGCGACCAATGATGGCAATGGCACATCCATGAATCTGTTTTGTAATTTAGGACGATTTATATCATTAATTGTTTTGCTGAATCGAATTTCTTTCTGTGTAAGATGAGCCAAGTTTTATTTGATAAACAGTGTGTGTGCATTATTCCTCAATTTATGGATTCAAGTTCTTAATAGGCCCACTTTTTATAATGGGCCTTGCTCGGGGCCCAGTAATAATGTTGGAAAAAAACAAAATTTCCCGTACTAGTCAAACTTTCGAAGTGACAGTATATAGGCATGCTTTCTTGATGTGTCTCTCTCTCTTTCTCTATCCGCAGGCAGTGAGACTTGAACGAGACACTAGAGAGAAAAACAAACAAGCAGCGAGGGGAACCCTTATTCTACTGTGACGGTACGTGCATTTCACGCTCCGGCGATTACCTTGTAGGTCTTCAGCGACGTTGCATTTAAGCAATTACTTGCATTTTACGCATTTATTTGTTTTTTTTTTTCTTTTTGAAAATTAAAAAAAAAACTGTAATCCCTAATTACACCAACCTAGGGATTTTGCCCCCATTGTCCGTACACATTGTTTTTATGTTTCTAACGCTTGGGAGTTCAGCAATAGATAGGCGAAACAACGCATTAAATTACTCTGGCTCTGCTTATATTACGCATGCAAGTCATCTTTGTCGTTGTCTGTTCTAAAAAAAAATAAAAAAGTCATCTTTGTCTTCAATTACAAAACCCTAAATTTCAGGACAGATCCCCGCTTTGAAGCTGAAGGAAGAACCAAGAGAATGTCCCACAAGAGTGTTTTAGATA
This sequence comes from Sisymbrium altissimum, assembly GCA_900406495.1. Taxonomy (NCBI): domain Eukaryota; kingdom Viridiplantae; phylum Streptophyta; class Magnoliopsida; order Brassicales; family Brassicaceae; genus Sisymbrium; species Sisymbrium altissimum. The sequence goes on along the minus strand of OVBI01000073.1, from coordinate 99,441 downwards.
TGCTCCAGGAAAGTGTGAGCAGGCCTCGCTTTTGCAAGTCTTTGCCTTTGGGAGAAAATTGGAGTTCTAAATCCATGGTAACTCAACATTAGCCTCTCTGTTTCCTCAAACACAGAGCTACTCTGGTTCTTACTCACTCTTATTCGACTCTTTTCCACTGGAGTTAGCTTAACCTTTAACATGTCCTTTGTTGAATTGCTTCTTATCTTCGCTTTCAATGTTGTTGCTAGAATATTAAGACTCAATATGTTTAGTTTACCCCTTTTATGGAAAATCTACTGTAGTATTATTTATTATTCGTTTGTTGTTGTTCCAAAAAGCTCAGATCTTTCTATCTTTCTTTGAAGAGATTTTGATATCTCCCAGGATAGTGGAACAATGCCTCCTGCTTCCTGTTATGCGTTAAGCCTTTATTTTGCTTTCTCTTCTGTTATGCCTACATTTACATTGCAGATACATTCGCTTTTAGCTGATTGCAAGCTTCTAAGCTCGTCTTTTCGCTGTTTGTGTTGTGTTTTCCTTTGGAAAGTTGTAGCTTTTTTCTAATGCCAGTATTGTTTGTTGTTGTTAACTGTTCTGATTTCTGATTTTTATGAAGAGGTTCATTCCGGAAGAGTTTGTGAGAAGCACGCCGGGAGCTTTTAAACACAGAGTTGTGTTTAGTGTTCGTTGGGGAAATTCCTGGCAACTCTGGCTCCAGCGAGACAAAAATGGTCTGTTTATGGAAGAAGAAGATTGGGATGAGTTTGTGAATGACAACTTCTTAGGTCCAAATCATGTCTTGTTCTTCACACACGAAGACACAATGTTCATTGAAGTGCGAATCTATAAAAAACATTTGCACCACTTCAATGAGATCACTGCAGCACCTCTTGAAGCTGATCCCGAAGCTGAACTGGTTAGCCCCAAGCCCCAGAATTCTCCCCCGGAAACCTCTGCCTCTGCCTCTGCCTCTGCATCTGGTAAGACTATTCATGTCGAACGCATCATATTCACGTTTATCAGACTCAAAACTATTCCTTTCTAAGTTTGGTTCTCTTTGTTTCTGTTTTGGCGGATATTTCAGCAAGTGGAACGAGACAGGGCGGTGCTCCTGTCGAAAATCCTCAGCAGTGCCTCTTAAATCCGAATAACCCTTTCTTTGTGAAGACACTGACAAAAAAGATCGATGTTCTGGTAATAATTACAGCTTTTTTAGTTTCTTTGCAAGCTCGCTTTTATTACATGTAATCATAGAGTTTTCAGTTTGTGTTTTGTTGCCTTTTAAGCAAAGACTTGTCTTTTTCCCCCTTTTTTCCGTGTCTAGTATGTGAGCCATCCGGTGATTGAGAAGTATGGGTTGAAGTTTGGTCCCCACAATTCCCCCATGCATTATCTTCTTCCCAACGAAACAATCGAGGCTGTCACTAAGATCTACGGAGGTAGCCCTTGTTTCAATGGCTGGGCGGCTATATGTCGAAAGTACAAGCTGAAGCAAGGAGACAGTGTTGTTTGTGAACTTGAATGCCCAGGAGGTGTGGTTACGTCTGTTAGAGTACATTTGCTCAACGAATAAAGAGACCGAGTCCTCTCTAGTCTCATTCCTATGAGTTAGCTTAAGTGGTTACCAACGAATAAGAATGTTTACTACTCTTATGGTAAATTCCTAATAAGATGCTTGTAATTGTACATGCGACCCTTTATGTTGGTTGAGCCAACTTGTAAGCTAAACTTCTAATTTTTCTTTTTCAACTTGGAGAATTACTATTGGGATAAGTTTCTCCTAATGGAGTATTTGAGAAGTCATCTTCCAGGTCAAAACTTAACTAAAAGTAGCACATTCAACTTGATGATGAAACAGTTGCAGCAAAACTGCGAAATCAGTGAAATCATCGAATGAAGTAAATGTCACTGTGATAGTAGTCTTAACTTTAGAGCTTTCTTATGACTCGCTGGATTAATGGATGCTTCATGGCTTCGTATAAATTCGTCCCTTTTAGGTGTGATAATAAGTGTACGTGCCTTACAGGTGGAGACTACCGTAGAGTGCGTAAGGATGATGTATATTGTTTCTATGATTTTGTATAAAATTTGTATCAGTCTACTATTTGAATTTACTTATATATATCAGATATGCGTACATAAAGGCCTCTCTATGAGTTTGTAAGTTTGTAAAGAACTCTCCATAAAGGCCTACATGTATAAGAAAAAGGCAACCTTCATTTGCCTTCTCATACAAGAAAATACAATATAACCCTAAATAAACCTCTGCTTTTACACCATATCTTTTGAATAAAATCAAAAACACACCAGAAGACAATATTATAAAAATAAAGCAGCGCGCACACTTCATTTCTTGTAATAAGATTTCATTCATCTACCGCTTACGAACGCTTATAAGCTTGACGTCGTCAATCACAGGCCCACATAAAGACGAGAAATCGTCGCTCCTCATGGCATAGAAAGTGCTGTAGAACATAACTCTAGTTCGGGTCGAAACCGCCACAAACCTGATAGAAGCTCGTTTAAACCCTCCCGTGCCACGCGACTCGTAAGGTACCTTAAGCGTATCTCTCCCTGCAAAAGCCTCAACCACCATTGATCCTTTGCAAGCGTTGTTAGCGTCTCCAACCGCAAATGACAAGACGTAAGTCTTCCCAATGACGGTCCGAGCCACTTGAGCAATGGCGCTCTCTTTGCCCGCTACTAATTCAATGGCTCGGCGACCCTGTGGGATTGAGAAGTGTTCTGCGTCTACGTATTTAACAGCTTTGAGAGACTCGACCATCCAACCGGGTAAAGGAGAGTGGTCGTCTTCTATGAACGGTGGGATCAAAACTCCTGTGGTCGCCCCCGGTAATACTAGTGGACCTTCTTCAAATCCTCCGTTTTTCAAAATATTCTCTGTCAAATCAAAACATAGGAAAATCAATCAATCACAACCCCCAATAACACATGTTCAAGAACTAATACAGAAAAACAGAGTAAATAAAGTAATCACTTACTGTTGGTTGGTCGGGGAGGGTAAAGAGCTCTCATGGCAATACCATCAATGAGTGGTCCACAAGCTGGATCCTCTTCTTCACCTGGATTATGAATCACTATATCAGCGATCTCACTCTCCGCCTGAAACGCCCAAGCGTATAGATCCCACCCACTGCTACTGTACACCGTCTGAACAGGAATCACGCCAGAATCAGGTGCCACAGAGATGTTGAGCCTTTCGTCTTGAGCGCACGTCCTCGCGGCGCTGAAAGTGAGCGAGTAATACATTCCTTTCACCACCTTGAGCCTCTGCTTGATCGATGCTTCGTTCCCGAGCCTGACTGCGAATTTTCCGGCGGGAACAACGAGAAGCATGTCTCCTTGTTTGTGTCCTGAGCTAATGTACTCGACGAATCCCGTGACTTCCCAGTTCGGGATTGCCATCTTGTTCAACACTTCAGTTCCTTTCAAGTCCGATGGCTTTGGTCCTAGCTCGAAATCACCGTTCGGTAACATACCTGTGAATGACCATATTGCCCTTTACATTATTAGCGAACAATTTAAAACTTTTAAAAAGTTTTAGGAAAAGTAAGAAATAGGCACGTGAGGTGTGTCCGAGAGACAGCCTAACTGGGCCTGTGTATAACATGGATTAGCTTTTGTGATGGACCCACTCAACTTCATTGATTAGAAATGTCCAAAAACTTTATCGCGGTGTGTCTGTATCAGACACGGGGTTACAATTGTATTTTAACATCCGCTTGTGAAAAACGAGATTAATAAAATTTTAACTTCGTTTCAGTACTACTGTGTAGCAGAGGCAAGTACTAAAAAAGCATCAAAGTTCATAACTACTTTGACAAATAATGACAATTTTTACTTACCAGCGTTCTTCTGATTACTTTGACTTTTAACCTTTCTCTTTATCGCATCTTTAAGAATTTTGAATGAAATACGTTTCTCCCCAAATATTTTTTTTTTTTAAAACGGGAAGAAAATAAATCAAGAAGCCTAACTAAGGATATGGCCATAATTTACTGTACCCAACGGTTCAAAAGATATTTCGAAGTTTTTCTTCAAAAAGATTGTTAACTTTTTTTTTTTTGAACTTTAGATTGTTAACTTTCTTAAAAGCAGCAAATCTGAATTGGTATAGTTGTGTGTGTAGGAGTTAGAAAATGCTTACCGTCACGGAAGGGGACAGCGGCGGAATTGGCGGTGGCAATAATAAGAAGGAAGAGGGACACGACGGTGACGCCTCCCATTGTAACGGAGCGGCTAGAGAGAAAAGAGATAAGTGTTTAGTGTAAAAAGTAATTAGCAAAGAGCGTTGAGGCAGTTGCTTATAAGGAGCTGTAGCTATCAAACTGCCCTTGGAGGTTGCTATGTATTACGAGTTTGTGCCACTGCCCACTGATGTAGTTCGCGTATCCCACGTGGGGGTAGTGACCTCACTGCTTTCCATAGGGTTGGAACCTTATTTGACATAATGGGGGGTACTTCCGGAACTAATAATAATAATAAAGTTTTAGTTTAGTCTTTTATGCTATTTAGTTTAGTACTGTTTCTAATTTATAAAGTCATATCTCGGTGAGGCGGTGACTGGGGAAGATCGACTACCACATCCTAAGAAATAAAACAGTAAACGTGGTTATGCGACGACAATCTCTTATCCACATGCCATTAACACATGTAAACACTTAAGTCTAAGATTGTGAAAATAATTGAGATGTTTTTTAGTAATCTTACATCTGAATCTACGTAACATATCTGATTAATTATGATAAGGCCAAGTTTTGTCGTTTTGATAGAATATCGGTGGAGATACTTAAGGGGAGAATCATTTATCGTGGCGTGGCATGTGTTACACCAAAAACAAAGTTCAAAGAGTTTTTTTTCCACTTTTTTTTTAAAAAGACGATTTTTAAGTTGTCTTCTTTGATTTGTCTCTTCGTGCGTTTTTTTCATCGCTTGTCTGGACTGTATTTTTTTATTATAGAAATGAGAAATGTGTACGCTATGAAGGGCGCCGTTCACTGGCTAAGAATGCGGTTTCCAAAGTCGGCCAGGCCTCAGAAATTCAGAATTGCGTCTTATTCTCATCTTCTATCAGCCCAAGAAAGGGAAACTAATTTGCGTGCCAAGTCCATCATTTCCATCAAAAGAATGTATTTCTCTATTTCTAAATCAAACAACAGTAACCACATCGTATTAATTAGCTTCTGTTGATTTTCAACTATATGAACTTCTGAACTTTTTCAGTGGCTGCAAAAGTTTTATTGCTCATTAATTCTACTATAAAAAGTCGGCATGTACCTTTTACACCGTTAAAAACAGGCGTTTTCTATTAAAAGAAAAAACTTAAATCCGATCCATCGTAACTAATAACTAACTGAACTAAACCGAAAAAGGAGAAGCAACTGATGTGCTCTTAGTATTGATTAGGAAATAAGAGTAAATTCGAACAAACCACGACTGGTATAGTGGTATGCATAATGTTGATCTACGATGAGGAGAAAGAGAAAAAAAAAAAAGACGAGAAACCGTCGGAAACGTGGGTGGGGCCGGTAGGTAACGAACGAGTAGGGCCCATGTAAATAAAATGAAGAGAGCGAGAGAAGAGCGCAAAAGGCAGGATCATGCATCTGCCTCCTCCTCCTTGTACACTTCTTTTACTCCTTTACGGGCCCATTGGCCTCATCGCTACATCTCTCTCCACACACACAAGCTAACTATCAATAACCTTTTAATATTATTAGGTTAATCATATTGTAAAAGACAAAAATATTTGAGGCCCGTTATTGTATTCACATAATTAATGCTATATTAGATCGACAAACCTATAATTGTGTAGTTCCAAGCCAAAGTTAAACAATGTCAATGGCTTTGAGCACGGTGCCAAAAAGTTTGAGTTGTTACTATTCGAAACCGTTTTTCTTTAACAAGAGTTGTCAATCATTGAATCATGAGTTATCTTAGTTGGTCGGTGGTCTACACTCGAACATAGAAGCATCAAGATTAGCACAATAAACAGCCTGAGATGTTCACACAAAGGCAGAGGGTAGAATCACTTGCCGACTTGGGATATGGCTTTGGTAAAGTGAGGATCAGAAACCGTTTGAGCTTTTGATCACTCAAATGAAAAAGGTTTTCAAAAGCTTCTTTACTCTCGACAGAACAGATTTTTATTTTGTCTAAATAATCAGCAATAATAGTTGGCAATTGAGAGAAAAGAATAGAAGGAAATTACTCACATTTAATTCAACATTGTCTCTCTTTTATTTTTTTGTTTGTTTGTTAAGTAATACATTAATTATTTAGGCCCGCCCCTCCTGTGCTAATGTGACTCACATGGAAATGTCTTCAAATAAAAGTGCATATCGTTTTCTACTGACAACTCTATTAAATATAATACCTTATCTTATTTTCTGATCTACCTCATACTTATTCACCATGACCCGTGCAAAGCATCGCTGTATATGGTTCATGTAAAAAATGTTTCAAAAGTGGCATCTTTCAGGAACTATCTAAAGTCTAAATATAAACACTTGTATTCTATTTTGGTCACACCAAGACTCTCCCCTTCTGCAATCCATCGCTCAAACAAAGCTTACATTTCGTCACTACACATCAACATCATACAATCTTATACATAGGTACAGTGCATAGATGAACCGTACATACAGCCATACAAAGCAAATTAACTGTGTAGCAGATTAAAACCCAAAGAGTAATAAAACAGCGAGATGATTGGGATCTGTTTTGTTAAGAGGGAGTTTTTATATATAGGACAAGAGAGACTAACATGCTTTAAGGAATGGTTCTTTGGTAGAGAGGTAGAGCTCCCAAAGCCTCTCGCTCAGCTCTCTCTCGCTTAATCTGCACATGAAGGTCCCGTGTAAAGACTTTGCTATATAGGATTTGTCTAAACACTATAAAGAAAACTAAAGTTCATGATACAAGTTCATTAGAGTTGAGTAGTTGCGTAAAACAAATAAACATCAGGTGATTTGCAGGCAAAACAAAAGTTGGATTAGCCCTGTTTTCGTTCTAACAAGAAATTGCAAGGGACTTACAAGAGCCAGCATATCCTGGAGGTAACTCCTGAATGGTGTCTGCATTGCCTGTGAAATTACAGAGAAGAAAGAAAGAAAAAAAGGTTTACATAAAGATTCAATGCCACAGTTAAAACACCACATCAGAAAACAAGATTGTGTTTCATAGAAAAGGCGAGAAGAAGATGTACTAGATTTTGGCAAGCATTCCTCAGTCATGAAGAATGTCATATATTGCTTCCTGTGGTAGGTTACATAAAAGACAAAAGTGATACAATAGCTTACACAGCTTATCAAGTTACAGTTTTGCTATAAAGACTATACTAAGGAGGACCCCAAAGAAGTATTATGTAAGGTTGTTCACAAAGAGCTCTTTAACACAGAATGTTGTTGATCCTAAATCCTAATACAAGTCTTGTGTCCAATCTTAGAAGCTCTATTATTACACGTCTAATTGATCTACAAACCATTTCTACGATATCTATGACAACAAACATAACTAATCCAGAGAAAGCAGCATAAGATATGGCAAGCAGAGACGTTCAGAGAAGATCGGATTCGAACTCCATAGCTAATTTGCCTATCTCTAAGCTCTGTCTCACTTTGTTCGAGAGACGTACCTGGAGATGATCTGGGAGGTACTCGTGTTTCATGGAGAGGTCCATCGCACGCTTTAGACGCTGGTTCCGAGCATCAACGACCTCTCTAGGCAAACGATTAAGCGCTTCCTTAATGTCCAAATCATACAAAGGATCGTAGAGATCGTCGTATCTGAGACCTTCATATTATTCGTAATTTCCAAAGTTCAGCGGAATTAAAAAAGCCAACAGAAGAACTAAGTGAAACAGAGCTTAGAGAGAGAGAGAGAGGAGATACCGTATCTTCGGAGGCGGTTAGCGACGGACTTCATGTGCAAGCGAGACAAGAAATTCTTCTTCGGATCTACTAAACTCTGTAGAAACGACGCCATCTCTTTCTTCTTCTTCTGCAAATTACGTTTGAAAATGCTATTGCGATTGAGCCAAAGCTATTTTACCCGGGAAAGAAGGAAGGAGAAGAATCCAGAGACATCTACTCATAAAACGGCGTCGTTTCTCTGCTGCTACCCATAGATTTGTGACATCTGTCAAAGAAGAAAAACCAATCGTGGATCATATTATGTTGACTTTCAACGCGCTACGTTGACTTACCAAAATCGACGTCCTACGACTAGGTTGACTTTCACTTTCTACGACTCAACTCTCATCCAAACTCGCTACGGTTTGGATCGTAAGACCTTGCTCCTTGTTTCTGAATACTTTCCAAACCGAAGCTTAGAGCGTCATATCTATAGAGGTAAGTAAGTTAAAGACAAGAGTTTTTATTCATCTCTTTTTGGTCTTAATGGGTTTTGTATAACATTGCAGAGACTCGTCCAAAGCCATTTCCGTGGGAGATTAGGCTTAAGATTTCCATTGGCGCGGCTCAGTGCCTCACCTTCTTGCATTCTCTCAAGAGTACTGGCCTCTACCATACGCGTGGAAATCTCACCGCTTCCAAAATCCTGCTCGACTCGATATGGATTCGCCTCGCCTTTTCTTGAATACACTCCTTACCTTACAAATGGCATGCACGTCTGGAATATGTAGGATTTCAACGCAAGAGTTTCCTATTTTGGACTTGAAACGCTAGTTTCTCTCAAAGACATTTCGCATTACCCCTCCCATGAAGATGAGCCAGCTAGATAACATTACGCAGCTCCCGAGCACTTTATCTCAGGCAACAATCCTCTGCTGCCTCATCTATAAAGTTACAATAAACATTTTAAGTTTAATGACTCTAACTTCAATAGTTTGCAATTACCATCTGCAGGGAAGTTCCACATGGAGGGGGATGTGTACAGCTTTGGTGTTATACTACTCGAGATCTTAACTGGTTTTGAAAGTCGGCGCATAATCCTAGCAAAGCAAGCCATACGAAATGACAAGGAAAACACTGCGGAGATGATTGATCCGGATTTAGAGAATAGCTATTCTCTTGAAGAGGGGATGCGTATGTGCCAGATTATAAAACAATGTCTTAAGGAAGATCCCAAGAAACGACCGTCCATGCAGCAGGTGCTGGATAACTTGAATGCTATTGCCCAGATATGAGGACAAACGAACTAAGAGTTTATTAATGCTGAAACATACTTACACTATAACACATTTATTACATTGTCGATGTATGCATATGCACATATACATTTGTATACAAAAAAAAAACTGCCAACGATTCCGTTTTCATTGCGGCTCAAAGGTTACACGCCTTTCCTCAGGTTCCACGCGCGCCTGAAACAGAAATTTATTCTGATATTAGGTTAACCAAATAGGGAACTTATGAGGAAATAGATATGAAAGATTTGGATTACCTCCTTGAAACTGATAGTTCGGATCCTGATTTCTCCTCTACTAGTAGTCATCTCGTCCAATATCTCTGCGTCATAGAATTCATCTTCTTCACCTTCTGATAAATGACGAGAAGATCCCAGTTTCTGCTCACAAAATGGTTTAAAAGGTATCATCACGTACACACTTGTTGACAGAAAGCCTCTGACTAAATTTACACTCATTTAAGATAAGAGAAAATTTACCCTGTATGCGAAACTTGATTGTTGTATAGGTGCTGCTACTATTTCCTCATAGTCAGAAGCATCTAGCACTTGAAGGTGTTGGGGATCGAATAACTTGGGAAGCAAGTGTTCTCTTATACTTATGAGTAGAAAGAAGAGCGCCGGGAAAAATATACCGGCCATCGGAATCCATGTCATGCCATAGCACAAGAGAAAATAAACCAACTGGAAAAGTGTGAATGTGACAATCACTCTGTATGGTACCAACTCCACAAACGAAGCGTGTATTCCTTCCAAGACTCTGCATTAGATTGAAACCAGTGATTGAGAAAGCTCTCTCTGCAAATAGACTAAAGAAAAGAAAGGAAAGGCTTTTAACTAACTTGAAAAGTCGGCTTGGAGGAATGAAGAGAAGCAACAATCTCTCCCAGAATTGGTTTCCAGGGAGACTGTCTATTGCCATATAAGCAAAGTAACCCCAAAGAATGGAACTTGGGATCATTTTGATGACTGGCACAGCAAGAAGTGTTAAACCCACTAGGACTGATTGCAACAAATTGCTCAATCTCTGCTCTTTTACTCTAACCGGCAAGTGAGCATCGATATGCACATCTGGATCGAATTTTCCTTTGGTATCTCCTCCTTCGTCCGGTCTCATCACAACTTCTTTCAAGTCTTTCAAATCCGCGGCTACTGAACAAACCTGCATAAAGTTTGGTTCTTAATTTTTTTATTTCCAACTTCTTTCTTGTAGTGGATTTGTCAGATTATTCTATAGATAGGAGAGACCATTATTAACCTGAGATGAACATGTCTCCATTTCTATAAACACCGTTTGCATTCTCCCATATATTTCTGATTTGCTTGCTTCCATTTTCATACACTCCTTTGCACTCTTCACCATTTTCTTGCGTGTCAGCTGAAAACAAGCCAGACTTTGAAGTTGTAAGAATATATCATCTCTAGTTTCAACTCTTCTACTTCTCACATATACTTGATATTACCTGACGATTGAGAATCGCAAGACTCTTCGTGTGCATTGGAGCCTGAGGAATCACACCATTGGAAGGAGGGAGTCCAAGTAGTCCACATATCAAAGTCTATGGATCACCATAACAACAAGATCTCAAACTTTTTTTGTGATACCATGAAAAAGTATCTATGAAATCAGTTTTTAAAACGTCAACACACACCATAATTCCCAGCAAGAAGATATCATAGTGGTAAGCAGAAGGGTTCTTGAGCTTATATTCTTTCTGCTGTGCCATTTGTGAAGCTACACTATGGTCGAAGAAGTAAAGTCCAGCAATCATCACAGCAGGTATAAACGCAGCAAAGATGTACATTACTGGTACCTTCCCCATGTCCTGTATATAAATAAGTTCTGCTTAGTACATATTTTCGTTTTGCATTTTGGATTACTTTCACAGTAGCACGTTTTGCATCTTAGATCTTACCTTGATTACAGTCCAATGGTACAATGAAGCTGGCTCCCATGGAAGAGGACAGAACAGTCTCCGAGGAACACTTGGAGGGACTTTGTTAGGAAGCGTGTAAGACAATGCCGTCCAGAACAAGACCATTAAGGGAACACCGTAATCTCCAATGAAACTCCGAAGCCATCCTGTTGTTTTAAGTGGCCTGAATTAAAAATTTTATGTATAGACCTTAAGGAACTAATGTAACTAGAAAATGACGTACCAAACCCGTATTTCCAAGATTTCGCCCTCCTGCTCTTTAGCGCAGTGATTACAAGGCCTAGAGAAAAAATTACTGCAAGCAACCCATTCGTGTACAGCCAGAGGAAATGTGACTCATTTCCTGATTCATGGCTTTCACTCTCGGAGGCGTGAAACTCACTAATCAAACCCTGCATATATGTATATATAACTAACACATGTTATGTGTAACTTATACGACTTAACCTGTAGACAATAATAAGGCTTGTACCTTGATAGCTTCTTGTAAAAAGAGAACAGCAATCAACATGCCAAAGAGTTCCCCAGCGATTCTCGTAAATCTCGTGATGATTGTGCATGCATTAAATATCGAAAGAAGGATAAGCAAAACTGCAGTCCATACACAAACCCTGCAGAAATTAGCAAACAAAAAAACAACTCTCAGAAAACAGATACATTCCGAATTAAGAAACAAGATTATTTTTCATTACTTACCATGCCACCCAAGCCAGGTAAAGCTCTCGACCAATATCCGGTCTACTAATGCAGAAACTGTAAAGATAAGTATACATTATGATGGTTGGCTCTGCAACCCCAAGTATCAACAGTGGCTGTCCACCAAAGATCGCGTGGATGATACCGCAAATCGAAGTAGAAGCTAATGTTTCCACAGCACTCAGAGCTCCACCTTTTTAACCACGAGTTGAATATAAATCATCAGAAATTCTCTAGGATAAATGCCATGTGGATTCATAAATAGCAACCAATATGGGAGGAAACTATTATTTATAATACCTGTATGTTTACTTAATTGCTCACCAAAGGCAACAACAGGAAGAGACGAGGCAAAGAAAATATAGCAAGTCGGAGCCAAAATTCTGGTGAAAAACGTAACAAAGATTTGACTTGGATTAACTATTTAACATCATTACTTAATAATTATATATATATACATATCAACAGAAAGATCAAATTTTAATTTTGTGTTACCTTATACCGGTTTTTAGGCCAAGAATCCAATCTTGTTTATAGCATTTGCGCCTACCTTCAATATCTCGGAGTATCCCCTGAAATGGACCTCCTTCATTCTCCATTGCTGCAGCAATTCAGAGATACACGTAGCGTGTTATATAATATAACACACACATTCACAGCTACAATCGCCTTTTCAGGAACAAGAACAAAATTTCAGAGTAAGAATTGCCAAGAACACACACATTAAAACCTTTTTCTAGATTTTTGGAAACTACCAAATTAGAATAAGCAAACCTAAAACAGCATAGATTTTGTACTTCTCCAAAAAGAAAAAAAGAAAAACTGGAGGAAATTCAAAAGAAGACAGAAAATCGTTGGGGAGAAAAGAACGGGAAGGACTAGTAATGCTGAGGTGGCAGAATCGTATTGGTTGCATCGTCTAACAAAAGGGGAGGAAACTAGAGAGTAACATTTTTTTTGCAATACGGGTTTAGACATAATTCTAACTGTTAACAATAATCGAGTCATAACAGCCTGTTAAATTTGACCTTTGACGTTTAATTACTTTTAAGTACGAAAACATTCGCCATTTCTCAAAAATAATAGTTCGTACATTGATTTACACCCACCAACTTGGATCGAGAATTGTCTTTAGTTTTATTCTTTTAAGTTTGTTGTAAAAAAAAAAATACACATGTCTTCATGAGTTGATCAGAAACATATATTTTGACAATGTCGTGTGCTAGTAAAGTCGTAATCAAACAATCGTTTGCTTGTCAAATAGAATTAATGGATGGTTTAATAGATAAGATCTATAAAAACAATAATAAATGACAATTTGAATAAACAATCCATACGTTGTATTTGTTAGAATTCTAATTTTAGGATTTTTTTTTATTTTTTGCACCACAATTTTTTTTATTTTTATCGAAGATGGATGTAAATGTTCTTTTCCAATTTGACTACAATATTCAATCTAACTATCTGAGAAACATTTTTAAGTTGTATTTTTTTTAAAAAAGCATAGCAAAAAAAATCTCTAAAATTAGAAATCCTAAAAAAATACAACGTAATCCTAAGAAAGCAAAAATAATACAGCCGTGACTGGTAAGCCCAACCAACCGAAACCTGTCCATCCAAGATTCCGGCTACAGTGTGAACGATTTGCGTGGTGGTGTGACCCGACAAACGGATACCCACCTATCCCACCGCGAGATTGCTTTAGACGACCGCGTTCTCCTCTCGTGCGGGTACCGCCACCGCCACCGCCACCGCCACCGCCACCGCCACCGCGTCCACCTCCTCCCTTACCACCACCACCTTTTCTTATAAAGACTGCTAATTCTGGTGTTTTTTGGCCGTAGGAAACACCTTCTGGCTTAGATATGGAGAAAACATGGCTTGTATCAACGGAGGCTAAACGTAAGGATCGTGAATCTACAGAAAGATGGTAGTGTGGAAAATGAAATAAGAAGAGAAAATAAAAAAGCAGCGATGTTTTCGTGAAACCCATATATGTTCATGTGCCTACTCAGACTCTTATTTTTGTTTTTACGTTTGACGCCACCCTTTATATAGTTTTTTTTTTTTGAACATTTGATTGCATCTATATTTAAATGAAGCAAATGTGTCCATAATACAAGAACAAGCCTTAGTAGATGCCAGAGAAATGTTTTGTTAAAAACTCATAAATGTATATCTCATCACCTCGTGACAATGAGTTAGCTAGTAGGCTAAAAATAAAAACTGTTATTTATATTTTAAAACGTATAAATATTATTTTTTCTCAAACAATAACATTTATACAATGTTCAAAAAAAAAAACATTTATCCACAGTTAAAGTTAGTTTTTTAGTAGCTAAAAAATAGTTATCCAAACTCTCAAAAATCTCAACTTTAGAATAGTGTTCATCCAAACAGAACGTTGATTAGAATATTTATCCAAACAGAACACTGATTGGGTTTGTTGAAGAAACCAAACCAAAACAAAACGAAACAGAGAATGAAATTGGAGGATTTCGTTGGCCCAGTGGGCTTTTAGGTTTTCAAACGGCAATATCATCGGGGAACAGACGCGAAAGAATAGGCGCGTAACGGCTGATTATTTTAATGTCTTCGAATTAAAAAGGGAATTTACTGAATCGGGACCGGACGTCAAAGTGTCAGATAGCACTCTGACACTCTCAATAATCCAAAAAAAAAAATAACATTTGTGCAAATCCGAAGTTTCTCTTTTCTCTTTTGACTTAAACATAATCTTTTTTTAATCCTCGGAAATTCGAACCAGACCACAAAAATCCCGCTCGGTCACCAAAGCACGCTCCTCCTTCCACACTTCGTCATTGGAGGTGGTCTCAAGCTCATGAGCTAAAGGTATCATCACTTCTCCTACGTCTCCCCCGTGTACTTCGTTTGCATCGATAATCTTTTTTTTTGTTATTATTCAAAGTTTGAGTTGTCTTCAGTTTATAGATCTGTTTTGGAGTCTGGTCTGATCGAACACGTTTTGTTGTGTATGTTTTATTGGATTTTTGTTTAGCGAAAATTACTCAATGTCTTGAAACAGTGATCGATCTCTTGCGTTTTTTTTTTCTTTTTCTTATTATTTTCGCCGAAATGGTTAAGAAAACAAAAAAATGATCAATAGTTTTGGTTACATATGATTAGGTCCAAGGATGAAATTATGCCATTTTGAATACTGATCCATCCCCTTAATATTAATACTTCTTGATTCTGTTCATTCTGCAGGCTTGGCAAACCAGTGGAAAGTTTTATCCAATTTTCTTACATAAAAAATATGGATAGAGCTTCGTCAGGGCATCATCCTAAAGCAAACAAAGAAACAACATCTACTACGAAAATTGTACAACATAATGTGAGAGTCACGAGATCACGAGCTAAGGCCTTAGGAGCATCAATATCTCCATCGAAACAACCCGCTTTTAAACAGGAAGAACCAAGGCGTCTCCCTAGAGCGAGTAGAAAACGAATGGCATCAGATGATGCCAAAGTTTGTCATACTGTTACTTCCTATAAGCATAAGAGACGTGCGGTACTCAAGGATGTGACTAACACTTTGCCAGATAGTATTTCTACAGACTGTTTCGAGGGAGGCAATGTTAAGGTAACGATTTCATTTCTCATTTCTTTGATTTACTCTGTTCTCTTTCTATTTTAATAAACTGTTTAGGGGTTTTGAATTGTATTTGTAGCTATAACATATAACGTGACAGGCTAGCAAGGAAAGTCGAAATGAGACTAAGCAAATAGCGACGGAAGTTTTGGTAGATGTGGAAGCCGAAAAATCAAAACTAGCAGAAGATTTGTCAAAGATTAGGATGGTTGAGTCCTTAGATACCTCAGTTATAAACTCCAAAGATGGACAAGTTACTGAGCAAAGTAAGAAACTGAACTACTAAAGAATTTTTAGAAAAATGTTGGAATTATATTCACCGTAAGAACATATCATATTTCGAAACCTTTCAGAGAATCTTGTTAAATGAACCATATACCAGGAGTGTATGTGTCTTAAATTTACTCAAGGTTGACTGGATTTTGCAGAAGAAGACGGATCTGATGTCACAGGTTGTCTTCCGGTTGTAGATATTGATTCCAATGCCCAAGGTCCACGGTTTTGTGGCTTATATGCTGCAAATATATATGACAGTTTTCATGTTGCAGAGGTTTGAACTAAATAATGTCTTATTCTGTTTTTCCAATAGTTGATGACATACTGAGATTTAGAGTTACTACCTCTGTTTTCTATCTTGTACAGCTTGATCAAAGACCTTCAACTAGCTATATGGTGCAAGTGCAGCGAGATATCGGTCCAAGCATGCGTGGGATTCTGATTGATTGGCTTGTGGAGGTATTAAACCAATATTCTATAATTAAGTTGCTTCATCATGTTTTGTAGGCATAGAATTGAAATTTGTTGAGAAAATTAATGCTGGAAGTGTACTATTACTACCTCAAGGCATTTGTTTAAGTATCAATATTAATGCTATTTCTTGCAGGTTTCTGAAGAGTACAAGCTGGCTTCAGATACACTTTTCCTTGCAGTCAATCTAATTGATCGGTTCCTGTCCAACAATCACATTGAAAAGCGGAGGCTCCAGCTGCTCGGTGTTACTTGCATGCTAATAGCCTCGTGAGTTCCCACTTATATTGAGTAGAATTCACATTGCAATGAGTGTAAAAGTTTCAGCACAAGTGAATTAACCAAGGTATATTTTCTTTGCACTTTTCTTGTTGAGCCACTGAAGAAAGTACGAAGAGATTTGTGCACCGCGGTTGGAGGAGTTTTGCTTCATTACAGACAATACCTACACAAGACTAGAAGTAATGACCATGCCTACTATATATATATCTCCAGGAGGATTGATCTCTTAGTAAAAAAAAAAAGGTTTAACACAGAAACTTGTTTTTAGGTGCTGAGCATGGAGATTCAGGTTTTAAACTTTCTGCACTTTCGGTTGTCAGTTCCCACCACCAAAACGTTTCTCAGGTTAACACTAGAAGCTACATTTCCTTCAATTTTTTCTAAGCAGTATGTATAAAGTCATTTCTTCTTCTGCTTTTCAGGCGGTTCATTCAAGCAGCTCAAGCGTCTGACAAGGTGGATTTACATGGATCCATTGACTAGTATGTCTTAATATTCCAGAAAGTTACAATGCAAAAACATCTGAAGAACTGTTTATTTGTTGGTACACAGGTTTCCAACATTGAGATGGAGCTCTTAGCAAACTATCTTGCAGAATTGACTCTCGTGGAATATAGTTTCTTAAGGTTCCTGCCGTCCCTAATCGCCGCTTCAGCTGTTTTTTTAGCAAGATGGACGCTCGACCAATCTAACCATCCTTGGGTGAAATCACATTTCTTGATTGTGAAATTCTTTTACTTTATTCTTGAGACGGAAGATAATTTTGCTTATGTAAATGCTATTTCTTACAGAACCCAACTCTACAGCACTATACTAGATATGATACCCCCGCTCTAGAAACCACAGTACTTGCAATGGAGGTTTTGCAGCTCAACACCAGTGGAAGCACCCTCATCGCTATAAGGAACAAATACAACCAAGAAAAGGTACATTTCGTTGCTCAAATCTCCTGAGCGTTTAAGAGAGAGGCAAAGCTGATATTGAGTTTGGTCTCCTTCTGTTCGTGAATCTTGACAGTTTAAAAGAGTGGCAACACTAGTATCTCCTAAACGAGTCACAACACTCTTCTCAAGATGAAAATAGGCGTTGAGTTCCCCTGATATGACCAAAAGAGATAACTAAGGCATAACCAAGTCAGCACATCTCACTGGCTTCAACACTTGCATCAGGTGAACAATCCTTGTTTCAGAATCATTTTTGGTCTCTTCAGTCATGGAATAGTTTCTATGTACGTTGTGCCATCTCATGGAAAATTTTAAAATCAATCAAACAAAATTTTGACACATTGATATAGTCCCCTTACCTTACAAAATTTGTTCTATTTCTAGTCCCTCAATAAAACAAGTAGTTCAAGGCATTGCAAGATTCAGTAACAAAGTCATGTCAGGATCTGACTTCGGTCTGTTCTGATAATACAATTCAATATTCATAAGAAAAAATGTTTAAATTTATTGAGTTTTGGCTACCAAATGATGTCCCAGAAGATGTAGTTACCTGTGGTAACTCACAGGGCCAAGATAGAGCATAGAGCCTGTATGAGAGTGAGAAGGAGAAGAAGCAAAGCAGCCAAAACAGAAGAAATTGACCAAGGATTGTGCACAGATTAAAACAATATTAACTCAAGTATTTGTAGTTAATAAAAAACAGAATAATAAAAAAGAAAGAGAAGACATGTTCCTTTAAAAATAAAACTAAGGTTTAAAATATAAAATGCAATTTCCTTCACAAAACTATAATATATTACATGAGTAAAAAAATTGATATTAGTGAAACAATAGTGACTATTCTGAAAAACACCCCCCCTCCCCCAAAAACATGAATAGTCAAGTTTATAATCACATTTCATCATTCAGAAAAAAAGAATCACATATCATATTAGTAAAATTATGTAGAAGACGAATTTCTGAAACATGTACATGGATCGTAAGGTTTTTGATCAAGGGATGATTAAGTTCTGGTTGCATATAAATATCTATACAGTCATATGTAATATATTCACTTATCTTTCAATAAATAAAAAAGATAAAAAAATTCATATCAAAAGACCATATTAATCTCTAATAAAAAAAAAGAATATCGTTGGAGATGCTATAACGGACCCAATAAATTTTTTACTAATTACTTATTTTTTATTTATTAATTGCTTATTTTTTTCTATTTTTTTACTTTTTGTTTACTAATAATTTTAATAACATCAATACATTATTTTTGGTTATTAATTACATTTTACTTATTAATCTACTTTTTAAAATGAAAACATTAAATAAGTTGTAGAAAATAAATACTTGAAAAATAAAACAAATATATATCATATCAACTGGATTTGAGGAACTGAAACTAGAGCTGGAGCAGAAGAGACCTGTGTGGAATGATGTATGCTCTGGCGCTAACGATGCACCAATACAATAAACTTTCTAAAGCCGCAAGCAGGAGAAGGCACAACATCCCTATAATGAAGTACCTAGTAGGTACAGGATTGGACAAATTTGGTCCTGAAGGAAACTGCATCTGCCAAAAAATATAAAACTAAAAACTATAATTATTTTAGTTTATATATAGTATCTTTTATAGTATACGTACTTGGGATTTTAATTTATTTCAATTTGGTCCAAGTAACTAAAATTGATCCAGCTATTTAGGTTTAGGTATTTGAGTACTCGTTCAGTTCAATTCACGTATTTTAAATTTTTGAATAATCAAATTAAAAAAATATATGACTCGTTCACGTATTTTTCTAGTTTTATACTAAGCTCAAATTATATATTTTATATTCTAAATATTTTTAGTTATTAATTATTTTTTAAACTAAAAACCATTATATGAAATATAAAAATCAAAATTTTTCTTAAAAAACAAAAAAAAAAACAAAAAGATCATTTTTCAAATGTAGAAGAAATATATAAATAAATCTTTGACATCATCTTGATCTCTAGAACTAGAGGTGGAGTTAGAACTGAAAAAAATTGTATGAAATGAAGTCTGCTCTAGCAGCTAATGATACACCAATACAACAAACCTTCCAAAACCGTAATTACAAAAAGAAAAAACAGTCCTAATATAAAATATTTAGCAGACACAGAATCAGACATAACTAATTTATTAAAAAAAAACTGCATCTACAAAAAAATTAAAACTTAAAAACTATAATTTATATTGACTTATATATAATATTTTTATAGTATATGTATTTGGGATTTTAATTTATTTTGATTTAGCCCAAATAATTAAAATCGACCCAGATATACCATTAGAATATAATCCAAAACTGGTTCAATTATAAATTTAAAATTTTAAACCAAAGTTATTAGAATTAAATCGAGTTTAACCGAGAAATCTAAAATTTTGGTTCAATTCGGATACAAAATGAAAAACTTAAACCTATTCAAACCAATATATTTTTGTTGTTATTTCCTAAACCGAAACCGACCTTAATCATCAAAATAAAAATTCTAATGTGACTTTATATTTCCGTTGATGGCCCCGCATCATTTTCATCTAATCATCTTCTTTGATTTAATCACCAATTAGTAAGAAAAAAATAGAAAAAGATGGTTCCAAGTTTCTTTGTCAACATTTAGAAATATTGAAGGCTGTTTCACCTCCAGTTACGAATTAAAGGTAATCCAAGCTTAAAACGTTTTAGCTAGAAAATAAAAAAGTAAACTAATTCAGTTTATGAATAAGAGATAGCAAACCTTTTTTTAGGAAGAGCCGGACCATCAAAATTTGAAACCTAGTTTTCTGGTGATTAAGGTGTAATTTGTTTTTCTTTAAGAAGATTTCAACTCAGCTTTCAAATACCTTCTAAATACTTTTTTTCTTAGTTTTAAAGTGTTAGATATTGCTTAGAGATTTATAGGTTTTTGGATGCTCATATAGGTTTAGTAACCAAATACGTTGTTTATAGGTTTATAGGTTTTTGACAAAGTTTTAGAAACAAAATATATTGTCTCACAAAAGAAAATGGTCGTTTAACTTTTAACTGTTTACAATTGGCTTTACCTTAACAATATTAGAATCGAAAAAAGTCTAATCTATACTATAATGGTTGAAGGGGTGCTCTCCTACATTGACACCTCATCATTTTTAAATAAACGAAATTGAAGATATATCATCAATTGATTATTTAATTTAAAATCATCTAACTTAAATTTAACTATTAAAAATTTATTAATATGAAAACATACAATATATGAAATTCATATTTAATTCAAAAATATTTATAGGGCACACAAATATAGAAATAAAAAATATCAAATTATGGGAACAAAAACAAAAAAAAATTTGAAAAAGCTTTTATAAACTATAGGACACAAAAAAACTATAGGACACACAAAATAATTAAAGATGTAATCAATTACCAAAAATAGATAGAATAATGTCACACAAAATAGAGAAAAGAGCAACAAAAACAGAAAAATATACAGAATTTAAAACCATGAAAAAATGAATATAGTAAAATTTGTGTGAAAAAGTTTCAAAATATTAAATTAAAAAGATGAATAAAATGAACACTATTAATAAAGTGATGTATGAAAAATATTAGAAAAGCATGAAGAGATTAATCATCAAAATAATTGCATTATTTTTCTAAAAAAGATTTAAGTTTTTTTTATAAGATAAAAGTAAAAAATTTAAATTACAAATTTAAGAAGAAAAAAAAGTCCGCGCAAATGCGCGGGTTCTCTTCTAGTGTTAAATAATAAACGAGTGGACGTTAAATGTAACACCCAACCNTATTTTTTTTTTTTTTGTTTATCATCTTCTTCCCTAAATCAAACACCTAAATCCTTAAAATTTGTTCTCTTCAGATAAAATGAACTTTGAATTCCTAAAATGAAGTCTTTAAAGGTTAAAATTAAGCTTCATATTTTCAGTTCTCTTTGCAGAAGAAAAAACTGTAATATTTTATTAAACTAATCAAATAACAATTTTGATTTTTCTTTTCTCTTTCGAATGGTGGTTTTCATATTTCTGTGTAATAGCCTAAAAATGTGAGAAATTCATGGAAAAGTACGAATAGAAAGAAAAAAAATTTAAATAAATATTTTATTATATTATAATTATTAAAATTTAGAAGTTAAAGGACTATTATGTAAACAAAAATGTTTACCTTTATTTATAGAAGAAAAAGAATAGTATTGTTCTATATATAGAGAAAAAAATAGCAATTTCTATTTTAGAGAAATATATAGAAGTTGGTTGGAGTAAAAGATCTTTTATAATAGCATTTAGAGGTAAATATAAAAATGGGTTGGAAATGCTCTAAGTTGTATTATCGCCTTTCTTCTAACACATGAAACAGAACATATGGAACCGAGGTAAACCAACCAAGAGACATACTTGATCGGGACCTTGTAACGTTACGACGGAGATGAACTCGTCACTCGTGCAACAAAGTGAGAGAGGTCAAAGCAAAAAAAACGTGAAGAACAGATGAAGAGAAGGAAAAGCCGTGAAGGCGATGAGTTTAACCGTCCCCAAATCGTCGTATGACTCAGCATCCTATTCATCATAGTTGGGGCACGGATATGGGAGTTGTATTGATGGAAGAAAAGCCACAGGCCCTATTATAAGTATCTACAACCTAAAATATTATTTCAATATGTACAAAGTCATATTGAGACTCCTTCTTCAAACTTCAATACAGACATTGCAATACCAAGTTTGAATAAAGATGAAAGAATAACTTTCTTGGTGCAAACCATCAAATTATAAGCCCTAGTTTTAATTAATGCACATGTTTACAAATTACAAAGTCTTTTTTTTTTGGTACTCATGTTAAATTCATACCGTTTTCTGAAAAAGTACACTGTTGTTGTTGAACAACTTATTACACCAAACACAAAGAAAGACGAAAATTACAGGGATGAGCTAAAACAAGAAAAGTAGAGCTCTAATAGAGAACCAGAACCTACGGCGGCCAAAGGGAACGAGAGAAGGCGGTCCCTCATGGTTCTGTCGATGATCGAACGCAGAGAAGCGGCGGTAGACGAGACTCCAGTAAAGATCAAAATTACAAATTACAAAGTTTATCAATGATATCGTACTATCCTTCCATTTATTTTCCTATATATGATTTCCTCCTTTGTATTAAGTCATAATAACTATTTTTTTATTACTTGCTTATTTTTTTTTATCTAAATTTGCTTTTTATTTTCCTAATACTAGTTATTTATAATTTTACTTAATAACATCAACACACTATTTTTAGTTATTACTTACTTTTAAAACTAAAAAGCATTAAATGAAATATAAAAAATCAATTTTAAAAAAAAAAACCAAAAAAAAACTAAAAGATCATCTTTCTCGAGAATTGGAGCTAAATCCATAACCGAAAAAATATGTGTGGAATGAAGTCTAACACCCAATGATACATTTTCTATTTAATACTTTTTCTAATTGTATATTAAGCTCACATTTTATATCTAATATTTCAAAGAATTTTATCTCTACTCCTTCCATTGTTTCTATTCTTCTCCTATTTTGGTTTTAAGTAAATTTTAACTGAGGATAATTAGTAAAATACTCTATTTAAAATTTAAAATTTGAAAAATATACTATTTTTTTAATTTTTTTGAAAACTACACTTATTTATGTGTCATAAGACTCTTTTAACTCATATTTTAATAAATAAAATTACAAATTGAAAAATATCAATATTCTAATTAACTTATTTAAAATAAAAATATATATAATTATTAAATATATTAAAATATATAACTAACATTTCCACAAACTCATCGCTGTTAAGTTTCACATCTTCTATATAACAGTTCCGAGCATCCTCTTCCCACGTCCTTGCAACCCTAACAAGCTCCTCAAAACTCAAGCTTATTCTAGGGAGAAAGCTCTGCAAGTACCTGTATTTATGCTCTTCCATGGCTTGAAGCTCTTCTTTGCCCCAATGAAATGGGCCAAACGATACTAGGCGAGGCGAATATGCATCAGGGTTGAGCCTGGGGAGCCTATTGGGTACCTTGTTAATACAACATTTGAAAGAGAGGACAAAGATTCAAACTTTGCTTTGATGGAATCTATAAGGGAATCACCTTTACTCCGGTCCATCCTCTCACTTACAAAAGAAACGAACCAGAGGAGCACATAGAGAAAGAGAAGAAAATTCTCCGGAGGAACACTCTGAGAAGCTTAACTAAACACATAATGGTATAAGTAGTGCAGAAAATTATTAAATTAATAATTAAAGTGTTATATATATTTTTTATAATAAACATATCTTATAATATAATTATCGATTTATATATCTATATAGTTTTATTATATTAATATTATGATTTATAAAAGTTAACAGATCCGTTTATAAGACTAATCCATTAATTTATTAGCTATCTTAAATGTTTTTATTATCAAAATATGTTAATTAATTATTTAAATATTTTATATATTTTAATAGTAAAAATTATAAAAATACATAGCTAAAAAGATAATAATTATTAACATGTCTCATTATATTATTGAATAATATATCTATAGACTAATTTTTTTAATATTTTCATTTTTCCAGTAACGACCCATATATCATTTATCGTCAAAAAATAAAGTGTTATATAGTCTATTCTATTAATTTTTACTTTTAGCTTCTAATATTTTTTATAATTAAATTTATGTTTCACTATGTGAATAATATATTTATATATATATATCAAATTAAAGATACAAAAATATATTTTTATATTATTTTTTGTAGATATTTATCAAATATATTTTTATGCTACTTTCTGCGTATATTTACCAAAATTTAATTTTATGGTTTATAAAAATAACTAATTTATTATATTATTAAATTATATTTATCATTTGATTTAATATCTAATATATGTACATATATATTTTTATTATTATTATTTTCGTTTTTAGTTAATTAAATAAATGAGACTCATTATTTTAAATTGTTTGGATACATATATAATTAATATATTTTTATTTATGGTAATTAATCTCTACATGATTATATATGATCAAGTATATGTAACATATTATATTCTACACAGATGTTTAGTCTAAATTACTTTTAATAAATTTTAAGATTTTCATTAAATATCAGTGGCTTTTTTTGTAAATCACACAGGGTAAAATTTTTTTCAAAAATATATCATGTTTTAATAGAATATATTTTTTTTTTACGAAATGTTTGTTTAAATCTAACTTTTGCTTTGATGGAATCTATAAAGTAATCACCTTCACTCCAATTAATCCTCTCATATAGTGTCACTGAAGCGGTAGAGACTTATGAAAGAAACAGACCAAAGGAGAGAGGAAGATTTTTTGGATGAATATTTTGAGAAGATGTACAGATAGATAGCTAGTACAACTACTAAAGTAGCTAAGCACCATGGTAGACCTTTCAGAAGTCTACGTTTCATATGTGTTGTTTCCACTTTGCGTGTATATTCCATTTGGAATGAAGAAACAGAGAAAGACGCCTAAAGAGAGTGGGCAAATATGCAATGATTCAAAAGGTTCAGGTAGGAAATTATATAATAAGGGCCCCAAATCGTTGTAACAAATATATTGATTACAAATATTTAATGTTAAATTTTTGAAGTTATATATTTTTAGATAAAAAAAGGAAGAGAAGATATATTCTTTAAATATAAAATTAATAATTTATTCGTGCTTTTGTGGAGCAAAATTTTATTTTTTTATATTTTCTATCTTGTATTTGAATGAATGCATATTTTATAAATAGTGTTTTATATTTTTTATTACATTTTCTGAATTAAAAAAATAAAGAAATTGGATTCTAACATTAAACTACAATATAGAAAATAATAAATGACAAAATGTAGTATTGAATTACTAAAATTAAATCTAAATTTTGATCCACGTTTTTGGAAATTGACTATTCAGCGCAGGAAGTTTAATTTAATACACTCAATTTGTTTAAGCTATGTAGCTCAGCTTTCAATATTACGATATTTGTTGGATCAATTTAAATTGATTATTAATCCAGTTTTTATAAATTAATGGAGAAGTTGTGCATTGTTAAAGTTTTTATTTCAGAAATTTTTCATGCTGATTCATTTCTACTGAAATGAATAAAAAAATCATTATAAACGTGTAATTTTGATGATGATATATTTTATTGTAAAAAAAAAAAAAAAAGATCCAGTTTTTATTTTGTTGACCGTTCTCTTTGGTTTAATACTTTTATGAAACACAAAAAATAATGTTGAGAAGATAATAATGTCCTCATTGTAAATCTCCTCATCATGTCACAAACACAGAAATACACTTTTTTATTTTTTTGGCTACTATGGAAGGGAGAGATGATGAAAATTGGAATGTGGAATCCTGGTGGAGATTATACACTGGTCGGACTAATTTTTAAACCAATAATTATAATATAGGCTTTGATTTACAAAACTTTTTTTTTCCCCAAATTGTTTTACAAATTTTTAGTTAAATTTTTGTATAAACATTCTTAACTACTCCTGCGATTTCGGTTATTTCGAATAGGATTGATTCGATTTTTTGGTTTTTTAAATAATTTGGTTTACATACTTTTCTCAAAATTTAACCGAATAAATAATTGATTCAGTTTTAAGCCATAGGACTATTTCTTAACAGTCAAATAAAACATCAATTATTTTCAAATTCAAATGACATTTAACTTTGAGAACAAAAAAAACAAAAAATTAATAAATTGAACTGTATCACCCTTAATTTTCTTAATCTGTAATAAAAATTTATTTAATTAATTTTAAGTTTTAATATTACATCAGAAAATATCAAATTCCACAAGAATTTCCTCCAGGACCACCATAGTTAAAATAAAAACCAAGTTTATTACGTCGAAATGGAAATTTCTTACCAATTGTTAATCCATAGCATTTGGGACTATCTATCAACTTTTCTATAGGAAAATAATTCATTTTATGTTGTTCATAATTAGAATCCAAAACTTCGATATCTGTAAAAATGGCTGAATCCTTGGGGTGGTTACTGTTTGGAAATTGACCATTACCCATGTGAGGGCTTGAACCAGAATGCGAAGCTTGAACCACACCACCTACTCCAACTAAATTTGCACCATTGCCTAAAAGGTTAAACAATTCTTTCGGCCAATATCCAATATCTACATTGGATTCAGGTGACTTTCCTAGTTGTGTAATCCACCAATTTCCTGTATTTTTATCCTTTTCAGGTATATTGGTAAACAAAAAAATACTTGTTAATATGAAAGAATTGCAGTAAAAAAATGTATCGATCAAATTATCTAAAGAGCAAAAGGTACGGACTAGTTGAAAAGGTTATAGTCATATACATTAATCACTATTTTTACATATAAAATTTTAATGATTTATAAAATTCTTCACTACTAACTGATATCAACATATGTGATATAAATATAAATAAAATAAGAAAAATACCTGATGGATAGAACAACGTAACCAAACAGGTATGCCTGGCGAAACATCAATGGGCTCAACTATGGGAACCACTTTTGATACTTGAACAAACCCTGAGCATGCTGTATTATAACATCCTTTTCCATCTTTACCCTATAAAAATTATATTTATATTTACATGTCATTTGATTTAAAGATTCAGCAAATATATTGTTTATACAATTGACGGAAACCAAGAATATATATGTTTACACGCACACCTTCCAAAATCCATATGACCAGACACGGCTGTCACCAAAAAAGCTTGGATTTATCTGTACAAAAGACTTGCACACATTAAAACTATGGAGGCTATCAACCAGTTTAAAGAAAAAATAACAAATAAAATGTAAAACTTACCATATACCCCACTGAGATAAAATTGACCTCGTTATTTGATCCACTGCCTATATACATTTGACTATAAGAGGCTTGATCTTTTGCGATGTTGAGACTATATCCATTAAACCAAGCTTCTACACCACGATATGGACCATTGTGTGACCTTACACCAGCAATCTACCAAAAGCTAGTTATAATGTNTATATATATATATATATATATATATATATATATATATATATATATTAATGCATAATTACAAAGTATTAGGAGGAAAGTGAATGTTTTACATGTGTTCCAGGATTATCAGCTGATAAAGGATGAAAATACTACTCAGCCAAAAGTTCAGCCAGTCATAATGTTGTGTATATATATATATATGTTAATGCATAATTATAAGGTATTAGAAGGAAAGTGAATGTTTTACGTACATGTGTTCCAGGACTATCAGGTGATAGAGGATGGAAATACTTCTCGGCCAAAAGTTGAGCATTTGTGATGAATTCTTTGGTATTTTTTAATATAGGAACGGTTCCATCTGGACATTCTACTTTTTTTTCAGGTATATTGTTACCAATACTACTCTTTACTTCAGTCCTTGGAAATGATGGTTTCATCTTGAAAAAATAAAATAAATAGTCAAAGTTTATAATCAAATTTCATCATTCAGCAAAAAGAATCACATATCATAAAAATAAAATTATGTAGAAGACGAATTTCTAAAACCATGTACCTGGATCGTATGGTTTTTGAGTAAGGGATGATTAAGTCCTGGTTGCATATGAATATCCATACAATCATATGTTACATTTTCACCTATCTGCCAATGAATAAAAAGGATAAAAAATTTCATAACAAAAAAAGAAAAGACCATATTGATCTCTAATAAAAACGGGAAGACCATGTTGATCTCAGTCCATGATATAAGAAAAAAAGATGGTGCTGACTTAATTAAGTAGATAAAAATAAGAGAAACATATGATTAAAATTTTTGTTTTAAAGATGACCTTAAAAGATTTGCGAGGCACCGTACTTTGATCGGAAAGAACTAAAACTCCTGAGAGAAAAAGAGGTAATAGATTCATAATAAGAACCATTCTAATCATTTTTGATATTTTGTATTGTTGGCCTTCAAAATGCTTTATTGTTTATTTATATACATACTAGTAGACTACTCTGATGTCAACAACAAAAAAAGAAAAACATAATGATTAATATAACATTTGACTTAGTTTTCTGTTTAAGGCAATACGTTTTCTGACAAACAAATAGAAATGTTTGACTGACATCATTTTTGAAAACGTTATATTTGAAAACTGTGGGAACGTTAGACCATGATCAACCGATCTTTGACTATATTCTTAATATAATTGAATTAAAATTTAAATCAAAAAGTTAATTAACAGATAGAAACGTATTTTGGTGAAAATATTTTTTATCAATTTAAGATCTATATCTTAGAGAAACATGGCAAGTTTTAATTAGATAGAAATATTTATTAAAAAAAAAAATGACGAGATTTTATTTGGTCTTTTCGTCTCTCTACTCTTTCTTCTCCATGAATCCTTCTTCTGTCATCTCTTTCTCTTCTATACTCTTTTATTCTATACTCTTTTTCCTCTCTATTTGGCGCACACAAAACTTATCACTCTCTCTTCGACCAATCAATGGAAGAAGACATTGACTCTGACATCCATGGTTATCATTGCAAGTTTTTTATCTTTTTATTTTTTATTTTTTAAGAATTCTTAATAAAATTTTCCTTTGGAGCACATAACTCTT
The DNA here is from genome assembly GCA_900406495.1 of Sisymbrium altissimum. Lineage (NCBI taxonomy): Eukaryota > Viridiplantae > Streptophyta > Magnoliopsida > Brassicales > Brassicaceae > Sisymbrium > Sisymbrium altissimum. The sequence goes on along the minus strand of OVBI01000073.1, from coordinate 70,480 downwards.
AAGTTTATTATCAAAGATTCTTAACATCAAATTTATAACTAAAAAGTAACTAAAAACTTTTTAATAAATTCTCCTTTAATCAAGATCTTATATTGTTAAAGAATTTGGCAAGTACAAAATCATTGATGGGATATTTGGAACTTTATAAACTAAATGTAATGTACTTTGACCAAAAACAGAATTAGTATAATACTTGATATATAAAAACTAAGAAATTGTATGTTATACCAAGAAAATCCTTTATAATAGTGCAACTTTTTCTTTCTAAAGTGCACCACGTTATCACATCAGCTTTCTTTGCCATGTGTTTTCTTTGTTCACCTCAAATGGCAAAACTTTTGTATTATAATAATTAGGTGAAAATCGGGTGATAGCGAAATAATTCTGTTATATTAATTTATATATTTTTATTGTATTATTATTAATTTTTGTATTTTTTGTTCTTTAAAATTTTTAAAGTTTCCTTTTTTTGAATTTTGTAGTTTTTTGGTGTGTTGTTTTTATTTTGTTTATTTCATTAGACAATGTATTTGTATTTTCAGTTAAATCTTAATAAAAACTAACTTATGTGCAATTTTGTTTATGTGTGGTCAGTTTTTTGTTTTGCTTTTAGTTCTAAGTTATGTTAAATGTATGTGTTGTTAATTATGTTCATCATATTATGAATTTTATATATTTTAATATTATAAATCAATTATTTGTTGTGGTTTTTGAAATCATTTTGATAAATTTTGGTTGAAGAAAATTATGTAAGATAAAAATTTTAAAAATTAAATTAAAAATATAACTAATTTCTCCCTTTCTAATTCTATTTTTGTTGTCCAACTCTTTTTATACTTTTTTTTATTTCTTTTGGTTATTTTTTATTTTTAGGTTATTCCGTAAAATTTCTCTTTCTTTTAATCATTTAAGTGACTTATTAAACAGTTTATTTTTGATGTTATACATATTTTCCATAATTTTGTAATCTATTTATAGTTTAGATAAATACTTGTTCGCTTATTTTATTAAATGATGGTCAATGAAATAAAAATAATCAGGTCCATCGTTTCTTAAATATTTTTTTGGTAGTTTGTTTGGTTAGAATTTTACTCTTTCCAAAATAATTTATGTTTGATTTGGTTAAAGTTAGAAAATTCAGTTTAAGTTCAGTTATATTTTTTTTGTTGGGTTTATACTTACATACTTTTGATGTAATTTAAACACTAAAAAGCTAATGCAATTGTTTTCTTTATTTATGAAAGTCCAATAAGAATTGTATTATAGTTATCCTAAAGATAATCTACTCTTGAAATTAATGCCCAGTAAACCTTTCGAAATCGTGTTGACAGAAATTATGGGGAGTGAACATTAATACCAAATGTAAATCACCATTCTTAGCAAATAATTTTGATACATAAATTAATATTGTGGTAAGACGATAAGAAACTGTTGATTTTTTTTTGGCTGTATCATAATTAGAGCAATAAGCAACTCTTTTACCTTTCCTTCTTTTTAGTTCGTTACTCTAATTCTTAGTGTAAAATATATCCGTTACTTTCTACTCTTTTGCCTTACTAATTCTTAGTGTAAAATATGTCCGTTACTTTCCCTCTCTTACGTGCATTCAGAGCTTTTGACAGGTATAAAACTATGACATGTACTGCCAAGGGAGAAGGTACTAACCATGAGCCTGAGCAAACAAACAATTGGCGTAAGCTCTCTATTCAATTCCGTTAATAAAAGTATAAAACTATAATAGTTGTAGAGTTAACCAAATGCAAAGCTGTGGCAAACCAGTACCTCCCGAAGTTCCTTAGTCTTTGAAGTTACTTCAAGTTTTGTTTTCAGAATTTCTTCTTGAAATTTAATTTTGGATGAATCAAACGTGATGCAGAAACCAACAGCGTAAGGAGTCTAATCTGAAAAGAGGGTGCTATACCTCAGAGATCTTATTGGAACGTTTAAGTTTGCTTATTTTGTTCTTTTGCTGAATGAGAGATGAACCTTCACTATGGCTAACAACGTGTCAAACGCGAGAAGCTGTAGTACAACCTGAAATCTATTTGTTCAGCAGACCAATTAAAACGTAATTCAAAAAAAATTAAGAGCAGACGATGCAATAAAGTTGAAGAGTCGGACTTTTTTGTTATCATTTGCGTAGACTACTTCTATCAGGGAAACGAAGAATGGAGAGAAAGATTACGGTGAAATTGATATTAAAGTAGAAGATATCAGAAGAGGATAAATTCTATACCTGAGAGATCGGAATGGAGACCCCAAATTGAGAATAAAGAATTGGGTGAGTATGAATTTCCGAACAGAAAGATATGCATAATGCAGAATTATACAAATAAACAATAAAAGAAGAATTTGTTGAAAACACTCGAGATTGAGAGAGGAGAAGGAATACTCGATTTTCCGATTCTATTTTTTTGTAATTGGGAAAGAAAAAAAGATAGAAAGAAGAAATTATGAGGGTTTGGAAGAGAATAAGATATTAGTATTATAAAAACTGAGAACTTAACGGATGGACTGAAAAGAAGTTGAAATGATTCATAACTTTTGCAGTGGGAGGAGAAGTTGTCAAGATTCAATTTTTTTTTTATTATGAAAACAGAAGAACACGTATCACTCTTTTAACTGTTGACATGGCAGCACGCTGGAGAAAGTTATTCCCTTGATTTCGTAATATATATTAAACTCATAATCATCCAATATTACATTATATAAAATCAAATAAAAATAAATATTTTTTTAAAACAAAATAAACACACAAAAAATGTAAAATAAACTCCGTGTAAGCGCCGAGTAGTATATACCCTTAGTTATAGTCAATGACTCAATGTAAAATTACTAATAATTTGGTCATAGTCAAGCAAAGTTATCTAGGATCTGATATTGGATTCGATCTAATCTAACAATATATGGAATTATCAGATCCGATATTTAAACTTTGATCTAGATTTTTTGTTTTAATTATATTTTGACCAAAGAAAAACCTAGTTTGTTTTTACAATGATTTCAGCCAGTGTATTTTGAACTAATGGGTTTATCGGGGTATAGTGAGTCTCGGTAAGAAAAAGAAAATGAATGGCATAGAAAATTGTGAGTGGGCAGGAAAATGATGATGGCCGGATCTCTCGGAGCCCAAAGCTCCTCACTCCTCTAACTAGGCTCCTACCCTAAGCTCGATCATAACGGAGTCACTCTTCCCCCACCTTGCTCCCATCTCCGGCCGGACTGTAAGCTCCCTTTCTTCCTCGCCTCTTTCTTCTTCGCGAATTAATGATACATGTCTGATTAGTGTCTCCCTTGGAGAAAATGATAGATAGTCTTGCTTCTTATGTCCTCATCAGTCCATGCTTCTTCCTCGTATAAACACAAAACCCAGCTAACAATTTTGCTATTCATGCTCTTCCTTTTGAATTTTGACCCTAAAAATGCTGAAACATCCCTTTCATTCCCTTAGTTCAAAGTTCAACCTTGTTTTTTTACTTTTTTTGCCAAGGCTGAACATGCTCTAGATTTGCTTCTTGTAAATCTACTTTTCATCTAATGATATTTACAGTTTAGCAAAAAAACATCCCTTTCATTCATTACTTTATTTCTCTTGTCTCTGGTTTATTGCTTCTGATTCTTGCTTGAATCTTCTCTTGTATCAAGTTATTTGCCGGGGGATCCGAGATTGTTTCTTGCTTGTGTTTAGTATAATTTATTATGATTCATTATGGGGAATATCTTGTACTCAACACATGCTAAGAGGATCTTTCATTTGAATATCGCCAAGACCTATGCTTGCTATTTGTCTACATCTGCTGGTCGTATGATGGTCGACACACAAGCTTGCGTTCTCCAGTGATAAACCTCTTTCCTACAACGAGGATGATCAGATCCAGTGGAATTATTTCAAGCTATACTATTGGCCGGTCCTGTGATGGTCAAAAACAGTTATTGTTTGTTGATAATATGTTCAAGGGTTTAGTAAGGTTTTATATTCATTTCCAATGCTTCTGTATACGTAGATATGCTATAATCATAAATCTTCAGACTAACAAACTCTCCGGTCATTTCTAATTACCGACTTATCGAACCCCTTTATGTCTGTACGCGTATACCAATTAAATGGAAACTACTTGTAAAGATATTATTGGCTGTCGGTGTATGTTTTTTTCCTGAGTCGAAATTGTTGGTCTAAGTGAGCAAGCTAGATCTTATAACGGTCAAAATAGAGGAGCCGACGAGTAGTTGTTGGCTTGTGAGTTTTCGCTGAATGGCTTTTGAAGCATCGGTGTTTTTGTGTCAGTTTCGGATGCACCTCGTCTCATTTGTCATAGATGAGATGTGTATAATCATATCAAGTTGGTAATGTGTGTAGCTCAAAGTGGTTAATACTTAATAGCATTGGACTAGAATTGGTCAAGTGCAAGAGAACAAAAGGCCACTTTCAATAATTCTCATGATGTTGGTCTAAAATTCTTACATGTCGTCCTAATAAGAAAGGCTTAAATTAAATAAATGTGTTATCAAACTCTGAGCTATCTACACAAAATTTATCATGCCAGAAAATCCAAAAAAAAAACGTTCAAGTTAACCCCCAAATTTATTAAGAAAATGACCATGGCAGAGGCAAGGAGTAATCAACCTTCAAAGCGAAAAACTATCACTCTGAAGTATGATTCACGCAATCTACAATCCGTAGGTAGCCAAACCAGTAAGACAGACAAATAGATCAAAACCTAAACTCAGATTCTCACCACCACGGCAAATTGTAAGACTAATTGCCATTCTTAGGTCTCACTATCATAAACAACCAAAATTTGTCTTTTATCCACTATAAACCCCTTCAAACTCTTATTCCAACAAAATGTAAGCTAAGGAAAAATAATCATAAGCAAAATAAAATGCTTCACCTTCTTCAATCCTCAGGCTCGTTCTTCCTCCCACCCTCATTTCCTTCCTTGTCTTCCAAAAGCCGACCACTCTCTTCATCAGCCTGCTGAACACTCTTCTGGGCGTCTTTAGCCTTCAACGCTTGCAACTTGGCGTGATTGTAATACGCAACTCCCAAAAACGCAATCCCGTAGCCAAAAAGATTGACAGGAGTCACAGTGTCCTTAATGACAGACCATGAGAAGGCGATCAAGAGCCAGTCCTTAACCACACCAGCAACATTCATGGTCAAAGCAGATGTTTTCCCAACCAAAAGGAAAACAGCAAGATTCAAAGCAAACGCACAGAAAGAGTTGGTCCCGAAAACGAGGAAATCGAAATGGAAGCTAGAGGTATCTCTAAGAATCGGAAACTCCACAACAATCCAAGGGACAAACAAGAAAGCCAAACAGCAAGGTGCAACGTAATAGAGAGAAGTGATAGGATTCAACGTGATTCCTTTAGAAGTAAGCAAGATCTGAATCATTACCAACCGCGTCGCCTCGAACGCAACCGCACCTAGCTGTAGAACCACACCCCACACATCGAACCTAGCTTCTCCGTAAGCAGCGATGGCGACGCCGAAGGAGATGGAGAGCATGTTAACCATGGTCTCGGATTTGAAACCTTCCTTCTTGAAGAGAACGCCGATGGAGTAAACGGCGACTGGCATCAACGCTTTGAGCATCTGGATGAAGGAGACGGAGAGGTAAATGTAGGCGGAATTGGAGAGCCAGAGGGAGAGTGAGTACAAGGCGCCGATGGGAACGACGGATCTGACGTAAGTGTCGCGCGACATGGAGACCGGTTCGACGAACTTGAAGACCTTGATGAGGAGAAAAGCTAGGGTTGAACAGAAGGACATGTGGATCATAGTGAGGGAGATCGGGAATGGCCAGTCATACATCTTCTTGTCGAGGATGTATTTGTTGTACACGATCACCGTGAAGCTCAGGAAGATCCATATCGCCACGTATGTGTACGAGAGGACGATGTTCTTAATCACGCCTTCGCTCAGTGATCCGCCTTTCCCCATTCCTATGAGATATTTTGATACAAATTCTCTCTCTCTCGGGACGGTGGTTCGACGGCGGAGACGGCGGTTGAGCTAGGTAGATTTAGCGAGTAATTAAGTTTGTGAAATTTTGGTGTGAGATCCTGAAAAAACGTTTCGATGAGTTTTACCGAAACACAGACTCCCTACGTAACGGAAGTGCTTCTTCACCAATTTATAATTTTCTTTTATTGACCGATTAAACATTATTCATATTCTCATAGATAATGATTTAATTATCAGATATTTGCACAACGTAACTTTTTTAATGTCTAAATCTCATAAAATAACATTTGATGGGAAGGGTTAGCAATTTAGACACGTATTTTGTTGCAATTTATTACACTCCCTATTAGAACCACTAACTTGTGTACGTTGCTTGCTTGTTTTCCCGTCTTATTTCCCAAATTTGTCATACATATATATATATATATATATATGAAAATGCATTCTGGTATGATATAGGAAGTCGAAATTAAAACTTAATACAGGACGGGGGGAGAATCTTACCCTGTTACCCACACCATAGTAATCATGTTAATCGTAATAGTAAAATCTTTCTTGGTCGAGGTAGGACTAAACATTCGAATCATAGGAATCTAGTTCGCAGATATGTTTAAAAAGACTGACTAGTCTCTTTCACATTTAGTTTTCACTCTTCTTTAATCAACCAATTACTTATCTATCTTCCCTTCCATTTGTACCTCCTTATCATGTCTTGTCGGTCTCCTCTATGTGATTAATTATATCATGTCGACCGATTCCACAGGAATTGATGATCAACTCCTTATAATAACATAAAATTGTTTATTCATAACGTAGTTTACAGAATACATGCAGACAAGCTTATATATATGTGAAATAAAAAATGTAGACGTATATGTGTACTTATTTCGATCTATAACAATAAGTTATCATATACTCGAAAAGTATTTGACTAAAGCTGATCCGTAAATTAATTATACCTTTAAAATTAAAATTCTCCCTCTTTTTGTTTTTATGAATGTCTCTAATTAAGACCTGAAATGGATGCAGAAGCGGGACAGGTCCAGTTGAGCAATTCCTCGATCATCTGCATTGCCATCTGATCTTCTTCCTCAACGTCGTCGTTTTCCTTCATCTTACTAGTCCCAATATCACCGGTACGTACATTGACGCCGTCGCCTAGTTCAACAAGCTTGACCCAGTTTTGAGTTGTTTTCGACCCGGCGCGTTTCTGCCAGACGCCGATGTGTGAGCTGTCGTTGTCGAGGCGGAGACACGTCAGATACGGTGTCTGATCTTTACAGTTCTTCCTTAGTTTAGCGTTTAGGAGTTCCGATAACGATTTCGGCGACCTTAACGGAGAGTTGACGTCGGGAGAATCTGAGCCGTTGGATTTTATGACGGGAAAATTGGTCTTTGCGTTCTGGCCGTTCATTAGAACTGCGGCTTGGTCGTAGGCTCTAGCCGCTTCTTCCGCCGTGTTGAATGTTCCTAGCCACACTCTTCTCTTCCTGATCACACAAACACCCATTAACAAACTTGATCTAATATTATGATTATAATTAGTAGCTAGTGATGCCGATGTGTTGTTTGCGAAAAAAGTATTAGGAAACAAAAATACACATCATATTGACTATATGTACGTTACAGACCACAAGAACATGAAAACATTTTTCTAGTAGTCTTCTTTTTATTTTACCAAAAAAAAAAAATTCTTTGCTAGTTAGATTGTGTCAGTTATTTAATGGAAGGGTATACCGTATACCTAATATGCTTTATTAATTCTTACTATATTTAAACACATTTAGCCAAAGAGAGCACTAAAAAAAGTGAATGCTAATATAATAATAGGACGATTATATATGCTACATATATATGTTTAGTACACATGGATTTATGAACATCGGAAAGTTAATACATTTTAATTCTATTTATCAATTATTGTGTTCAAAATTTTGTTTACACATAAACACGCCATCACACCCAAAAGAAAAAAAAATGAAAAGCCTTCGATTTCATGTACTGTACACAATATAACATATGCAAACATTATAATGATTAATGAGTGTTGTCTTCTTAATTGGACGAAACTGAGGAAAACGATTTAAATGAAAACACATGTTTGTAAGAGTTGCATGAATCTTTGAAACTATGAAGAAGGATATACATTTGAATCCAGGAATATGTATACTGTATACATGAACAACAACAACAAATGAATATGTATACACTATACAAGCTGCATAACAGTTTATATATATTTTTCAAACAAAAGAATTAGTTTATATATATATATATACTGTGTCTATGTGCATGATTGAGAGAGGATGAAGAAAGAGGAGGAAGAGAGAGAACTAACAGGAGAGGATGACGAATCTCAGAGACCCAAGAACCCCACTGACGCTGGCGGACACCTCGGAATTTCTTCGAATGTACCATTTTGATGTTATAAATTAGGGTTCTTATTATCTCTGTGTTTTTCTGACACGAACTTAGAAAAGGAGTGAGAGAGAGANGAGAGAGAGAGAGAGAGAGAGAGAGAGAGAGAGAGAGAGAGAGAGAGATTCTTCTTTTCTTTCTGATCTCTCTACCTTCAACTACTCACTTATTAACTCTCTGCTTTTTGCACGTCCTCTCGACTCGTTTTACGGTATTTATTGTCCCCTCTCTCTCTCTCTCTCTCCTTCCGAGCTATGGGGTAAATAATAGTTATTACTGTAATTCCAATCTACTCGCTTCCAAGTTCTCAGGCAATATGTCAACAAAAGATTGAAAAGGAAAAAAAAAGTTCTCATGGCTTGCATATCATTCATATTTCACAATATATATATATAGTTTGGTTTGGCACTCTCCCTAGCCCTCTGAGTGTGAACTCAGTTATTCCTGCCTCTTCTAACATTAGTCAATCCAATAACTTAATTTGAGCATTAGTTACACTTATATATTGCAAACAGTTTTTTTTTTTTTTTTTAACTTTGAGCCTTAGTTTAGACTGATTGCAAACAGTTTTTTTGTTGTTGTTGTAATAAGTTTTTACATTTTTTAAAAGGTATCTTGTACATGATTTCCAATATAAAAAAAGCGTGTCACTTCAATTATAAACAACAGATTTTTCTATAAGAAGTTTTTAACATTCAGTAATCAAATATGAGAAAAATATAGAAGTATATTAAAAGACAGGTCTGAATCATTCTTGATCTAATAGTATATGTCTATATGACATGATTTACAGTGAAAGTATAAAATAAATATATGTGTTCTAAAACAGGTGTAAATAATTCGGTTATTGAAAACAAAACAAACAAAATCTTATATTGGTTTGGTGTCTCCACGCCAACGAATGGTACCACTACCAAGTGATCATGTTTCTTACTGCCTACGAAACGTTAAAATCTACCTACCATTCGTCTATGTTCATCGATATACGTGATCACTGATTAAGAACAATTTTTTTGTTTTATTGTTTGAGGCCTTAAGCAAAAAAAATCGAAGAAGACATTGTTTACAGCCAATTAGAAGACATAGTTTTGTAAACCATATGCACATCAAATTAATTCGTCTACTTAATCTATCATCTACTCGCGAGTCTTCGTTGATGTCTCTCATGTGTATTCAATTATTCGCAGATGTCTTTCTAAAAATAATTGAATGAAATTAATTTAATTTTTTAGATGATGGAAACCACACCTCTTTCCCTTGTAATAACTATGACTAAATTTTATTTTTCTGAATTTTTCTAGATTTTCTTTTGTTCGTTACTAACAAGAATAACCTTTTTTCAACCAAAAAAAAAACAAGAATAACCTTTCTATCTTTGTAAATAAATTTCTTCTGAGAAAAACTAAATAATTAATTAATGAAAAAACCAAAGATATTGTCGGTGAGTCGCGCGGTAAAGTCCACGGATTTTTGGAGTATTAGTTGTGCATTAAATGTTCTAAACCTATAGACGACAGAGAACTATTTAATCCTTAGGCTTAAATAAATGACTTCACCAACCTATGCCAAATGTACCAGTTATGTGAATACTGTCAAACAAAACAAATAAATAAATATTTTAGGATCTGACATATAATTAATTCCACTCACTAGACGCCCTAGATGTGATTTTTGCTCTCATCAATTCTGTAATTTTGAGAAAATATGTTTGTGGAAAAACCCAATGTTTCTGCATTTTATAATATATCGTTTAATCGTTTCATAAATTAAAAAATCTAGAAAATGTTACTTAATTATTCTTACTGTATAATTTCATAAAATTAAGAATAATATACTATGTTATTGGAAGAAGAAGTAATGCAGCAAATATCATTTATTACTTATCTCTATTCTAGAGTTTTTATACTTTATACTTTATAAATATGTTTTTATGTGTAGGTTCTTCACCTTTTTATGATTTGATTAATAAAATAAAACTTATCTTTCATAAGTATTTTTTATTTTTGATATTGATTTCTAAAATTCAATAATCATAAAAAACTAAATTTCTGAATATTAAAAAAACTAACAATTAATTCATTATTATTATTGATTTTTATGATAAATTATTTATTATCGTATTAAATTTAATTTTTAATTGGTGTTTATATATTATTAAAAAATAAGTATAATAAATTTGTTATTTTAAAAAAAATTCTCAAAAAGAAAAATGGTGATTTATACCAATAAAAAAAATTCTCGATTTTTTAAGTATAAGTTCCATACCATTTATATTTTGATGAATTAGTAAAAATTTATTTTTTTCTTTAAAATAAATATGATAAATTATTTATTATCGAATTAAATTTAAATTTTAATTGTTATTTATATTTTTTTAAAAAATAAGTATGATAAATTTGTTATTTTAAAAAAAATTCTCAAAAAGAAAAATGGTGATTTATACCAACCAAAAAAATATTTATCAATTTTTTAAGTATAAGTTCCATACCATTTATATTTTTCTTCATGTTTTGATGAATTAGTAAAAAATATTTTTTCCTTTCATTTTTTTTTTTAAAGTTCTATTTTTTTTTCCAATTCCCCAAATAAAATTTTGTTTAATTCTTTTTTTTTTCTGTTTTTTCATTCCTCCTCGATAATTCACCAATTGAAGCTAATTCTTCATTTTGCCATATTGCTCGGAATGTTATCACTATTATACGGATAAATCCAATTTTTAATAGTGATGACATTCAAGGGACCACTTGGAAGGTCAAACTTTATTTGGGCTTATAGAAAAGAAGGCCCAATGAGAAATACGTCTCATCACGTCAAAGAGGATAATTCCGTGTCTGCCTGCCCTGCCCAGTAGAATATTATTAGTGGAAGATTTTAGAAGTAGGGCAGAAATTGGTTACCTGTACCTGAAGAAATTCTTGTTTAATGGTCTCTTCAGAGTTCAGCATAACTTCTTCTTTTTTAGAATAATAATGGGATGAACAGAATAAAATTTGTATACACAATATACCTCAAGAAATTGTAGACACGAGTCGTCAGACTAATGTCCAAAAGAAGAATATTCCGTTTTAGACTTCTAGCGCGTGTTCGGTTTGGCCTACAAGAAAAGGTTTACTGAAGAAGACATATTGTCTCAAACCCATTAAAAGACTTCACCTCTTTCTTCTAGTAATCCCATGCAGTTTCCTCAAGTAATCCACAATCCTAATCCAAAAGTTTCATTTTCAAATTCGATTGTTCTCCTTATATTCTATTTCTAACTTTATGTGTACATACTTAATTGGTAAGCGGTTTGGAGCCTTTTCAAAAAGATCCTCAAAAGGGAGATAATTTCGGTTCCTTGTGGTTTGTTATTATTATTTGTAATATAGTATACATATATATACTCATCCACACAAAAAAAGAACGAAAGGTCATCTAGTTTTCACGAAATTGATTCAAACCTATATTTTAAACTGAAAACAGAATATTTTGTAGGTGAAAAAGAATATGGCGGAACAGTTGTTGCTTCATGGAACCCTTGAAGTAAAGATATACAGGATCGATAAGTTGCATCAACGTGCAAGATTCAATTTATGTGGCAAGGTACGTAGCACAAATATAATCAACATAGTCCGGATTTGAATATGATTGTAAAAAATCGACTAATTTTAACGTTGATTAAAACTTTTTACTCGTGTGTTGTTTTGATTTAGTATTAATCTACAAATTAATTCAAATTTCTAGTAGCTAAATATATATTCAATGTGCTAATATATACACTTACATATTTTAAAAAACTTCAACATTCTATTCTCTATTAGTAAATTGTTCCCCATTAGTAAATTTCTTATAGATTTAAAGATACGACCAATTTAAAAGATAAATTCAACGAATAAGAAATACTTGACGAAGGTTATCTAACTTCAAAAATAAAAACTCACAATGATTAATAGGGGATCAAAGAACCGGCGGGTAAGAAGATTCAATCCCAAATCAAGAGTTTAGTGACCTCGTGCACAGATTTACTAGGAGGACATCTCTACGCAACGATTGACCTAGACAGATCAAGGGTGGCTCGAACCATGATGAGACGTCATCCGAAATGGTTCCAAACATTTAATGTCTACGCCGCACATTCAATCTCCAAAATCGTATTCACAATCAAAGAAAATGAACCGGTCAGTGCGAATTTGATCGGCCGAGCTTATTTACCTGTCACCGAAGTCATCTCCGGACAGCCTATAGACCGATGGCTGGATGTTTTAGACGAGCACAAGAGCCCGATCCAAGGAGGTTCGAAAATCCACGTCCGTGTGAAGTTCAATAGCGTAACACAGGACGTACATTGGAACAAAGGAATAATATTACCGCCCTTTAAAGGAGTTCCTAACGCATTTTTCAACCAAAGAGAAGGTTGCAAGGTTACGCTTTACCAAGACGCTCATGTTCTTGGCGATTACCCGGACATTACTCTTGCGGGAGGACAAGCGATTTACAAGCATCATCGGTGTTGGGAAGATATTTTCGACGCAATATGGGACGCTAAACATTTGATATATATCACAGGTTGGTCGGTCTACCCCGACATAACATTGATTAGGGATCCTACACGGCCGAGACCAGAAGGGAACCTAAAGCTAGGGGAGTTGCTGAAGAAGAAAGCGGAAGAAAATGTGACCGTTCTGATGCTTGTGTGGGATGATAGAACGTCTAACGAAGCGTTTAAGAGAGACGGCTTGATGATGACTCATGATCAAGAAACTTACAATTACTTCAAGAACACGAAAGTGCGTTGCGTTCTCTGTCCACGGAACCCGGATAACGGTGAGAGCATTGTTCAAGGGTTTGGGGTGGCTGCCATGTTCACTCACCATCAGAAAACCGTTGTGGTGGATGCTGAGGTGGACGGGTCTAAAACCAAGAGAAGGATAGTAAGTTTTCTTGGAGGGATTGATCTTTGTGATGGGAGATACGATACTGCGGAGCATCCTTTGTTCGGTACTTTGAACAATGTTCATTCTAATGACTTTCACCAGCCGAATTTTGATGGCGCATCCATTAAAAAAGGCGGTCCACGTGAGCCTTGGCACGATATTCACTGCAAGCTGGATGGTCCTGCGGCGTGGGATGTTTTGTACAATTTTGAACAGAGATGGATGAAACAAGGTATTGAAACAAATAAAACTCGGCTTCAACGTTTTTTTTTTAATTGTACATGTTATCACGACTTTGCCAGAAAACAAAACATGTTACGATAACCTTTAAAAACTTTAAAGCAGATTTTTTTTTTAGTTCACTAAACCGGAACGAAAAGCTTGTCTGAACTTGGCTGTTGCGAATACTTTTTAAGAATATATCTTATCATTCTATTTTTGTAATGCAATAAGAATCGCATGTAAATACAATAAATTAGTGTCTGAAACAATCGTAGCCTTAAAACAAAAGAAACTCAAAACATTCATCTTTGATTCATTAAAAACTAATATTGTGTGCTTACAGGTAGTGGTAGAAGATACCTAGTATCGATGGAGCGGCTCTCAGAGATCACGGTTCCGCCACTACCAATTGTACAATCGGACGATTACGAAGGTTGGACGGTTCAAGTTTTCCGGTCGATAGATGATGGTGGGGTTGAAGGGTTCCCAGAGGATCCACGTGAAGCTTCGAGCGTAGGACTTGTCACCGGAAAAAATAACGTCATTGAAAGAAGCATACAAGACGCTTACATTAACGCCATAAGGAGAGCCAAGCACTTTATCTACATTGAGAACCAATACTTCCTAGGAAGCTCCTTTGGATGGAGCTCTAGAGACATAAATTTAAATGAGATCAACGCTTTACACCTCATTCCCAAAGAGATATCTCTCAAGATCGTGAGTAAAATCGAGGCAGGCGAGCGGTTTTCAGTGTATATAGTGATTCCATTATGGCCTGAAGGAATACCTGGATCTGCATCGGTTCAAGCAATACTAGACTGGCAAAGGAGAACTATGGAGATGATGTATACAGATATTGTCATTGCTCTTCGGAAGAAAGGGTTAGATGCAAACCCTAGAGACTACCTAACGTTTTTCTGCCTTGGGAACCGGGAAGTTGGCAAGGCGGGTGAATACCTGCCTCCGGAAAAACCAGCGGCCAATTCTGATTACGCAAGAGCTCAAGAATCTCGTCGGTTCATGATCTATGTCCACTCTAAAATGATGATTGGTAAGTCAAAATTACCTCGCATGCATGACAAGAAAATTTAGATTCAAACTTAAGTATTGTAGCGGGCCAAAAGCCCATAGATCCATCAAGACCGATCCCATAAAAACCCTATTCCAAATAATTATGAAGTTCTCTAACAGGAGTAGTTTGTATTTCTATGCAGTTGATGATGAGTACATAATGATAGGATCAGCTAATATTAACCAAAGGTCTATGGATGGAGGTCGAGACTCGGAGATCGCGATGGGAGCATACCAACCTAATCATCTGCTATCTTCCAATCAAATGAGGCCGACGGGCCAAGTTTTCAGCTTTAGGATATCACTATGGCTTGAACATCTACGGATTATAACCAATACGTTCCAGTTTCCCGAAAGCGAAGACTGTATAAGAATGGTAAATGCAAAGGCAGACGAGCTATGGGGACTATACTCAGCACAAGTGTACCCTCGGGATCACGATCTACCGGGGCATTTGCTTAGTTATCCGATTAGCATTGGTAGCAACGGGGAAGTAACAAGTCTTGCTGGGGCCGAGCTCTTTCCTGATACTAAGGCAAAGGTTTTAGGCGAAATATCCAATTATCTCCCTCCCATCCTCACGGCTTAGGTGAGGTAACACTTGCGTCGCATAATATCAGAATGTGTAATTTCGGTTTACAGTAATGTTAGTGAGTATTGATTAATTAAGCAATATTGTGCATTCTATTTTGTTGTGTCCCATAGGTATGAATTTCGATACAACCATACATGCATGCCTATATAAACATATATGGTCACAACACCGATATTATATAGCATTTGTTTATAAACCATTAGTTAAATTTATGTTAACAGAAGAAACCTGAATTAGCACGAAGTTGTTGAGAATCCCACTAAAACAACTACGATTGGAGAAGTATATATCGCTTTTTGTTAAGATATTATTCAAGAGAACACTAACTTTCTTCAAAAACAATATTGGTCTCATGTACGAAATGAGAGCGAGTTCTTGGAATACTTTCTAACTTTTTCTACTCTATATTCTAATGAATTGAATCGCAAGAGCTGCTAATATATTATATATATAAGATATAAATTTTCATTTTGAACTAATTAGAGATAAATTTTTCAATATGGTGCATAAGGTGGATTCGGCGGTGCCGCCCTGAGTGCCAATCCACCTGTGCTAGCTAAGCTACTAAAGCATTAGTACAATCGAAATTCCAAATTGGCATTTCTATTTATAGTGATAGTGATAGTGATTATGTCCAAATTGGCTTAGCTAGTAGACTAGTAGTTATATATCTCTTAGAGTCTAGACCGTTCATCAGCCTTTTTTAATCAAACCGTATGGATAACACCTAATGAAAACTCTACACTTTTTACACATTATCAATAATTGAGATGGCGACATAACTCAACTTATCTATTCACACTGCCGACACAAAACATTCACATACCATATACACTCATTAATGCTTTCTTTTCTTCTTTTCATTTTGTATATATATGTCTATTCTCAAATTGTTTTGCTATCATCTTACTAATTAACCAAAAAGCAACGAAACAACTAGGCCTACAAATAACGTCCTCTCTCTTTTTACTCCAGAGGATTATTAGCTTTGGAAATTCTCGAATCATATAATAAAATCGTCACAATAACAAAAGGAAACAAATTATGCGTTGANGGGAAAAAAAAAAAAAAAAAAAAAAAAAAAACTATGCCTAATCACAATGGCTGTCACATGCACGAATATCTTTCTTTTCTAATTTTATTAAAGCAAATATAAAAAGGAAAGCTTTCGGGAATTAGTACTTTTCAATCACAATTTTCAACAAACAAACTTTTATTAAAATTTAGATATACCACTATTTTCTTTTTCTAATCTAAAAATTTAAAATGATAAGAAACAATCATTTTGGTATATATAATAATAAAACGGAAAAAGTGAAAACAAAAATCATATCATAGAATTATTATATTTTAAAAGTAATTAGTACTGTCCATATTTTTAAACTTTAACTTGTTTAAAAATGGGAGAAGTACAGTTACTTATGAGGAATAACTGATAAAAATTATTTGTGGGAAAAAAAAACGGAATTTTTCTATTCCTTCTTTTTGGGGAGTTGCAGAACCACCACACACGCATAACAAGTTGCCAGGCAAAGAAAAAAAGAAAAGTCGAATAAAGAAGAATAAGAAGAAGAAAACGCCTCTGTTCTGGAATCAACCAGGCTCGAGTTTTAAGCTGCTGGGGAGGTGGCGTGACAAAACCCTAATCCCAATTTCCCCCGAACATGCCATTTTTGAGGTTATTTTTCTTAATTTTTGTAAAGACAATTAATAGACTTTTTCGATTGAGTGATTGATGTTTTGGGGAAAAGTTGAGATTTTTGAATTAAAAAAAAATGGCAGGATTGTGAGACTGCTGCTACCTGGGATCAGGGTGTTGATAAGAAGATCGCTAATTTGGTTGCTGTAAATGCATATCCGTGAATTGATTCCCTCTTGGATCTACCAGTTATTTGGTTGCATGGGGTGAGTGAGGATCTTTCCCTCCATTTTCTTCCTCTTTTTTTTTTTTTTTTAATTTCATCCCTTTTCTCTCTCTCTGCTTGTGTTTACCCTCTACTACTATGTATGTGACTGAGATAGGAAGAGGTATCTTCTTAAAATGGTGTCAAAGTTTTTAACTTTATTATCTTATAATTTGACCCAGTCACTTTTTGAGATCTTGTGGCTATTCTGTTTCCTTATATTTGTTGGTTTTGGTTAGCTATTACTATCAAATCCATATTGCTAAGTGTGGTGGATATATATGGTTGTTGTTGCTTGCATTT
This sequence comes from Sisymbrium altissimum, assembly GCA_900406495.1. Classification (NCBI taxonomy): domain Eukaryota; kingdom Viridiplantae; phylum Streptophyta; class Magnoliopsida; order Brassicales; family Brassicaceae; genus Sisymbrium; species Sisymbrium altissimum. Next base: position 53,083 of record OVBI01000073.1, on the reverse strand, counting down.
TAAGTTAAATATATGGAATCAAAAGCATCTCTCTCAAGTTTTAGTTTTGCTCTAGCTTCTTTTATCTCATGATTGAAAGTTTTGTTTGCGTCTTTAATTCGGATTTGCTGAATTGCTTTAAGTATCAATATCCCTGGTTAAGATCACCAATGAAACTCCACTTGATAGTCTTTAGAGGATAAGTATTGTGAGTTGAATCACTTGTATACTTCTCCACTCATATTCCTCTATTCTTTTGATAAGAAAACCATCTCTTTATCTCTCTGTGGGATCTATGGTTGTGGCTGCAAAGAGTCTTCCAAATTCAAATTTCCTCTTGGTTCTTGCATTTCTGTTCATTTCAAGAACAGGTTTCCACACGTTTTCTGCAGTCCTAATGAAAGTCTTCTCACTGGCGTTTTTGTTTTGTGGTTTTGCAACAGTACAGAGGTTGTTTTGGATGCTGCAATAAACCACCGCTTATAGTTGCAGTGGATGAGCCGTCTAAAGGTTTAAGGATTCAAGGTCGTTTAGTGAAGAAGCCAAGCGTATCAGACGACTTCTGGAGCACGAGCACCTGCGAGATGGATAACAGCACAATGCAGTCACAGAGAAGCGTGTCTTCTATTAGCTTCACTAACAACACTGCTACTTCGGCAAGTACAAGCAACCCCAATGAATTTGTAAACAATGGTGAGTTCATATATCCACATATTGGTGTTTCCAGTGATCCTTTCTTGCATTTTTTATTTGGATACCAGTCAAAGCTTTGACATGGTCTGAATTATTCAACTTTGAAACTATCTACTTATGTTATTTAGCTTTACTCATTCTGATGGTCAACGCAATTTTAAATGTTTGTAGGTGGGTTTTCGCTTACATGAACAGTTATATTTATATTTTTCTTTGATGCCTAATTCATGATTGACTATAGAGAAGTACATTTGGATGCATATTTCTCCACAATTTAATATTTGTTGTTTCAACATGAAAACTCTGGTCTCATGTTGCGTAGATACTGGCTGTTACTGAGTTTTCTCTATGAAGCCTAACACTAATTAAACCTGACCTGTGCATGATAAGCTTCAACCCAGAAATGGTTATTCTCGATGAAGCAAAGTTAAATTTTATTTCCTCCACTTCTCTTGTGTATTGGTGCCTGCAACATGACATATTATTTCTTGGACTTTCGGATCGCATTTATTTTATTACCTCATGGTTCTCTGCTCTGTCTATTATAATTCTTGTTCTTCAGCACTGCTTTCGTTTTCCCTAAAGAAATGTTGTTTCTGTTCTTTCGTCCTGGCCAGGATTAAACCTCTGGAACGAAACTAGACAACAATGGCTTGCAAATGCAAATGGATCTTCTCAAACAAAGGCCAAAGTTCGAGAACCTACAATAAGGTTGGTGAAAGTTAGCTTTCTTTTCCTCTTATGCATCTGCATTAATCCTTTATGAGTGCAGTTGTTCACGCAAGAACAAGAATCAAATATTGAAAAGAATTTGATTGGGATACATACTAATGTGCATTCACAGATAAAATAGAATTATAAGTTTGTGATAGTTTAGATTGTCATTCTTCTTTTCAAAATCATTTGCTATGTACAATTTTTTTCTTCTCCCCTATCATTCATGTATATTATATACATTTTCTTGCGTCAGAAACATACGCGTAAATAAGATTCCAGTTACTTCATGAATTCGGTTGTTAGCTATATCAGTGCTTGAGAGTTCTTGTCGGTTCGAGTTAGTCGTCAAATTTCCTGAGTTAATATATTCGTTTTCTGCAGCTGGAATGCAACATATGAGACCTTGTTGGGTATGAACAAACGGTTCTCACGTCCAATACCTCTCCCTGTAAGCATATCTCTCGGGAGAAACTTTCTAAGATTTTCCATATCCTATAAATATAATTTTAGGGTCTGTTGATTTATGATCATTGATTGTGGCAGGAAATGGTGGATTTTCTGGTGGATGTGTGGGAGCAAGAGGGCTTGTATGATTGATTTGCAACTCTTGAAACTTAACCTCCTCTCTTTTTTTCTTATGTGTGTAATCATCAAATGAAAAAAAAAATTCCCGTCATTTGGATTTTTAGACTTTGCTTCCTGAAAATGTTCTCAAGGAACTAAAATATTTCACTTCCAAAGGAAATACCGATTTAGATGTTTCTTGCTTTCGTCTTTGTGTTGAAAACTCGACTTTTGTAATACTTGGAATTGTATTATATTACCGAAGGTTCCTTCCGCTGTTTTCTAAGCAGGTCGGTGATCTATACGTCAAGAGAGAATTTTCGAAATGGACATTTTTATTATTTGTTATCTGATTTTTCTTTGATAATAATATCTAAATGATGGCATCTTGATTAATGGTGTGCTTCATCTCACCGATTTTGAAGACAATCCGACCAAAATCAATTATTGCCGGGCAAGTAAATTCTCTTTCAAAGTGTAGATGTCTGACCATTATCAAAATGACTTTCTTCATTGTCTTCTACGTCATTCTCAGCATCAACCTTGGTTTCCGTTGCTTGGATATAATAAAGCGTATTCATATTATACGATCTCTTTTGAATTATCACAAAATGAAAATCAAGTACGATGAATGAGAAGGAAATAAAAAGTGTTCAATATGTTGACCTAAGCATAGTATATAGAAACGAAGATTGTATTGGAGGAATATCTTCAAATGTCGTTCATATTCAGTTTTCTAAAGCATATGTAGAGAGCATGAATTTATAGAGTAAGAAAATGTTGTTCCATCTATAATTTCTTACTAATACCATGAGTTGTTTTTGTTAGATATTTATTTTCTTCCCTAGAGGTTTTATTTTTTAAGAACTATGTAGTATGTACCGACATACCCAACAGTTGGATTGATTCTTTAGAACAAGCGATAAATCATATCCTCACAATCATGTTTTCTTTTCCCTTTAATATGAAAATCTATAAAAATTCAAAGTACTCAACCTTCCAATGCTTTGTCAACAATCTTCATCGAACCAAAAAATGGTTTGTCTTACAATGCATGTACTCGAACAATTACGTCTCCTTCAATGTATCAATCTTTTTGTCAACCTTTAGCCATCGCTTTCGTGGCCTTTATACAATAATATTGTTTCTTTTTCTTCTTTTAAAACCTCACCAACATTTTATTTGGTTTCTTCTCATAACTTGTCAATTAATGATGCTGCAAGTAGTGAAATATACATATCTAAATACTTGAACAGCATACCAAACAACTCAACTAGCTAATTATTGAACTGTGACCAAGTTGTCATTAGTACAGATAATGGTGATTTGTTGGGTTTTTCTCTTAGTGAACAAATCGGTTCAATTTGGTTCAGAGAACTAATGTACAAGTTTCTATTTCACATTTGGATCTACTTTTAGGGTTAGAGTTAAGTATGTGTATACCAAATACCAAAGCCTGAGGCTATCGTCTTTTCACTAAGAAATAGAAGAGTTATTTATGATTTATGAGCTATAACGGAGTATTACACTATTACTTCCTGTCGGGTATTTTATTTCTAATAAAGTAATAACACAATCCCCTGATTACACAAATTAATATCGTATATCTAATAACACCTTTAATGCAAATTTTGTAATCAATTATTGAATAACAGTGATTTATGTTGTTTGAAATGATCCCTTAGCTAAATCTATGATTGAATAATCCCCTTAATAAAGGAATGTAAATTATGCTGTTTGAAATTATCTCCTAGCAAAATCTATGATTGAATAAACCCCTTAATAAAAAGAATGTAAATTATATACTCCTATTTTCCAAGAAATATCATATTTTCTACCTTTTTTAAAAAAAAATGTTGGACTTCACAAATACAAGATTAGCATGGATTTGGACTATGTTATCCTCATAGATACATCATTAAAAAAACATGTTACGAGATATCCAACATTTGGTATTATTTTTCAAATAAACAACAACTAATGTTTGTTACAGTCATGCCTTTTCTACAGCTAAAATAATATAATAATGTATACTATAAAAAGAATTCAACGAAGTCGACCTCTCAATGTATATTTTTGTCAACAATGCATGTATTCGACATTTCTTTGGCATTCCCTTCAATGTATTCAGCCTTTGGTGTCAACCTCTAGCTCTCACCTTCAGTGCATTTAAAACTTTACGAAATAAATTATTTGGTTTCCTCTTTCTGCTTTTTTTCTTTTTAAAATAATTAATAATAATAATGGTAATGTTGTCAGAAAATTTTAAAATAATATGATTACAATTGGGGGGGTTCGGTGGGTCTCTAGGAACAAAGAAGGTGGAGAAGAAATCCGACTTTCTCGCGTGTATACATTGAACTTGGGCTTTTATTCCCTACATTAAAGCGCACCGTACGCCTCCAACATCTTCTCCATCCTTAAAGACGTTTCAACCATTTTTCTCATTCTCTCATCATTTTCCTCAGAATTCTCTGTAAATCTTCTTCCTTTTTGCCCTATCTTCTTAGGGTTCTTCGTTTCATGAATCAAAGTCTTCTTCTTTCTCTACTCAACGCCCTCTCTGCTCTGTTCTTCGTCCTCCTCTTTCCTACCTTCCTGGAGTTCTCTCAAACGGTGTTCGAATTATGTCTGGAATCTTCGGATTTAGTGGTATGCACTTGAATCTCTTACTCGCTTAGCCAAAGTCTAGATTTTGTAAGATCTGATAAGGAACATCTGGTTAGATTCTAGGGTTTGATCTGGTTAGTCTGTACATTAGGTTGCTATAAAGATCCTTTTGTACCTCTAGTTGAGATTGTGATAGAGAAATAATCGAACTTTGTGCTTTGTGTTTGATTTATGAAGGTGATGAAGATTTTTTCGGTGGTGGATCGATGCATCTATCGCCAGGGAGCTGTCCCGGCGTTTATTTACCAGCACGCAAGAGATTACGTATTGCTGCACCTTCAGTTTACAGCGCCTTTGAGCAAAAGCAAACTTCTATCGAAGTTTTGCCTGATGAGTGCTTATTTGAGATCCTTAGACGCTTGCCTTCTGGCCAAGAGAGGAGAGCTTGCGCTTGTGTCTCCAAGCATTGGCTTAACCTTCTCAGTAGTATCACTAGGAGTGAAGTGAACGAGTCTGTTCAAGATCTCGAGGGTGAAGGGTTTTTGTCAAGAAGTTTGGAGGGTAATAAAGCTACAGACTTGAGGCTTGCAGCTATCTCTGTTGGGACATCTACGCGCGGTGGGTTGGGGAAGCTTCAGATCCGTGGGAGTGGTTTTGACAGCAAAGTGACTGACGCTGGCCTTGGATCGATTGCTCATGGTTGTCCTTCTCTTAGGGTTCTGTCTCTGTGGAATCTGCCTGCAGTTAGTGATATGGGTGTGTCTGAGATCGCACGGTCGTGCCCGATGATCGAAAAGCTTGACCTTTCACGATGTCCAGGAATAACTGACAACGCTTTGGTTGCAATCGCCGAGAACTGCCAGAATCTAAGTGATCTGACGATTGACTCGTGCTCTGGTGTTGGAAACGAGGGTTTAAGGGCTATTGCACGACGCTGTACCAATCTGAGATCTATCTCTATCAGGAGCTGCCCTCGCATTGGAGATCAAGGAGTTGCTTTCCTCTTGGCACAAGCTGGTTCTTACTTGACAAAAGTGAAACTTCAGATGCTGAACATAACCGGTTTGTCTCTTGCCGTTCTTGGCCACTACGGAGCAGCAGTTACTGATCTTGTGCTTCATGGCCTTCAAGGTGTGAACGAGAAAGGCTTCTGGGTCATGGGAAATGCGAAAGGGATGAAGAAACTGAAGTCCCTCTCAGTAGTGTCGTGCCGAGGCATGACGGATGTTGGGCTCGAAGCTGTTGGAAATGGTTGCCCTGATCTGAAGCATGTCTCTCTGAACAAATGCTTGCTTGTTTCTGGAAAAGGACTTGTCGCTTTGGCCAAATCTGCATTGTCGCTGGAAAGTTTGAAACTTGAGGAATGCCACAGGATCAACCAGTTTGGTTTTTTGGGTTTTCTCATGAACTGCGGCTCGAAGTTGAAGTCTTTCGCTTTGGTAAGCTGTCTGGGTATCCAGGACTTCAACCCAGAAGCTCCTCTGCCATCAGCCAGCTGCAGCTCCTTGCGTTCACTGTCAATTCGTTGCTGTCCGGGGTTTGGAGATGCAAGTCTCTCTTTCTTGGGGACGTTCTGTCATCAACTTCAGGATGTTGAACTCTGTGGATTGAATGGAGTGACGGATGCAGGTGTGCTCGAGTTGCTTCGGAGCAACAATGCTGGTCTAGTGAAGGTGAATCTGAGTGGATGCATCAATGTTTCAGACAACACCGTGTCTGCAGTATCTGTGTGCCACGGACGCACATTGGAGTCTCTTAACCTTGATGGCTGCAAGAACATCACTGATGCCAGCCTTGTCACAGTGGCCAAGAACTGCTATTCAGTCAATGACCTCGACATCTCAAACACTTTGGTCTCAGATCACGGGATCAAGGCTTTGGCATCTTCTCCCAACCACCTGAATCTTCAGGTTCTTTCTGTTGGTGGCTGCTCAGCGATTACAGACAGAAGCAAGGCATGCATACAAAAACTCGGCCGCACGCTTTTGGGATTAAACATCCAGCGTTGTGGTAGAATCAGCAGCAGCACTGTGGATACCTTTCTGGAACATCTATGGAGGTGCGATATACTTTACTAAATCCCAAAAAAAAAAAAAAATACCACTTTTTTCTACAAAACCTTAGTATCAGTCCAAGTCTTTTTCTAGGTTTTGGTCACTAAACTCATAGATTTTACCTAGAACTCAGTTTCTCTCCCAGGACGCAGAAGCTGTTTTTTCCAAATTTTTGACAGGTTCCTTCTAAACAAAGGAGCCTGTTTCTACAGCTGATGTGTTCCTGGGAATCCTGTCACTGAGATCTGGTAATCTAGTTAGGGTTTGGTCTTGGCCGTCTTTTTGGAGTTGTTGTCTCTCTAAGTTTTCGTCATGTTCAGTGTTCTTGTGGGAGTCCTTGTACTCTGGTTTAGGTTTGTGATAGTGCCTTCATCTTCCTCTTGTAGAGCTTTTGGCAATGGCGGTGTAACTTCTTAGTCGCCATTACAACTCTTCGGAGTTGTTTTTTTTTGTGTTTTCTTCTGCCAAAAGCTCTGTTTTTTTTTTCCACTTTTTTTTGTTTAAGGCATTATCTGTACTTATGATCATTGTATAAAGCTTCCCTGAACATCTATCCTTTGTAATAGAACATGATCCTTGGATCATTTTGTTGTGATTACAAAATTGAATGTGTCCTGCCACCAAAATTCTTACAAATAGAAAAAAAAAATGGAAAAAATGAAAATCAATCAGTCTTCTCTCCATGTATCTCTCAAAGAGTAATAGCTTCTATCATTGCCAAACCAAAAAAGCTCCTTCAAACCCAAAGCAAAGCAGCAACCTCGGACATTGGTTAGACAAGACCTGTGTTCCCTTGGTGAAGTTTCCAAGCCATCATCTGCGTAGCTAACGAAGCTTCCTTTCTCGAGATCATCCCATGAGTCGTGATCAATCTCCTCCATTCTATTCACTTCCTCATCTTCATCCTTTGGCATTACTCTCTCTCTGCAATTTGCAGAACAACATTTGTTAGTTAAGACTTAACAATCAAAAAGCCGTGGAGGATTGTCGCAATCCGGATAAGATAGAGTTGTGGATCACGGATATCGCAAACGAAATAGGATGTTTGTAAAAAAAAAATTATTCATCAAGAACAAAAGTTAGAAAAGATAAAGACTTACGAATTCTTTTGTTTGGATTTTCTAGAATATCCCTTGTTCAATACGGCATTGCCCGAGACATGGTTCTTGAACCTTACCTGAAACATTTACACAAAAATCGTCTTAGAGTTATGTACCAAATCTCATTCCTGCATAAACCTCTAACCACTTATCATGAAAATGAGATGAAAAATTGGCTATTAAACCTCATCACCGTCCTTCATCCCATAACTTCCGATGCACTCTGTATCGGTGACTAACTTCTGACCCCCAAAACACAAGCAGAAATGCCCCCAAACGTGTGGCCTTCACCATCAAAATACACTTGTGTTTGAAATTTGCATTTACCATAATGAGATAGAAAAATGGTAGAAAAGTCCAAACATGTACCATGAGATCTTGGAGGGTCCCTTCTTGGGGACGTGGCTGAAGGCAGTCTCTATGGCAATCTTGAGATCCCCAATGGTCGCCGAGCTCGTTACGTAAACATCTTCACGTAGTAAATAAATTAAATATCGAAGGTAACCAACGAGTATTGATAAGTAGTGACCAAAAACCAAAATTAAAGATAATATGATGATGATGCATTACCGAAGGAAGAGCCATCTAGTTTGAGAACAGAGAGCCTAATAGGTTCGGTGGGAAGTTTATCGTAAGAAAAAGTTCGGCGATGAAAGCTTCCCATTTTCTTACAACTGGATCAATGAAAACCTAGAAATCCTAGGGAACGCGTTAATCGCATCCTCTTTAGGGTTTCAAGATTGGTTGACTAGGATGTGTTCCAAAAGAATCTTAGGGTTTATTTAATCGGGATTCAAAGCAAAGGATGAAGTTTGGTGTATTCAAAGGAGTGTCTCTCGCTATTGTCTGATTCGTTTGGGGGTCGAATCAGACGACGAACTTTGGTGTTGATGGAGGTTTTTACTATTCCTTTGTTTTGTTTGTGATTGCTGAGACTCCTTGTTGAATAAGTTAGGGACGGCCGCGTTTCTTGTGATTTCTTCTCTCTTTCAATCATTCTTTTTCTAATTTTACCATTTCCTTTTGCTAATTTTATCGAATCTTGTAATATTTAGCCTGCCTCCATTACAAATGACGTATCCTTAATAAAGTAAGCCTTTGGACTAATAGCAAAACCCTTTATTAATTGAAACCTTTTTATACGTAAAACTGTACATCCATGCATACATAAACTGTACATCCTGGTGTAACAGACTAACAGCGGTAAGAACACTTACTTCTCGGCATGAAGGAGATGTATGGTCTGTTGTACGAACTTAAAAGATCAAAAATAGTTACATATACTTCATTTGATAGTTTTGAAATGATCCAAATATATCAGTTTAAGATGATGTTTGGAAAAATGTTCATGAGGGGACTGATCCCTGCCGGAGAGAATTTCCGGGCGAACAGAAATGGATCCTTCCTCGTTCGGCTCCCATCTCCGTATCTAGGACGTGCACTTCTCAGCTTTTCTATAAGCCCAGCCCCAACCTCAGACGGTTTATATGTTCGGGGGTGACCATTGTTAGTGACGCTCCAATCGACGTGCGTGAGCGTTGCGGATACACATCCTTGTGGATCCCGCATGTGGAGAAGAGTAGGAAAGTAATGCTCCTCGGGGTAACACGTGTCTTTTCTTACGCAAGGCTTGTTGAACTTGGACCATATCTCCACGTCACTCACAACCATCCGCGCATGAGCTCGTGTCAATGTCCAGAACTGTGAACCTATTCGAAACTCTTCTGGTGGAACCTCGGGGAGCATCGCATAGGGTCCACGCGCAGCCCACCTGTCATACCACCCTGGCTCGTTCTTGAGAATCTCGATGAAGCTCTTTGTGGAGGAGACAAGTGTCTTGTAGGTGAAGTTAAAGGAGTGAAGTGGAATGCAACAAGGGGATAGAAGGATAAACATGTAGTTTGACGGGTCGTCCAGAAGCGCGTGAGCGAGTAAACGACGCGCGGCTGAGATAAGTGTTGGGGAGTGCCGGTAAGCTGGTTTTGAGGAAGGTGTGATCCGGTTATGAAACATGCCGAAGAAATCCGGTTTGTGTTTTTGAGTCGGGTCCACATGAACGTACACATTGTAGAGAGACTTGTGATCAGAGGTTTGGTTGAAGAAAAGCTCCCACATCGGCGCGAATGGAAGAGAAGTTGTTGTTAAGAACATGAAAGCGAGTTTTTTGGGCAATTTAGGTGGTGGTTCTGGATTGACTTCAGAAGCTTGACGAAGCAGCAAGTCATCGTTATCCAGTGGCTGAGAAGTAATTACTCGGTGAGGTGAAAGGGTCTTGTTGGAGTTTTGTACTACTAAGAAAGCCGGCTGAGTAACGGCAACAGTGATGGCTAGTCGAGGAGACGTGAAGGTCATGATGATAGCTAACGGCACGCAAACGAGTAGAGTGAAGTACAAAGCCAACATTTTCTATGTTAAAATGATCTTTTACCATTCCATGATATAATGTATGATATGTAACCGTCGGATACGTTTTAACTATGATCTATGAATCATACCAAAAAAGTTTTAACTATGAACAGTGAGTCGTAACAATTTCGCTTATTTATATTAGCTATAGATCTTTGTGACAATATTTTCCTTTTCCTGATCAAAAAAAGAAGAAGAATTGAAACGTAGATGGTATGTCATTCACATTGTTTGTATCGTGAGAAGCTTTATTTGTTTTGCGTTCTTTTTACGGCCCATTTGGTTACCAAAACGTGATCCTTGGTTTCTTGTCACATAGCACTATTTTACGATGCTTTATTCACATTTTATTTTCTTATATCTTTTTCTAAATTAATTTTTGTTTGCTTCCAGTTCCAACACTAACCATTAATCAAACCTATGTTACAACGTGTTCACCATCAAACATCTAAATAAATTGCTAACAAAGTTCGATAAAAAGAAGTTTCTTGTGTTCTTCAAGTTCAAGTTTGTCTGATTTAAAAACATGGTTTGTATGAGAATTGGAACTTGAGTAAAGAGTACTTCGTCATCTGTATGGAACCCAACGTTACAAAAGCACAATAATAACACGTTGTAAATCTTGTGTTTTACTTCAATATAAACGAACAAATATATGTTTGTTGCATTCTCTTTAATTAAGGAGAAGATAATATTGTTTAGAGCTTCTTGCTCAAAGTATTAACTAAAAGAAATTGAGTCTTATGAGTTATGATAGACAGTCTGTGCCATAAGAGCTCGAAACAGTCAAGAATGGGTCGATGAAACAAACTCGCCTAGTGTGGTTGAAAGATACCGAACCAAGTTATTAATTTTATTCTTTCTCCGATTTAGATTGATATCAAAAAGAACAAACCGCTAAAGAGTACAACAGATCACACAAGAGAAGAGAGGAATAAGAACAAACTCACAGGCTCACAGCTAGCAGACAGAACCATGTGAAATGACCCAATTTTTACAGTATACATACTTTTCACGAAATTTACTACTAATGGGCCGAGCATTGTGAGGCTTTGAAACCTTTTAAGCCCAATAAACTGAGAGTGGACCCGGGGGGAAATGTAACGGGTGGCGTCATTTATCAGTCACCGGAAACAAGTGTCCCCTGTAGAACCTACCGACATAGAATTCCTGCGAGCCGAGTCCTCAAATTCAAAAACCACAAGGAAAGTTTCGAACTTGATCGAATTAAGGATTTTTACTGGTGGTTTTGGGGGAAGTTTAGTGTGAGCTGAATGGGTGAAGCAGATACGGAGTTTGGTTCTACATGTTCAGGTGATTGTTCTCAGCTTTAAACAGAGACTGATTGATATAAAAAAGGTTTCTCCTTTCAAAAAAATTCTCCAATTGATACATAAAAGACCTGATTTTTTTCAAATTGGACAATCATATATATAGTATTCATGTTTTGCTCATGCAGGGTTGTTGTTCTTGTACTTGAATGCATACAAGCAGTGATTGTAAACATGGCTATGGCCTTCACTTGCCTCAAACCAACACTTCCTTTATGCTTCAAGTAAGAATACACTTTTTTTTTAATTCTGGCTCTTCCTAGTTCCACTTTAATTTCTGATTTTATGCTTCAGTTATTATGTTATCTGAGCTATGTGTCAAGGGCCTGTGTGTGTGTGCTTCTTTTAAGTATTAGAGAGTGAATTTGCTTTTCTGCTAATGGCTTTAAACTAGAGAGAGAGAGTAAATTCTTCTTAGTAATGGCTTTTGGTTTTTTAGTTTTTTTATTTCAAGGCATGTTCAGTTGTTTATAAGCATTACGTTATGGCATTTATGGATATATTTGTGACCATTTGGATAGCGGCCTCCCATCTCTTGATCTCTTCGTGGATGCTTTTCAGGTTTATATGGCCTAGGATACTAATTTGTATGTATGTAGTGCAAGTGCTAACCACATGTTTTTTCTCACCATATGGGTGTAGGTATTAGATAGTAGATTAGTAATTGCAATTTTATGGTATTTACTAAATCTTGTAGGGGCTAAAGTTTGCATTTTTCGGAAAATTTTGGAGACCGTTTCAAAGCCAGTGATATGGGTAAAGAGATCTCATGTTCTTTTGTATGTGGCTTTTAATGCTCTCACTTCCACTACATTTTAGAATCTGATTTTAGTATTATTAACAGATACTTTGCAACTTTTATTGTTCCAAAAACTTAGGGAAACATGTGGTGGTTAATAAATGAGAAGAGACGGACAAGCAAGAAAACAAGGAACACCTTGTTTTCACTAAGTCTCTTACCGTTTCTTGTATTTGACTTTGACAAGTTCTTGACCCATACTGCTACTCCACACTATATTTACACCAAATCGAGAATGATTTTGTCATTATCCTTGCATGTATCTATAATAGAATTTCAATAAGCTTTGTTTTTCTTTAGTTTTATCTCTCCTAGAACTAACTTCTTCCACACGTTATTAGACACTAATCCCCCTAGCTAAAATTAGTAAATGACTATCTTGTCAAATCCTTTGTCTTAGAAGGTGGAAATCTCTTCTTCATTCATCGCCTCCTCTGTCTAAAACACCAAACTTCTTACATATCTTTCTTCTCTCTTTTACAAGTTTTGCCTAAACGGTTTCGCATATATATATATATACCAAAAAATAACTCAAATCTGTGGATACACGATCTCTGCATATCTTGGTTAGATAAGGAATTGGTTCCTCTTCCTTCGTCTTGTATCTTTTGTCCTAATTCTAATACAGGAATCTCAGATCGTGCGGTAGAGACAATGCAGAAAGTTTGCTGGCCTTACTTTGATCCTGATTTTGACAACCTTGGTGAACGCATATACGGTCCACCGTAAGCTCTTTTCTATCTTCATCTGTTCCAAGTCCTATGAACAGCAATTTATATATGAGTGCATTTGTATACAGTTCTTCATCACCATCTTCTATTTATTTTGGTGCGTGTAATTTACAGATGCAGGGTCTACATTGACAACGACAGCATCCAAGATTGCACCGTTGTGAAGGTACGCACACATGATTGCATCAGCTTTTGATATTTTGCAAAACTTATCGAAACAAATGGTGTTCTTCGACGCAAATGCGTGTTCCAGACCAATCGGTTCTTGTGTTTTTGTTCGCATTGATCGGGATGTCGTCTAATCTGAAATTGGTAATAATGAAAAGGTGAATAGTGAGAACAAACAAGGACTTCTTCTAGAAGTGGTGCAAATCTTGACAGACATGAATCTTATTATCACCAAGAGTTACATCTCTTCCGATGGTGGATGGTTCATGGATGGTACGCATGTATCCACATCATTTCCTCATTCTATATACTTCATTATTAATCTAAGACCTTCACTATGGAAATTTAATTACTTTGTTTGCAGTTTTCCATGTTAAAGACGAGCATGGTAGTAAACTCACTGATAAAACCGTCATCAACCACATCAAACATGTTTGTCCTAAACTTGAATCTTTGACTAAACCATATAATTTTGATTTGAGTATGTATACTCACGTCTAGAAAGATGAAATTTATAATGTAGGCCATTGGCACGAGTAGGCGAGAATCGGATTCTGTAAAGGCCAGTGAAGCCAATAAAAACAATTCCTTGGAACCTCCATTGATTGATCATGGTGAGCACACAGCGATAGAGATGACCGGGACAGACCGACCGGGCCTCTTCTCAGAGATATTCGCTGCTTTCGCTGACTTACATTGCAACGTCTTAGAAGCTCATGCTTGGAGCCACAACGCTCGTTTGGCTTGCATTGCCTATGTCTCTGACGACAGTACTCATGCTCCCATCGATGACCCGAGGCGTTTGGCTTCCATTGAGGACCACCTAAGTACAGTGATCCGTGCTACAGCCGGTCCCACCTCCAACTCTACACACGTGGGTCACAAGGAGAACGAGACGGATGGATTTCTTGCTGGACAAGGCAAGGGGTGTATGAATTCCAACGTGGAGAGACGATTGCATCAGCTAATGCTCTCTGTGAGAGACTTTGATGAACCGTTTTGTGGTCCTTCATCATTGTCGCTTTTTTCGTCCAAGTTGGAATATTGTGATCAGAAGGAGAGGAAGACGACGATTGTTTCGATTGGGAATTGCGAAGAAAGAGGTTATTCAATCGTGACAGTTAAGTCTAAAGATCGAAGAAGACTCATGTTTGATACAATCTGCACGTTGATTGATATGCAATACGTTATCTTCCACGCTGCTCTCCGGTCTCATGGAGCTGATGCTTTTCAGGTAGAACAAGAATATAGCTTCCCTGGAGGAATGTGATCTTTAGGGTTCGATTTTTATGTTTTGGTTTGAAACTTGTAGGAGTACTTCATAAGACACATAGATGGACGGGCCTTGAACACGGAAGGCGAAAAAGAACGGGTGATTAAATGCTTGGAAGCTGCGATAGAACGTCGGGTTTGCGAGGTTAAAGAAAAAGCTTTGTTAACATTTCTCTTTGTTAATCCATAATTACTACTAACTTTGGGATGTCTCAGACAGAAGAATTTTAGAGGAAGATTCACGAAATTGTTGGATTCTAGCTAAGAATGTTAAACAATTTGTGGTGTGGTGTGTGGCTAATGTAGGGGGTGAAGTTGGAGTTATGCGCAGAGAACAGAGTAGGCTTACTCTCTGACATATCTCGCGTGCTCCGTGAGAACGGCTTGACTGTTGTTCGTGCAGACGTGGAGACACACGGCCAGAAATCGCTCAACGCTTTTTACGTCAGAGATATTTCGGGAAACAAAATCGATATGGAGTTTGTGGAATCAGTAAAGAAAGAGATGAGACCAATCCACCTCGAGGTCAAGAATGAAGACAGTGCAAAAGACAGAGTCGCACCGCATGAACAGCCAGCCTTGGCTGCACCGCAACCGCAACCCCACCGTTTCTCGCTCGGTGAGATCCTCCGGTCGCAGATCGAACGACTTTCTCACAACTTCGTCCCAACCAAATGATTAATTAATAGTTTGGTATGGTATAAAGATTTAGATCTTTTATGTTACTTGCTCTATTGATTAGAAAGTTGCAATAATTCATCATTCGTTTAGTAATAACACCAAATGTATCTTTTCCATTATATCTAGACGTTGAGGTACTACACTTCTGAGTTATGAGTTAAAAAAAAAAGCCTAACAAAATGTTTCTTTTATATAGCCTATTGATCCGTTCTCCCTTACGTAAGCCTCATGTTTAGCCTACGTAGCCAAATGGAGTGAAGTGTCAAGTGAAACGCATCGAATCTCTTAGGTGGATCGTTGAGCTCGAAGTGTCTCCTCACGTAGCGCAAATTACGTTTAAGCCATTCGTATTTCTCATCAGATATCGACATCAAAATCTGCTTCAACCTCGGAATCTCTGAAACGTCGACCTGTACAGAGAAAGTCTCCCAACGAAGAATATCACTAAAGGGCAACACGAAGTTAACAGAGAGAATGACGGGGATGCACTCGGAGTAGATGGCTTCGATGAGTCTAGGGCTAGCTACCTCGTAGCCACTGGGACAGAAACAGAACTTTGAGCTTCTCATGAAATCGTAGTAGTTTAAGTGTTTAGGAAGGTATTCGAATACGGGCATGTCCGGGTCACGTTGTTTCCAGTGTTCTAGAAGGATCGGTCTGACCGGACCGTGGACTCCACCTGCGAAGAACGCGAGATGCGGCCGCGGGGAAGCCATTAGGGTTTTAGAGAGCCTGAGTTTGGGACTAACTTCACCACCGAAGAGTGTGATCTCAGGGAGGGTCGCGTCTTTTGCAGGGTTAAACCCTTCTGATGAATTAGCATTGCACATAACTCTGATTGAATTCTTGAAAAGATCTTTATTGGCTTGTGAAGTGAGAGGTCCCTAAATTAGAAAAACGAAACCCATTTGATAAAAAGTCAGAAATGAAGCATACAAAAAGAAAGGAGATGATAAATGAAATGTTAATTACCCAATCGTGACACGCAAGCATGAAGTGATCAGCTCCACTGGTTCGATTCCAGAAGGGGTGACTAGTGGATATTAATCTGATGTAATCAGACACAAAAGTTCTCAAAGGCCTAGCGTCGGAATTGCCTTCGTATAAGTATCTGACCAGCCAAGTAACACTAAAGGGCAAGAAGTAGACATGGGCTTGGTCCGGGTCGTATGTACGGAACTTTGTCCTCCTTTTCTCCATCTCCGTAATGAATCTACCTTCAACCGCGTATACGCTCTTGCACGGTCCGTCGTGAACTAACGGTGGCTCCCCTTCTTCGTATACATAGACCTTAAACCTCTTCTCCATTTCCAAGTAACTCCTGCAAAAAAAGGGGATTAAAACTTCAGCATCTTTTAGAGATTAGGATCATTGTTTTCGTGATATCTACTAATATAGTACTGTAGGCTGCAGCTACGTGACACTTGGTACGCACATTAAGTAAAAAAAAACTATTGTTGACTAAAAGTGTTTAGAGGACCATGCAAATAAATGAGGACCATGACAAAAAGAATAAACTGTAACTGTAGGCAATATAGCTGCGAGTTGAGCCGTAATTTAATAAAAGGCCAAATGTGTAAGAAAAGGGAAAGCAATTAGTGAAAATGACACATAACAGACCTTAATTCGTAGCAGACTTAATTAAAACGGTTTAATTGCACCGCCTAAGTTTTACATAGACTGGTTGATTAATTACACAATACAGCGGTCCAAGAATTCGATTGCTTGTGAAGGAATTTCTCTCAAAATCATGAGTGTAGCAAAAAAAAAAAATAAATAAAGCAGTGGATTCATCATGAATAATAAGTAACTTTTGGTAAATGCTTTTTCAGAGTCTTATGATACAAAACTAGTGGTGTGTATGTGAATTTTCGATACAAACAATAAACCAAAATTAAAAATTTGAGTTAATTTCATTGGTTGAAAATCATCGCTTCTTAGCGTCACTTAGAAGAAATCTTTTTCAAAAAAATAAGTGACAATCTACGCAAAACCCAGAGAATTAGCCGTGCGCAATTACTTTAAAGCAAAGCAGTTATAAACAAAAAAAAAAAAAAGTTAAACTCACACTTTTGGAAACTAAGAATGTCTTTTTTGTCTCTAATATAAAATTAAGTTTCATGAAAAGATAAATAAGTTACCGATATAAAGCTGAAGGATTACGGTAGACTTGAGGGTTTGAAAGATGGACGTTGAACAATGTAGCGTTACGATGAGACGCTGCTTCGCGTATCGCAGCTCTTGCTTTACTCAGTCCTTGTTCTACCATTTCTCTCCGGTTTAGCTTCTTCTTCTTCTTCTTCTCCGGTTTACTCTGTAACTGATTCATCAAAACACATTCAGATTGACTAAACCTAATTCCCTAATATATCCGATCATTTGAATTTAACAAAAACGAATCGTTCCGATGATGATGATGACGATCGAGAGAAGAAGGAACGCTTACAGTGGCATTATTCGATCTGACGGAGAGAATCTGTTGAGAGACAACGTCTCGAGAATCGACGGCTCTGTTTTCGTCTCCTCCCGCGGAAGTGTAAACGCTTCGTTGAAGCTCAATTTCTGGATTCGGAAATTCAAATTTCTCGAGAGAGTAGTCGAAGAAAGAAACTGAACAACGAGAGATCAAATATACAAGTGCGATTGATCCGATGCAGATCGATATGAAACCGCCTCGCGTGTACTGACGACGATACTTATCCATTTCCTTAATTCCTTCTCCTAAAGAGGAAGAAAATACTCCCTTTTGATTTTTTTTTTCTTCTTCTTCCCGAGAAAACGCTTTCCCGGGAAAATCCAGAGAGAGAGAGAGAGAGAGTTAAAGAAAAAGATGGAAGAAGAGAGAGAAGTGAGTCTCTCTCTCAACTCTGACGACGAAACGAATAGGCGCGGAGAGAGGGAAGTTTTGTTTGGTTGTTAATGGAGTTTTTTTTATTTTATTATTGTTTTTTTTTTTAATAAGCGAAGAATGTTTGTATTTACAATTGTAATTCCAATTTGCACCGTTCCAATCCACACGGTTCATCTAATGTGTCCTTATTTCTTTCTTCGTTTTCTTAACATTCACTGTATAAAAAAAAGAAATATTAAGTATTCTACCTTTTCTACAAATTTTACCGATTTCTTACCATTTTTTCACCTCTTTTAACCATCTACGCAGAAATTTAGGTGGGTGATGAGTTAATAGAATAAGACTAGAATTAAAATTACAATGAATTTAAGTTACTAGATAATATTCTAATCTTATTATTTAATACAGCATTTTTTATACATTCTTTTAAATTCTAGTGTTATTCAATTTGTTTTATATATAATTTCTCAATTCTATTAAATGTTGGGGTTACTTATTATTTCAAAGGAACTTCATACAAATTTAACCCCAAATAAAAAAAAGAAGTGAAACCCAAATCCTAGTTTTTAGGATGTCATTTGGATAGAATTCATTTCAAAAGAATTTAATAGAAAACTTACTTAAGAATGTGAAGAACCAAATCTTAACATGTCATTTGGATAAAATTCATTAAAAGTCTCTTCAAAACTTTAGAGTATGTTTCTTGATCTGAATTGTTTCAAAATCAACGAGAACAGTTAAGTATCTCTCAAGAACACCAAGATCATGCAAGGAGGAAACAAATCAAGAGTGGAGAAACCACCGAGCATCCTTGACGTTTAACTTGGAGAGACTGAGGAAGCGTTTGGTGGTCTTTGTTGCAAGATTGTACACACACATATCGAGGCATGAAGGTCGATGCTTGTGACAGAAACGGTCATCATGGGTGAAATAGATGGGGTTTGGCTCAATACCAAGGGTATGGTCAGCAGGCACGATGATACCCAAATCCAGAAACATGGCCTCATCACCTAGAGACTCCACCTCAACAAGCTCAATGTCGTAGGTGTTCAGGTCTAGAATTTTAGGATTCCTCTTGTAGAGGCGGAACATCCTATGCCTTTCAAAGGACGTTGATTCGCAAGCCTTGGTATGGACAAGCAAAACCTCTCCTGATGTTGTAACAGCAATGTTATCGCTAAATGAGAAGGCCTTGCTTGCTTCGAAATTTTCAGTTTCATCCCTAATCAGAGTTGGCTTCCACATTGGAAACCCATGGCTCACGGACACATGCTCAAAACTATCTTGTCCAGACATATCCAGGTGTCGAATGTAGTCATGAGTCGTAAGGACGTAAAGACTCGATAATGCAGATTTAATTTGGAAATTGTAAGTAACTTGGGCACAAAGATAATAAATTATATAAATATGTATTATTAAATATACATTAGTACAAAATGTATTAACAAGTATTACAAAACTTGTTTTATTATCTACTGATATGTACCGGAATTACTCAATTATCAAACATTTAGGAGCGGTTTAACCTGTGCAGATAAATATTTAAATGTACAAACTGCTATACATTGTGCAAAGAACTTAATTTAGTGGCTCTTATTTTTCCGATGATGCCTTCAAGTTTGTTTATTAAAAAAAAAAGACTATATAATACTTAGTTTTATTGTAAAGGAAAAAAAGACTATATAAGTGCCTTTATGTTTTCTTATTCATCATATCGTACTAAGGTTACGTACAGCCTGATCCTCAAGTTTTGACGAGTTTGACGCCGAGCTTCTCCAGGGCGGCCTTAATGCAGTCGCGGCCACATTGGTCGGCTTCGGTGATATTGGGACTGTTAACTGGAGTCACGTCCTCTAGTGGGTAGCTTCTGTTGCCATGAAGCACACGTGCGGTTGCGTCACTCGCTACACCTTTTAATATAACTGTTTTGTGCACTCCTCCAAGCAATCCTTCGTAGTCCGTGTCTCCGCTATCTCCCACGAAAAGCACCATCTTCGATAAATCCACTCCCCACCTCACCAGCAGATACCTGAAGAAACCAGTTGAAGTCGGTTCTTTGGTTTGAGGAACAGAATGAGAGAGACTCTAGATCTTGATTGTTTAATTTGTAGAAAGATGATATGTTTTATGAATGCAAATGCAAAACGTAAACACATAAATTAGCGCCTGAAGTCATATAAGGCCTTAGTAGAGAGAGGTATATGATACCTGAGGGCCTGAGATCGTGAAGCAAGGACAGGGATTACGTTGAGCTTAGTTCCTCCTTTGCAGTGAACTGCATTGCAACGCAAAGCCTGAATTCTCATCAACTTCCTCAGCTCCTTCATCGGAGGAACCTGCAAGGATTATCATATGAAGCCAAAACCTTGGGAAGTTTCAAGTGGAGGGACAACACTAATTGTAGAAATGATTTGACTTGTGTTTTACCAGAGTCGGGTGTTTGACTTTGAAAGATAGGCAAAAGTTCGATGAGGAAGATTCATCTTCAGATAGGATCTCGCCATCATGTTCCCGCTTCTTCTTCTCGTGCACTGAACTGATCCAACGGACCAGAGTCTTTCTCAGGCTTTCTCCTCCCCACCTGTATTCAATGTGTGAATGGTAATCTGAGTCTAGCGCGTAAGGTAATTTGGTCTTGTCTTCAGATGCAGAGGATGTGAAGTAGAGTTCACTTCCGCTGTTGCAGATTACGGCGTCAAAATCTTGCGGATTTAAGCCTCCTGAAAGAATTGTGGAGTGAGTCTCAGATAAATTCATTGAGGTTGAGAGAATGAATCCTATCGAAGACCCGCTTTTTCTAGCCACATCAATGACTGTTTTAACTACTTCAATAAGATCTGAGGCTTTGTCACAGTCCACGGAGATCACAAAGATATACTTCCGTCTTTTCAGTGTCGGAATCTTGCCATCGGCCTTCTCTGTCGATGTGCTCTTTTGTGCCAATGTTGAAACAACTTTTTCTAGCTTCGTTTTTCGTTCAGCAGAACTCTCTTCGGCATCTAAGTTGGTACTCTTACCTTCTCCTTTCTCTCCGTCTAAGGAAAGTTTTAGGTTCAGAGAGATATCATGAATGTCTCTGAGGGAATCACTAGGTGAATCAGGGTCAGAGTTTTCAAATTCAATTCTCTGCCACTGTGGATGTCTTTGCTTGCACGCCGCTATGCGAGACAGGTAGGTCTTGCAGTGCTCTGGCCAAGAAAACAGGTGTATGTTTTTGAGGCCGTTCTGTCTACATCTTGCCCAGAGATGCTTGTCTGAAACCAGTTTCAGGAGAGCATCAGCTATTGCTTGCTGATCATGAGGGTCAACTAAAAGACCATTGTCAAGAACCTGTCAAGTGGTTAGCGCATATTTCAATAAGGATTATTTCATGGTAGCATTGGATAACAAATGCAAAGTTTTTCTGGAATATGGGGAGATACAAACCCGGTGAATGTCGACGGGACCTCCATTTTTTGTTGCAACGATGGGCAATCCATGAGCTGCTGCCTGTTATACACATTGCTTGGTCAAACGATAACCGGACAAAGAACAGAGAACTTAAGAGAAAACAAAGACAGTTACCTCAATTAGAGTCAGTCCAAATGGTTCAATCACAGCTGGATTGATAAAAACTCCCTGAAAAACGGTTTGAGATAAGATGGATCAACGATCTGCTTTGCAGTAACAGCTGCAAAAATACAAGCTAACATCCTATACATTACAAAAGACTTTGAGAAAAAAAATTGTTCGCTGAATGGCATAGGCAGTAAAACTATACTTTCAGAACCCGTATCACTTAAAAGGACTCAAAAGACTCAACAATGGATAAATTGGAACAGAAATGAACTATGAAGAGAAAAGTAACCGTGAGAGCTGTACTTAAAATGAGTTTAGAACCTTACTTTTGTTTTGGCTCCTAAGCGGTAAATCTCTGGCACATCAGATTGTTTGTGATGCTTAGGCATTGCCACTTGACCATAAAGGTCATACTTATCTATCAGTTTCAGAATTGAAAGAAGCACCGAAGCATTGGTGCTAGACAATTCATCGATATCATCTCGGTTTCCCATTATCAATGTCTACAATTGAAGAGAGAAACAAAAAAAAGTGTGCAAAGGTGAAGTATCGCCCATGAAAACTAAAAGGGGATCATAGATGTGCTTCAGTTGAGAAGATAATAAAAAAGAAGACGTACAAGGTTAGCAAGTTCCCTTAATGGACGACATTCTCCAAATGCTTTGACTAGAGTTACCAAGTTTTTCTTAGGGTCCGGCCGAGCAAGAGCGAGTATCATGGGCTTGCGTGGGTTCGAAAAGAAACGCATAATCTGCCCAAGTGAAGAGTTTACAGTAAATATAAAGGTAGAAGTGAAGCAATTTGCAGGTAACACAGTGATCTAATATGTAAATACATGATGAAAGGAAATATGTTTACTGTTCGAAGGATTTACGAACCTCAGACCAAATTGACGGATCAGGAGATTGTGGATTTTCATCGTCTCTAGCTCCATCCCCATCTGTATCCACATCATGTGGTACAATGTGATGAAATTCCATGCCTGGAGGAATCACCTACATTCAGACAACAAAGCTACCCATCATCACCGAGAAATTTTTAGGAAACAAAATCACCTGTCGCAGAGAGGAACTTAGAACTTAGAAGACAGGGAGGAGGGACATGATACTTACAACCATGCGAGGCATGAATCTGCCATGGCAGCTCACACCCCTTTTCATCCTAGCTCTGAGTTTTCGCTCCAAAACTGGATCAAAACCATCATAGAGGCGCCATTGCTCCTCTATCTCTTGCCTTGTACTAGTAATAACAATTTCAGAGGCATCAAGGCATAGCTCCTCTGCCTCAATCCGCCTCATTATTTTGTAGTTAGAATTTATTTCTTCTTTAGGCCGGCCTTGTTTCAGGAGTTGCTCTAGCTTATCACGACCAAGAGAATGTCCAGTAAAAACCATCGGTACATTTAGAGCCCCCGAGAGAAGTGCGGTGGAATCGCCAGCATCTGCATAGTGCCCGTGAATAGCAACAGGCCAAACCGGTTTTCCACCACCGATATGCTCACTAAGAGCTTTGGACATCTGCATGACATGGCTAAGCGCCCTGTCGACAAATTCAGGGATATGAGGCCAGAGGAGCTCTTTCTCTACATATTTATCTTTCGGACCAAATGGTATACGAATTATATAAGCTCCACTACTCTCGCCATGCTCCTGATCTAAGCTTTCTGTGTTCAGAGGATTAAGCATCTCAGACGGCTCAGCATAGCTCCAGTCAACATCCGGTGCTGATACCTGTCTGGTCAACAAATCAACCCTATAGACTCCCGGCATCGATCCCAAAGCCCTTGCAAGTTCCACAACATACTTCACCTGTTTGCCATTGTTAAATGCTGTGTGAAACGAATAACAACAAATTTGAACGTAACAAACATTCCAAAAAGCCAACCTGGCCACCGGTATCAGAATCCCGACCAAGCTCCATGTTTTCACCTCGTATCAAACCGTGAAGACTGCAAGTAAGGAATTCCAACATTATTTAGCAAACAAAATTGCACCTTACTCCAACTACAAACCACCATTTGCTTCCAAATGTATTCAAAATTTCAGTCAGGTAATACAAAACATAACCTTATTAATACAATGTAAAGCTTCTTTTCTTTGTTCTGAGCAAACCAATTCTCAAAAACATCAACAGAGCTGATCCGGGACATCCTTCCTTTGGTGTTGGTATCAGTAGGAGTTTGAATCTCACCAGGCACGTCAGCTTTCTCACCTTCAGAAAGGTCTTCAGACATATCAGCAGTCGCCTCCATCCGCGCTCTCTCTCGCTCGAGATGACGCTTAGCAGTACGCTTAGCATACTTCCCTTCAACCTAAGTAAACCATGCACGTATAAATGATTCAACTTACGAAGATTCATGAGCAGGCCAGTATAAATAAAAGAAAACCTGCTTCTTCTGGCGAGCCAGATTCCAAATCCTCCAGCACAAATTCTCCAACCTCGTATTCCTCTCCTGCGGACTTCTCGTTGCAGCAGCCTTTATGCAAATTGAATCCAACGATAAAAGTGAGAAAAATCAAAAAAAAAAATAATCAAAAGCGGGGAGAGTGTGGTGGTGGTGTAACGTACCTGAATCCATGAGCGGTGGAGATCGGTCTCATCGAAGCCTGTGATAACCTCCTCAACGAAATAACGAGTCGGACTGAAATGGCCACGCTCTCTCAGCAGCAGCGAGGATTTGGAGTCGCCGAATTTTGAATCGCCGATCCCCGGTTCAGCAGCGAGGATCGCCTCTAGGTAACTATTCACCCAGTCGTTTCCCACCATGTTCTCCGATCTGAACGATGAATCAAAATGCTAGAGCCCGATCGATCCTGCAGAATACGAAAATTATGAATGCGGATAGAAGAAGGATCAAAGCGATCGTAGGAAACAGAGATGAGAGATGGAATAATACACAGAGGATATCGAGAGAGAGAGATCAGCTTTTGGAATTGGAAGCTTCGAGTTTCCTATACACACACATGAATGCGAGAGAAGCGGGAGTGGCTCGTGATTTGGACTTAGATGTATCTCGAAACAGGAAAAGGTTTTTTTTCTTCCTTCCTTTATACTCTTCGATTTTCAATTAAAAATGTTTTTAAGTATTTTATTAAAATAGGAGAGAGAAAAACTATTACCAACTATAGATGTTTGTTTGCTTAATTGGGAAATTAATTATCAGTTTGTAACTTAACATTGTGGTTAAGCTTTGGTAATCTGTTGCACAACCGAAAATAAATTCGAATTCTACATCTTATAGTGTCTTGAGAAAAATAATTCAACTAGGACCGGCAAAACCTCAACTCAAATAAATAAAAAGAAATACAATTTAATATTTTAACCGAAACAAAAAATACATTTGATAAAACCTAAAAGCATCTTGAAAGCTTCAAGATCAAAAATATAGATATGTATATACGAGAAAGTAATGAAAACATGTGGATTCAGCGGGTAGCAAACACTAAAACCAACAGAAACAGAGTTGTTGGAATGAGAGAAAAGATATCTATCAAATGACATAGATGCGCGCCACAGTAGAAGTGAAGATTTGAAATAATAAGAATATATGAAAGGAGGAGCTTGAAGACAACAAGAGAATAGTTGAAGTGAAGATTTGAGACGTCGTCTAAAATCAGGAGGCAGTCTTTTGACCTACAACATAAACCTTTTTTCACAAGATGGTGTGACTACAAGTATAATAAAGTTTCAAGAAACTAGAGTGCAGCTAGGGCTAATTTGTTTACTTAGAGAAAAAGAAATATAGAACTGAAAAGGTTTTTGCGTTTACTCGGTTTTGTAAGCAAAGAGTTGTGTGAGGATTCCGAGTAATCTCAATACCTAATTTGTTTAGATTGAAAACTGGTATATATGTATCTCCTGTTCCGTACGTACGTCTTTGCTTTTTCAGGTACCACATGAGGTGTCACGCTTCTATCTTGTAAACGCTTCTGGTTTGGAGATCTTTTACCAAGGTAGATCTTAGTTAGACACTGATTACTTTGGATTTCAAATCGTTTTGTGGTTCGATTAATTATGGAATCTAAACCAACTAAATTTAAATTATTGTTGCTGAATATGCTTATATGTCATATAACTGAGTTAACCGAATAAAAAGTGTGAGCAAACAACAGACCTAAAGTAAAACTACAACATGCAAATTTAAGATGTACATATATTCCTTCAAAGTTCAAAACTCAAAAAACTCTAAAGGCCGATCATATCGTGGAAAAGTACCAAATGTCTTGTAGACGATAATCTCTCAATATGTAAAATAATAAGATACAATGATCAAATAAAGAAAAAGAAAAACTATTGAATCAAAACAAACTCGAGATGAGAAACCCTAATAACAAAAGTGATATCAATCTTATCAATCAATCACTGGGAGGGTTTTGGATGATGAGGGAGACCGAGCTCGTCGTCATATTGCAGTTCTTCTCCATTCGCGTGAGATCCAAGACCTACACGACCCCTCCAGATGGTGTACTTTATGCACTTTATTATGATAGTAAGAACTATAACAGAGACCACAATTATGATGCAGTCGACCACTGCGGTTTTCATCATCAACAACCAATTGGGGATTTAATGCTCTATTACTTGTTCTCTTCTGGTAAGCCTTTATCATCACTCGACTTTGTATTTATAATCACTGGGATGCTTATTAAAACCAGTAAATCACATCAGGGTTATAATTTATTATTTAATTTTAGTTATCATTAGGATTAGGATTAGTGTTCCTTGAAGTTTATGCGTGTTAATTTAAAAGCCCAATGTCAACAAATTTTCTCCTGATACATCTTCGTTTAGATGGGCTTTTCACTACCCACGATCCGTTGGGGTTTCCGCAAACACATATCCAATAAGCTTTTCACATTTATATTTGACTATTTGCGTTGACAATATCGTTTACATTATTTTTATAAGAGTTGACAACGTTTCTAAGGGTCTCCAAGGACGTATCGTTAGTTGGTTAGACAAGATCTATGTTCGATTTACACATATCTTCTGTATCTCTTAACTTAAAGATCCTCCTGTAGATACTCTATTGTTGTATATATATGGCCTAGCCTCCTAGGGGATTACTCATCAATATAGATCCATATTGACAGAGACTTTCATTTTATCTTCAAAGTCGAGATTGCAACAGAGAAGCTCGATGCTAAATTTGAGAGTTGCATTAAACTAAATGTTTTGATCGTGAATTTTTTTAGAAACCAAATACTGTGAAGTTAACATAACTATGAAACAAAAAACAAAACAAAAAATGATGCAAAGTTTAAGGATTACCAAAAAAAAAAGTTTATGAACCAAAAAGAAGAAGGATGTATGGCTTAGAGTTAATTAACAACATAACAAATTACTCAATTTACAGGTGATCGGATCAATGTTAGAACTTAGAACCTGATCATATGTGTATGTAGGTCAGTCATATACTCATACGTGCGAAAGAGTTCTAGCTTCTAAGAATAAAACCTTAAAAGTAATGCCTCCAAAAAACGAAAAATCGTAACATTCAAAGGATTTGACATTTGGTGGTGAAAATGGCCAAACCCAAAACAACACAACAACAAAAAACCTTATCTCTTTGTGGTCTCATCAGGAATCACATGTGGTGTCATAAAACTGTTGTGGCTTGTGGGTCATGACCCCTTTCACATCCCAACGCCTATTTCTTTGTCACTAAACCTAATAAATTTGTTTTCTTGCTTTGCTTTTTGTTTGGATAAATGAAAAAAGTACATGAATGTATGTAAATAGTTAATAATCACTGACATCATAATCAGAGACATTATCCGATCATCTATTATTATTCGATTGCTTTTATCCTTTATTTATGGAGACTCATGATATCAAATTCAAACCGGATAATAGCACTTTGCCAGAAATCTGATAGCAACACAGCCGCGACATCAACGAAGATAATTAGTATTTTGGGTAATTTTGTTTATTTATTTTTCTTGTATATGTCGATCATGTAGGCTTTTATTAATATATATGCGGCAGATCCCAGATTTGCCGTGTTTGCTTGATATTGTTATGCTTGTTTGTCCATTTTACGATAAGAAATAAATGATGATCAATATAACAATCTATAGAAAGCCGAACCAAATTTCTCGTCACACCATCTTTGGTTGGACAAGCCCGTCGATCAGTTCAAATACTTTTTAGCTAAGATGAGCCTTATTTAGGCCGTTTAGGCCGTTAGGTGCTGAAACAATTACCGAGGAAATATAAGTATTATAGTATGTGCATGTAATTTATGTTCTAATTGCAGAAGATAATTATTAATTAGTCATTCTATTAGCGCCTTAAAGCTAAAAGATCGGACAAATTAGTACACAGGTAGTAGTGGTTGCTTACTTTGTGCTGAGCTGTTATCCAGTGGATGAGAAATTGATAGCATCCATTCCACATCATATATTAATTTTCTTATCTGAAAACTCTATTTTTAATAAAGGAAATTTCTGAAAGAGAGTATTGGCGCTTTTCGGAATAACAGAAAATGAAATAGAGCCAAAATATGAAAATATTATCTTATGTTATTTTAAGAACGTCTTAGAGTTATGTGTTTTTCTTCATAAACATTTAACTGGATGATGATCTCGTGGAATGGTTATTCTTTAAACTGGAATTATTATTTTTTATACGAGAACGTTGTTATTTGAAGATTGTAGTTTAGGCTTTATTTTTGGTAATTAAAATATTTGTACCGATATTTTTAGTAAAAGGCAAAAGTACGAAGAACTTTATATATAAGCATAGTACTCATCCGATGAATTTTGATTTTACGAAACTTCAGACCACGGATCAAATTTAATTTAATATATGATGAAAGTTGAGAAAATTTTGAATTTGGGGATGTGATTATAGCAAAGCCACACCTCGATATAGAAAGGCCAAAGCAAAAGGGAGAGGAGACCCACAAATGACGTATACGTTGGGAAGAAAATAATGGCGCATCTAAATTATATTGGCATATAGGTCCATATAATATTATGGTCCAGCCTACATGATCGTCCTCTTATACTGTTGCTTTTGTTAGGAGGTCGGTTGGATCTTATCTTTGAAAACAACTCCGTGTTGATAATGATATGGTACATCGTTATAATCCTAATTTATTATTCTTTATTAGTTTATATTTGCATATATCTCATTAAATTTAAATAAAGATTGGCAGTTTCGTCTAAACATAGTGCGTTTACACACATATTACAAAGGTGCCAAATTTTCAAAACCGTCCCAAATACCATTAAGTATATGATATAGTTTTCAACTCACATGTCTGATTTACAATCAAAAGAAATCGTTTATGCGTTTAGACTTTAGAGTTCGCACTGGCGACATAAATCATCGGAATAAAATAATTAGTCCATATGTGTCCAAATTTTAAATATCTATAATTAACATATTTTCATGTTTTTGTTGAGACATAAAATTAGTTAGACAAAGATTAATTTAAAATGAAATAAAGTAAGATAGTTGAGAAAAAAACTAAGCGCATCAAATATTAGAAGAGAACAATATAACACACACTCACAAAAAGTTGAACCTAGAATATATATTCCAACTTTAAGAAGAAACACACTCAAAAACCGAATTCAAAAAAGAAGAACATCATTTACCGCGGAGAAAAGGTTAGAAGAAGCTCACTCAACCTAGTACTTAAAAGACATGGAAATTAATATTCATTTGGTCAACAAATCACAAAGATAAGCAATATTTATTAACTTAATCAGGAAGATCTATGAATCGACCGATGCATAAAAATACTCCTAACTTTACTCCCTCCAGATAAGGAAGACGTGTCTCTGCCAATCTCTGAGCCTGACACCATTTTACATTTTTTTTCTATTTAGTTGAATCCCCAACGTAACACTCCCATTATATTCTTTGTTTTTCTCGATTTGTTTCTTAAATTTAATTTCATGTTTTGCTGTTTTCCATTTATCGGCCAGATGTCCTTGTCTCAAATACTCCAAACAAATGCTTGTACTTTTCCCATAGTTACCCTCAATCGTCTCAGGATTTTTCACTAATTACCAACCTCCATCGTTTCAGCAATTTTCATTAACTACTTGAGCTGCTTAGGAAAAATCTAATTTGTCCTTTATTCCTTCGAATATATTTTTTTCCAAGCTCCAAAGTCACCCTTAATGGTTTCAGGAATCTCCTTACGAAATCTTCGATCTCTGATTCACAAACCCCTCCCAAAATTCGATGTTTATTTTGTCCTTATTCTTTTGACTAAAATCGTTTCATCTCAGCTTCTCCTTCTCTCACATAACGTAACAAGGTCAAATGTTGATTATTCCTTACACAGTCCGATAACTTTTTTGTTCAAAGTCCACAAAAACCAAAGTTGAATGTAACGGTTAGCCTAAGTCACGTTCTTCTCCCCCATTGTACGAAACCTGAAAAAGACGTTAACAAAAAAAAAACGACAGATCAAACGTTCACAAGAAAAAAAAAAAAAAACGAAATTAATCAAAACAAATAAGGAATAACAATACATACCTCACACGACGAACAACGCACATACCTCAGAATTATAACGGAACACATAACGGGCCACACGACGACGATTAACGGCTAACGGCAAACGGAACGGGTCAACGGGAAGTGGAGAACGTTGACGGAACACAATGAAGGCAAACGATGCAAACTCAAACCGGGATTGAGAAATTGGAATCCAAAAAATATTAACAGTTCCATTTCCAGATTTTAATTTACCCAATTTGACACTAACTGTTCGATATTTTTTTCTTTTTCTTTTTTTTTCTTTTCCATTCTAAGATATTTTCGGCTTAGTGGGAAATATTGTATAGCAAATGAGTACTATGTACAATCTCATCATCATCTCCACCCAACAAAACAAAACTTATGACGGTGTCGTTTCGGGGTCTCCCAGTTTTACAAAACTCGGTCCCGGTTCAACTCAGCCGAATTCCCAACTCGGTTAACACACACTCGTCTCTCGCTTCAGATCCGAGCTTCTTCGCCGGATCCATCCTCCCCTCACTCCACAGCTCTACAAGAGATATCCCTGTGGCCGATTCAAAAACAAGTAACAAACCTGGAGGAGAACACCAGATCAGATCAGAGAATCAGAGATCCTCCGCTTTCGACATAGACGAGAGCCTACTAGGACGAGGCTGATACGCAGATCGTCTCTTAAGCTGATGAGAAGAAGGTCTAATCAACGTCGTCAAAGCTCTCCTCACCCATTCACCTTCAACACCACCGATTCTCACCAGAGAATTCGTCATCGCCGATCTACGCATATTCAAACTGTTCGTCGGATACGTCACCGCGCCTTGACCGTGTGGATTCGCCACGTTCTTGTGTAGACTGCATCGGAACGATCCGGGATGAGTCGTCGGCGAACACATACACCTCCTCCTCGAATCCGGTATCTTATGGCTTGACGGCTTCGAAACGGCGATTGATCGATTCGGTGAGATGGATCTGTTATCGATCGAGTAACGAAACGACTGCTTCATCGGCGCCGATGTGAATAGGTTCACGCGTGTTGGAGATGCGGATCTGTGGTGGTTGTGGTGGTGCTGTTGGTTGTGGTTGTTGAAGAAAGCTGATGACGGAGATGAGAAACTCGAGCTTGTTGAGGAAGCGAAACCTGATGAAGATGGAGACGACACGGTGTTTGAATACACACCGCAGAAACGGCCTGATGGTGATACCGAGCGTAGCACCGGTCCGCTTGATCTGGTTCTAGAGGAATTAATCACCATTTTGCTTTTTTTTTTTTTTGAGAAATTCGAATTGTAAGGAAGAAAGGAGACTTCTAGAAGAAGGAAAGAAAAAGAGGAATTTGAGAGGGTTTTTTTTCGCTCTTTAAGAGTCCCCGGAGGGTAGTTGGTTCGGCAAACCTAGCGAGTCTCGGAAGGCGAATTTATAGCTAAGAACGATCGATGGCATTTTCGTTATTATCGGAAAAGTTTGTGACCTTTTTCGTGTTTTAGGAAACTTGGGATATCGGGTTAACTTGACTTAACCATGGTTAAAGAAAGAATGGGTTTTGGGATTTCTTTATGTTTATCAACTTGCCCGGTTTTTTGCCGTCTCGAAAAAGAATCGGATTCTGATCCAACGGCTGAGAAGAGATGATTCAGCAGAGTGCTTTTGTGGGCTTTTGCAATGGCTGCCACGTAATCGGATTCGAGAAACGGTCAGCTTGCAATTTACGAAATTAACCTCGAGAATTTGTGAAATTTAAACTACGGAAGTGCCATTGTCCTCTATTCGCAAGGGCCAATTTTCGTTTTCAATTGACCCCAAGCAGTCCCACTGGGACACCTTTACTTGAAGCTGATGGTTTTTCACTCTCTCATACTTACTGTTTTTTCTATGTTTATCGTCTCGCAATTTATTACTTGATGTAATGGTTGACTGAGAAATCTATAAATTGTTTTGCTTGACATTTTACCAATTACATAATGATGCGGAATCTTGATTAATATCAAGATTATTACCTGATGTAATGGTAGTTTTGTTTGACTAACAAAATAAAGCAAGCTGTTTCATATTTTTCTCAGAGTAATACAAGATCCACCACCTGTCGTAAATTGTTACAATGAAAACATCATCTAGTCCCACCACAAATTTAGAGCGTGTATGACATCAAAATGTACTTGCTTCCAAAATGCGCCCACGGTTTCGAACTAACGGCGGATTTATATATGCACCCATGACCCATCGCATGATAATAGAATTTTATTGAAGTGAAAATAGAAAAAAAAACATCAAAGAATCATCTTCGAGTTGCAATTTCTCACCAACCTTCGAGAGTAAATTGAATATTAAAATAACGAAATGAAAACCAAAACGTATTAAATTGTAGGAACTTTCTAAAGTTTGAAGAACAATTTGTAGGAATGATAACATTTGTTTCATATGAAAGTTTATTAAGTTGAATACAAAAATATGGTTCATAAAATAATGCATGTGTTAAAATTCAATTGAGCTCTAGGATCAACTGGGGGTATATGTTTTAGCTTCCTAAATTTGTCTATAGTTTGAACGTAGAAATTTATAAAAATGCCAATTCTCAGTCTACAATAAAAAGAAGCTTTTCTGTTGGCATTCTGATTTTTCTTATGGTAACATGTAGATGCTTCTTTTGAAAATCGTGTCTCCATATATATATAAAAACCCTAAGAAATAATAACAACTAGGCATCCCTTGTCCAGCCCAACAAAGAAAAAAGTCGTATCCAGGCATCCAGCATAAACAAAAAAAAGATGCGAATAAGTTGACAATTTGTGACCATGATAAACCTAATTAAAAAAATATTTAAACAAAGTACGAACGTAGGCTATTATTAAACATTAAAAAGACCGGCTTTCTAGAATTAAAACTCAATTCAAACTTATGAATCGGTCTTCAAAACAGTGCCGTGGTCCGTGGATTTCTTTTCTGGTTCATTGAACGAACCATCTACGTGCTTATATATGCAAAATCTATATTATATAGATCCCCTTTTTACTCTATTATATATTTTTCCGACGCTTTACGTTGGCAAATAAATCCCTTAATACAAAAAGAAAACTAAAACATGATTGAATATGTAAATGTTCACACAAAAAAAACATGATAGAATACGCAGCATGGTATTTTTATATGCAAATTCTTATGAAACTATCTTCTATGCTGGTAAGGCCCCCTCGTTACCTGGTTATTAANTTGTTTTGGGGGGGGGGGGGAGTAAGGTACTAGTAATTAGTCATCGTTGTCAATTTCTTAGAAGTAATGTGTTTAGAGACTATTAAATGTAACATTTAATAGTAGTAGTCCATAAGTTTTAAGGGCGAGAGAGAGAGAGAGAGAGAGAGTGGAATGAGCACATGGTGGTGATGAATGATAATGTTCCCAGCTGTGAGGGAGCGTGACTCTAACACCACTATGTGTCAGCCTGTCAGGACTTGGGTCGTATTCTTCTTTGCCAANGGGGGGGGGGGGGGGGGGGGGGGGGGGAATCCGCCCACACTCTTTTTCTAGCATTTTAACCGCCAATCCTTTTTCGGGGTTTTTAATTTAAAAAGATTTAAGACATATTCTAGTTATTAATTTGTTTAACGTGATCTCAGATGAAAAAAAGAAACATGTATTAGAAGTTTCGAACAATTTAGTAAACGCAAAATTAACTTTAGATTACCACAATTCGTTGATATTTTCTGAAAGCTGCCTTTTTAATAATTATATTAATTAAAATAATAGTTATGATTTTTAAAATTGTGTTCATGAATAATTAATTAGTTGTAACAATAGAAATAAAAATGTTGTCCTTAGATGGCACAAATGTTTGTTGAAACAAAATACAGCAGTAAGGGGCGTGGTCTCTTATCATTTGAAATGAAACGGACCGGTTAGAATGACCGCAATTTCGATTGTGTTCACAAATTCGAATAACCAATTTAAACATAACAAGAATACTACTTTCGCAGTGCTTTATGTCCGGTTGGCATATTATTGTCTATGGGATTAACTAATTAAGTTAATACACAACAGATACATTTATCATTGCTATGTTAGTTAGGTTGGAGGGTGAGCAAATCTAAATTGATACTGTGCCTGATTTCGCAGCAAAGATATATAGGTTAGTAAAATAAGATGGCTAGTTAGCTACTGCCACCTATTTCTGTTAAGTATTAATAAACTTATATGTGCAAGTTAGACAAATGTGATAAACAAGTTAGACCAATGAGAACACAATCCTTTTTTAGATGAATGAATCATGGAATTTCCACTCACTTCGATTTGAAGATTTATAATGTACCAACATAGATTTAGAATAAAACAGTTTGAATGTGATATATATGTAGAAAATTCAACGCAGTATAACTGAAGGTGCATTATTACCTGCCAGTAAAATTTGTATTAGATGGACTAAGAAAGAGGAATTTACTACGAAGAGGTTGGGCTTCTTACATTGCTTCGGATGCTTCCAACTGCTGGTCTTAAAGAAGTAGTCCTCGAGGCCTCGGAGTCAAGTCGTTTGCTTTTTGAATTTAGATTTTCCATTACTATATGATTATTTTATGTAAAGTTTGTCTTCCTGTAATAAATTGTGGCATTGACTCTGACTGGCGATCGGAGAAAAAGCAGCTCAACAAATATCTTTTTAGTAGTAGTAAAGACGAATGTAAATAATCTGAAGAGAAGCAGCACAACAAATATCTTTTTTTTGATTGGTTTTCATGTTAAGACACAACAAATATCTTTTTTTTTGTTAATAACAAATATCTCTTTAAAACAGTGAATACGAAGCTAACCCAATCGGAGAAAAAGCAGCAGAACAAATATCTTCCCTTTTTGTTCGTCGATAAGACAATAATAACAAATAGTGGTTCATGAAGGATTTTAAAGTCTTTTTTTTTTCTTTTGTTTGTTAATTTGCAGTCAGTTTTCTATTGCTGTATTTTCTTCCTCATTAATTCCGTGCCATGTTTTATTGGATAACAAAAATTCTTTCATTGTTTGATCCTTAGTTAGTTTTCCTCATGTTTTTCAATTAATTAATAAATCTTTTACTATTTTTCTTGATAATATATGCTTCACAGTTTTGTTATACCTTACTTACACTATGGGTAATTAATACAAAGACAAGTAAATTAGCACCAAGTGCTTCACAATTTTGTTCTACCTTACTTACTCTACGGTAATTAATACAAAGACAAGTAAATTAGCACCAAGTGTTTGTTTATATATGTTTGATAGTATGAAAACTTTGTATTTCGCTTGAGATCTAAATTGTTTATTTATTTATTTTAATCTTATTAGCAAAAAGAAATTAAAATAGTGACAAAGCAGAGCACAATGTCGTTGTGTCATGTTGGGCAAGTACTTGAGGGACAAGCAAATCTCTAAGCAACGGCCTAACTATGACACATTGACACGTATGAAATCCATACATGGCATCCTGAAACAAGTAAAAAATAGTACTTTTTTTTCTTTCCCTCAAAGGTGATCAGAATCCGACAATGGAGTCGAGTTATAACATGCGTCATGTGATTATCATCGTTTATCACAAGCCAAACAAAATTCTCTGGTGGCTTAAGAAGTGTTTGTTGTACGCCACATGATCAAGCATCTATTTTGTTTAAAATTACGATCAAAATGTGTATTCGATTCATAAACCATAAAATAAAACTTATTATAAGATATATAAAAACATAGGATTGCAATAAAGAATACGAATAAATAATGATATGTTATGGAGTGGATAGTAGACTCCAGCTAAGCGGAAAAAGCCAATTAGGTGCGCCTAATTATTGGTTAGCGAAGCCCAAAGCCACCGCTCTCGGGAGTCTAATCATGTTCCCATTAATTTATTCATTGAAATTCGCATTCCCCCTATAATATCAACACTAATCCAGTTTATAATTTGTATACTAATCATACCCTTTTCTTAAAATTTGATTAAGTCGTATGTCGTATAGTTTTTTTGTTATCGTAATTTCTTTTTATTTTGTTTGACACGATGGCTGAATAGTTGTTTATGAGCAGTTTTTCCGTTCTATTCACTAGTTAATACCTTCGATTAGAACTTAAAATGCCAAATATCCCAAATATTCATGATTAAAGTTGGTCAGAGTGTCTTACGTACGTGTTACGTCTTTACGTTTGTTTTAGTTACAAATTATGCCATACCTTGTCAATATTCTCTCTCACCTCCAGATGTTTGGGATGATTATATGCTGTATATATGAAGTTGCAGATTCGTATAAACGTTAAATGGACCTTCCATCGTCTCTACGAGACCAGTAGAAGGTCACCTCTCAGTTCAACATAATTTCAACTAATAGTATCTTAGACATGACGAAGATACAAGCCTAATTGCAAGTATAAATATCACTTAAATAATTCGTAGAAAATTATAAGAGAACCAGAGAAAAAAACTGTACAAGTCAGTCTTAACTTTACCATCTCTCCAATTCTTGTGGACTCCTACAACAGAGATTAAAGCATTCCTTGAAATTTATTGTGGGCAGCTACTCTACTACTGTTTACTTTATATTTTGTGTACCAATATAAAACTAGCAAGACTAAATGTACAAAAAATTATATGATTGAGACTCTATTAGAGAGGCTAGCCTAATATTAAAGAAAGAATACAATACGATACGAACAATACAATACAAGAAAGAATACAATACAAGGGTGTGTGTAGCATACTTTCGCATCCTCTCGTGGGCCACATAATGCCGTTTGAACCAAACCAAAAACTCTCTCTTTCACATGATTTAGGCCCAGACTTAAATAGCCCAAATGTAATCTGATATGGGTCGGTCTGACCGGGTTGACTCGTTTGCAGTCCTAGACTCCTAGTTTTTCTTTTTTGTTGTTGGGTCGCATATTTTAATTAGTTATAATGACTGGTTGAACCCTTTCTCGTATACAGTTCAACATAAACTACGCATGGCTTATAACTGTAATTATAAACGTGATTTTTGTAGTTTTAGTAAGTGATACCGAAAACCAACTTTGCAATTAAAATAAGAAGTAGTTTGGATATACAGAACGAATACGATTACTAATAAGGTTTTGCTCATTCTATCGCAACTTTTTGGATCTTTAACATAATCAAACCCAAAATGCCACGTATTCTCTTGCAAATAAAAAGGACTTGAAGTTGAAGGAGTTGTAGAAGGAGATTAAAGAACTATACCATGAATTTGAGAGTTCAGAGCAGAAATCGCTAGCTGCCGTCAAGGCGTCAAGAGTGTCTAGATAAGTATTATTGATTATTTCAGCAAGTTGTATGTGTCTTGAGATTTTTTTTTTAAAATGATTCAACAACTATAGTGTTAATGTGAAGGATGTACATGTGAATATGAGTAAGCGAAGTGAAGAAAAAAATAGAGAAGACAAAGT
Organism: Sisymbrium altissimum; assembly: GCA_900406495.1. NCBI lineage: Eukaryota > Viridiplantae > Streptophyta > Magnoliopsida > Brassicales > Brassicaceae > Sisymbrium > Sisymbrium altissimum. Next base: position 15,693 of record OVBI01000073.1, on the reverse strand, counting down.
GCATTAATGTCTCTGGGGTTTGGTGACGTTGTATATGTTGTAACGTAAATTCTTGGCAGGTTTCCGATGATGTTTATAATCTGAACCAAGTCTACTGCAATAGTCCGAGGTCAATACTCAATTCTATGGATCATGTGATGCATACTTGCACAAGAACATAGAATTGGCACTCTAGATTCGTTTGCAATCCAAGCCTCCAAAGGTTGGAGATATAGGTAAAGATAAATTCAAAGTGCTCTGTATGATTTGCAAACGCAAACGACGAATTGAAGAAATGTGCGTTGAGCATATTCATTCAATACTCTGATTGGTGGAGAGAACGCAGAAGACAAGACCTTTCACCTTCGTAATTGAAAAAACGTAACAAAACTTTGTCTTTCTCTTCAGTTATAAAACTACATGCTAAATTTTTTCAATAAAAAAAAAAAATACTTTAAATCTCTGTACATTAATAGCCTCTTTACTAATGTGCCAAATCAATAATATTTTATTCTTTTTTCATTTAGTCAAACCAATATTTTATTCTTTAAACACCCTCATTCAACCTTTATTTTGTTCATTAAGTGATATAAATGATGATAATTTTTTGTTAACAAAAAAAACAAAGCGATGATATAATTCATATAACTAAAGAGAAAAAACAAATTTAGTAGTATTAATTAAATTCTTCGCTTTTAAGCAAATGACTTTTTAAAAAAAAAAACACTCACGTGAGATAAAAATATATAGCGGAAGGAAGGCGGATTTGAGGGGACGGTATAATTTCAAGGCTCTCTCTCACTCACCTCGCCGCGGAATCGCCTTTCGAGCCTCGAAGGGACTCTAGGGTTATTAAGAATCTACCCACTCTTCTCCTTCTCCTCTCTACTGATTTCGATTCTTCTTCTTCAGCTCCGATCAACTTTTCCAGGTTTTGTTTCCTCTCTCGTTGATCAATTTTGCCATTTTTTCTAGGGCTTTATTGATCGAATTCTTGTGTGTTTGGGTCACCGTAAAGCATTAAACTTTAGTGGCGCCTGATTCAATTTCGCAGCTGGTTTCGTTATTTTTTATTAATTCTCGAAGTTGTGAGCTTTCTCAGCGTGTGTTTATGTGATGATGATCACATCTTTACTAGTCTTCTTCTTCGTCTCTTTCGCCGAGTTGGAGTTGTTAAAGAAATGTTTTTTCCTCTCCAGCTTGACGGATTTTTTGAAGATTTTAACAGATTCAAACAAAAAGTGTAGAGTTTTGTCTCAGTATTTGATGAGTCAGTTTTAGTTTTGATCAGAAGGTTGCTTTTTGTGTGCATGCTGGAGTATTTATCGGATTTTTTTAGGTTTCATTGCAGCTCATGTGTAAGTTGATGCTTTTTTGGTTTGTTTTAGGGGTTCAAAGGGTTTTGAGAAGATGGCACATAATGGTAAAGATGAAACTGTGGCATCTCAATGTGCTAGCGCTATGGTTGAGATCAATATAAAGACTTTGGATTCTCAGACGCACACCTTACGTGTGGATAAATGTGTAAGATATACTTCGTAATTCACATTTCTTCTTCATGTTATTCTCACTTTGAGCATACTATCTCTAACGTCTGTCTTTCTTCGCATCCATGTGTTGCATAATGAAGTCTGTAATCTATAAAATGTTGGAACTAGTGCCTTATTTTAGTTCTCACTTGTTTGTCTGTGGCCTATATAGCCCTTTTTTAAACATTTCCTTTGTATTTTTCTTGTTTCACTTCAGGTCCCTGTTCCTGCACTGAAGGAGCAAATCGCTTCCGTTACTGGCGTTGTTACAGAACAACAGCGTTTGATATGTCGTGGACAAGTAATGAAGGATGATCAACTCCTATCAGCCTATCGTATCCTTCTGTTTTTTCCAGAAAATTGCCTTGGTTCTTTCTTAGAGATTTCGTTTTAGTTGTGAACCCTGGGTTGCTGATGTAGTTTGTCAAACCCTTGGTTTCGACTTCCTTGTTCGTTATAACAACTTTAGTGTCGTATGTTAATAGCCTATAACTTCTGTTTCCGGATAAGTTTCTTTAACGGGTCCATCTTAGATGTTGAAGATGGCCACACTCTGCATATGGTTGTCAGACAACCCATTCCACCATTATCCGAGGGTTCAACTGGTAATGCAGGTTTGTTTCAAGTTCCCTTGCAAATTTGTGGTCCCAAAAAATTGTTCATAATCTTTGAAATTCTATTCTCATGATAGTTTTGCATTTGCCAATGCTTTGTGAGATTCTATTTCGACAGGCTACATGCTAAGTGTAGATTTTGTTTTCAGCGGCTGATCCTGCTTCGAGTGCTGGTGACAGCCAGGGCAGTCAACGATCACGAGTTGTAGTAGGATCCTTCAACATCGCGGAGCAAGCAGATGGAGTCTATTCAGATCTTGGTCAGGTGGGTCCTCTTTTACTTGTTTGATCTGTTTCTAGTTTTATGAGCCTTTTCATTAGCTATGTTTCATGTCTGGCAGATTGTTTCAGCTGTTCTGGGTTCACTTGGGATCTCTAATCCAGAAGGTGGTATTGAAGGAATGGATGCCATCGTAAGTGCCTATAATTTCCTGTGAGTCTCTAAATCGCTTTTAGATGTAAGCGACTGACGTTTATTTGCAGGGTCCTCTTCTTGAGAGCCTGACTCGGGGTCCTGGAGGGCGATCTGTCACACCAAATGTGGCGGACCAGACATCTACTCCCTTGACATCTTCACAACCAGCTGTACTTGCTTCCTTGTTTCCATCATTTCTCATGTTACAGAATTTTAGTTAGTAAGGTGCATTATGTTTTTGTTCATGTGAACGCTATATTTTTGCCACTGCAGGCGATTCCAGATTCGTTGACAACATTATCCGAATATCTGATTCATCTGAGACAAGAATTTGCTGCAAATGGTTAGACTGATCTCTAAATGTTTGGTTCTATGTCGAGAACAAATCTCGAGAGTCTAACAGTGGTACTGTGATTTTTGCAGGAAGCAATGCTAATAACTTGCAAGATCCTGTAAATTCAATGGGCAATGTCCAAGATTCTGCTTCTATTACTGGAGAGAGTCGGATTCCAAGGCCATCTCACTTGGCTGAAGTGCTGCAATCGACAAGGCAATTGTTGACCGGTGAAGTAGCAGATTGTTTATCTGTATGCCCTTTTCCTTTTCTCTTCTATCTGAAGAAGTCAATAAGAATGCCATATATGTCTTTGCTTATTTTGACCACTTTAACCAATGTTAGTGGAAATTATTGCATCACTTTAGGGGACCCAAATAAAACATTTGACACCGTAAACTTATTGTTTCCTACTTCAATTACCCTGGACACTACCAAATCCTTTCGTGAAATGTTGCAATGCGGGAAACAAGAATAACCGTTCCGTGTTTCGTATCTCCCTTCTGCAGAATCTCTCAAGGCAGCTCGTGGATCATGTTAATGTGACCGATCCCTCAACCCGAAGGTTGTGCCAGTCAAACATGCTTCAGTCAGGATCCCTCTTGGAAAATTTAGGCATTTCACTTCTGGAGCTTGGCCGTGCCACCATGATGCTCCGTTTGGGACAAACACCTGTGCGTATACTTGCCCTACATATTATGAATCTGATTCTTCCATTTTTTTATGATGCATTACGTTTCATATAATTTTGCTCAAAGAATATGATATACCCCTATATCTATAAGACCCTTGTTATCTTAATTGTCAGGATGATGCTGTTGTTAATGCTGGGCCTGCAGTGTTCATATCCCCCACAGGGCGAAATCCCTTGCCGGTCTGTCTCTTGTTTTTCTCTCTTCTTTGGATGTGAACACTTGCCGTTTTCACCCTTTAACTTTGCATCTACCGGACGAATTCTTGTAGTCACACTCCTCTCGGATGGGGACGGGTATTGGAGGCTTACAAGCAGGAACCGCACATGCTAGCCCTTTTGGTGGACAATCACTTGCCTCTGCCCCAAGGAATATTGAGATAAGAATACGCACAGGTACTGTTCGTTCATACACTCTAAATATAACTGCTCTTTACTGCTATATTGAAAATCTTCAAATCAGGTTTTTTCTTTGTTTTTTTACCTTGCATCTGATTCGCTTGGTTATATTAGGATCTTGGGTGCCCTCCAGTGGGGCCAACCAGAGGGAAGAAAGTACAACACAACAAACCCCTGGACAGTCGATCCCTTCTCCCCCCAGCACCACTACTGATTCTAGCCCTACAATGAGAGGGCCATCCGAAACTCCTCGAAATCCCGTGGCCTTAGTTATACCCGTTGTTGCTAGATATCAACAGGTATCTTCTGGCGAACGTAGCTCCACTGGATTAAATGGTGTACATCAGCCTGTTGCTGAACCCTCTAGGCAGCCACAGAGTGCTGGTACTCCAGCAAGAGAAGGTAGTTTTTAACATGCCTTCCACTATTCTACTGATTTATTTCTTAAAATGTTGTGAAGAGGGAACTGGGTTTTCTCATAATATGTTTGATTTGGCGTTCTCCTATACTGTTTTGGCATTTATCTTCTTAGACCGGGTAGACTAAAGATAGATAAGCTGTGTCATACATATTTGCTTCTCTGACTTTGAACATGTAGGTGATAGTAGTTCTGCTCCAGGCGGTCGAGGTTTGTCTGAGTTGAGGAACAGAATCCATCAGTTTTTGAGACCCTTATCTCGTCGAGAACATGTCCAAGCCGGGAGGTCAGAGCCTCAGGTTCCAGTAAATCCATCTGCAACAGCATCCATGGAAACAAACGAAGCAGTTGCAAATGCACAAGTAGAACCTCCAACAGGGATGGATGAAGGGAATTTCATATCAAGTGTTCTTCAGCAAATCATGCCCTTTATATCTCAAAACGTGGCTTCCTCAAGCTCAGATGAAACTGCAGGCAGAGCCAGCAATAGCAGTAGACAAGCCTCTTCAAGACAGGTACTTCGTATCTCCATTGTTTCACCATTTTGACATGCTGCATGCTTTTTTTTTCCGTAGAAGCTTATGCAACATGACATTTGATTTGTGGAATTCGTATTGGAGGGCTCAATTAGTGAACGAGATTACTTTTGAGCTTTGGCTTGTGTAAATACAGACTGGATAGTGATGATACTTATGGAATAACTTGCTTGTGGGTTTAATAAATACTAGGAATATTGAAAAATGTGTAAATGAGTTTTGGTTGTGGATAAAATTGGGATGCAGGAGGAACGTGCAGAGAGAGGGGATTCAAGTCGGAGACCTGAACCACCGTCATCTCCAGAGTCAAAACGTCAGAAGGTAAAACTGAATAGAACGGATCAGTCAACTAATGATAGTATGAGAATCCTTTCGTTTAAAACATAAGATATTGTAGACCTTANTTTTTTTTTTTTTTTTTTTTTTTGCAGAGAGAGTGAGAGATTGTTGGCGCAAAAAAGCAAGGAGTGGAACTGTGGAAGCACACACTTTTTGAAGAGTGATCGTTTTTTTTGCTGCTTTGGGTATTTCTGAGCTTTGTGATTCTCCAGAGATGATTTGACGTTTCAATGGTATTGGTAGGGTTACCTAAAACATGTCCATTTTATTTATTTATATAAATTATGTTATTTTCCCCAGATTTCGCCTCAGTTACATATATATATATAAGTGCATATAGACGGACCAAAACCGTCAATTTTAATTGTTGAAATTTTCACTATAGCTAATAATGCGTCTTATTTATTATATAAGACGGATAATTGTTTATAGGGGGGGGAAAATAATTGAAAGTCAACAAAAGTTGGGAGACCAAACAATGAATTAGACTCAGTAGCTGGTAATTGGGGTTAGGCAATTAGGATCTCTGAGAAGAACAAGCACAGTGGAGACTGTCCTAGTTTCTGAAATTGAATCCCTTTTCGATATACACCAAAATCCAAATATGTTTTGAACCATAATAGTTTATTTTCGGTTGGAAGAGAGTGAAATTGTGAAACAGTGATAGTGTGACTTTTTCACTGGGCATTGTAACTTTACGACCGAAGCAAGCGGCTCTGTAGAAAAGGTTGATGTAGGAACATGTTCCTTCTGGACAGAACCTTAGTGTCACAAATCTCATCTTCAAACGCAGCAAGTTGCTTATTCTTTTCCAATTATATACGATTTATTTAAGAATAGAGTAACCAATTGCTGAAAAAAAACAAACCAGTCATGTCTGAAACCATCTATCTTTTTATTTCATTTGCATACATATTGGGTTTGAAAGCTGAAAGCTTGACGGTAAAAAAAAAAAAAAAAAAAAAGAGAGAGAGTTGAAACTAGGGAGTGAGATGAGAGGAAGGACGTTTCTAGAGTTGTCTACCGGCGGCATCAGCGACAAGTGGGATATAAGGCGTCTTTCCAACTAAGCAGCTAACGACTCCGTAGACAAAACACATGAAACTGAAGACAAACACTCCCGTGTGTCCCCACATCATCGCCTTCATCCCAAACCCACCTCCTTGACCCGGATCCAGTATCCTCGTCAGCAACACCGGAACCGCAAGCAGCACATCAAGCGTCACCGCCTGCATCGCGTTGAACCTTACGTACCTGCTGAAACTCGTGTTCCTCACCACCCCTAAGTACAACCCAAAGAAGGCCACGAAGCTCGCGTACGGCACCGACCTGTACAGGTTCAGTATCGGGAAGATTGGCTCCACCACCAACGCCAGCCTCGGGTACTGCGCGAACAGGAATCGTCCGTACTGCAGCGAGTTGAAGAACGGCAGCGTGTACGCCGCGATTGCAATCACGCGCTCCGTTGCTGGCGTCGGGGTGTATGACCCCCGCGTCGTCAAAGTGGTGGCGCGTCTTGTCGAGGGTCGTATCGAGATGGTGGTGGATCCAGGGAAGGAGAGAGTGAGTGGTCTCGCTCTAGTAGCCGCCAAGGGATTTAGGGTTTGGTGGAGAGATAAGCACAGAGACGCCATTTTCGTACAAAAAGCTTAACTGAAGAGAGAGAAAGAGAGAGTAAGCATTTTAACTAAATCAAACCAAACTAAACCAAACCAAACCAAACCAAAAACAACATTAGTTAATAGAAGTAAACCAGAGCTAAACCAGAAATCGAAATGTTTCCAAACTAATAGTCAGCAGTCAGCAGCCATAGTTTTGTATTCTTCTTCATCACCAATTACTATACTAACTCTAGTAGATGAGAAGAAGAAGAAGAATTATTGAACAAGACGACGACTTTTGAAGAGGACATTCTTCTGCTTTCAATCTCTCTCTCTGCGATGGGTTGCGGTGGAACTCTGTTCTACCCAGTTCTGATAACACTCTCCGTCGCTCTAATCACATACAACATCATCATCTCCGCTAATGCTCCTCTCAAGCAAGGCTTTCCCGGCCGATCTTCTTCCTCCGACGATATCTCTCTTGACCCAGTCATCGAATTGCCACGTGGCGGATCCAGAATCCGAGGCAACGAGAGGAAGAGGAGGCTCTTCCACACGGCCGTGACGGCGTCTGACTCCGTCTACAACACGTGGCAATGCAGAGTCATGTACTACTGGTTCAAAAAGGTCAGGGCTTCCGCTGGTCCAGGATCCGAGATGGGTGGGTTTACTCGGATCTTGCATTCCGGTAAACCCGATAAGTATATGGATGAGATTCCTACTTTCGTTGCTCAGCCTTTACCATCTGGGGTGGATCAGGTAATCAATCCTTCGAATGAGTTTTGTTCATTCGAAAGGTCGAACATTTGAGTGAGATTTTGATGTGGACAGGGTTATATAGTACTGAACAGGCCATGGGCGTTTGTACAATGGCTTCAACAAACTGACATTAAAGAAGAGTAAGAATGCTTTTGATTTGACACTTTTTTTGTAATTAACTAGAGAGAGAATTCTTGTAACGGAGAATGATGTTTTTGTCTGCAGTTATATTCTGATGTCTGAGCCTGATCACATCATTGTCAAACCTATACCAAATCTAGCCAAAGATGGGTTTGGAGCTGCGTTTCCTTTCTTTTATATTGAACCGAAAAAGTATGAGAAGGTGTTGAGGAAGTATTATCCAGAAGAGAGAGGACCCGTAACTAACATCGATCCGATAGGGAACTCTCCTGTCATTGTCGGAAAGGTCTGCTTTTTCTTCTGAACTTGTTGTTGCATAGAGAAAACAAGTTGGGGGATAAGGTGTCTGTAAAGATTTAGATTTTATGGTTTTTGTAGGAAGCTTTGGAGAAGATTGCTCCAACTTGGATGAATGTTTCTTTGGCTATGAAGAAGGATCCTGAAGCAGACAAGGCTTTTGGATGGGTTCTTGAAATGTACAAATCTTTTTTTGATAAAAACGAGTTCTTTTTTTACATCGAATCTGTTGTTTAGATGGTTCGATTAAGTAGACTCTTGTTATCTTTTGTGGAAGTACAGGTATGCTTATGCTGTCTCATCTGCATTACATGGTGTTGGCAATGTTCTACACAAAGATTTCATGATTCAGGTAACCCTGTTCACTCATTTTGAATGTTGCTTTTGGTATAACTGTATATTGCAATTATGCATGATGCACTTATGTTTACATGCATATGAATTTTTGTCTAATGCATTAACTGAAGAGATGATAGACTTTGGTTTAATTGTATTTGTGGTAATGAATCAGCCTCCGTGGGATACAGAGGTTGGTGACAAATACATCATACACTACACATATGGATGTGACTACGATATGAAGGTAAGATTCCGACTTGTGATTGTCATTTAAGAAAGGAGAGACAAAATTAATAAATACAAAACTTTGATGACTTGACTATCGAAATTGGCATGGTTTTGTAACTCAATCACGATTGTTGTGTTTTCAGGGTCACTTAACCTATGGGAAGGTTGGGGAATGGAGATTTGACAAAAGATCGTATGATAGCTCACCGCCACCAAGGAACCTTACAATGCCACCACCTGGTGTTTCACAGAGTGTGGTATGTTTATAAATATCCTGCCTTCAGCTTCTGAAAACACATTACATATGATTACACTGAAACGTCGAATACAAGCACAGCTCAGACGTTTTCTTCATTGATATATTATTGGCAGGTAACATTAGTGAAGATGGTGAACGAAGCCACGGCAAACATTCCAAACTGGGGATCATAAGAGACTAGATAGAGAGATAGAAACAGTTTATTCCTGACTAGATTTCTATCTATATGTTGCCCTTCTCTCTTGGAGAAAACGTTGTCGTTTCGTTTGTAAAAATATATATAGCTTTCAAACAAGCCTGTATGAGCATTTTACTTCTCCAATTCTTGTTGGTCTCTACTAGATTTTGATGTCTTGTTACTACACCACGTCAGACTTGCACAGATTAATACCGACATAGACACCAGTCAATATGTACGTACATCATACAAAGCAAAACAAAAGATGGTGTTTCTTTTTCTTTTGCCAAAAAATACAACCTGTAATTCCCAAGAGCAGCAGCCTCAAACAACCTTCTTGGTTTTGCAATCTGAAATGTTATTTAGTTCGTGTACAAAATTTATGTAAGGTTGATCATATATCACCATTCCAGCAAAAGATTCTATGAGGTTCAAGGATGAGGAATCCAGGGCCGTTCCAAATTAAATAGCGGTTCAAATCAAGAAAAGAATTATGTGCTCCTCCCTCCTTTCTTATTTGTTAGTCAAAATCTCAAACATTTAGCTATATAAAAAGTAAAAGAGGTCTCTCCGTATCATTTGATTTCTGTTGGAAATAGCTGGAATAGGAAAGAGCGATAGAGAGACGTGTTTAATATTGTTATCTTTTTGACTGATACTTCAAGCTTTAATTTGATTTCCCATTATCCGACATCAACAGTTGTCTCCGACTTTTCTTGCCCTTACATTTCACGTGCCCTATCGGAGTTGAGGAGACTCTTTTATTGTGTAACTACTATATGTTGCTACACAATCCTCTGAACTTATGGTTCATACGAACATGGACACCTACAATAAGCATGCCTTCTTCATATCGGTAGCCTTCTTCATGTCCCACGGATTCTTGATGATGTTCTTCTTTATCCAATTTTCAGATATTTTTTCTTCTGATACAATCTCCACCGATCAATCTCTTTCAAGATACCAGATCATTGTTTCTAGTGGTGATGTTTTGGAACAAAGCCACTTCAGACCAGGTATTTTGAATTACTTATCTTCAATTCCACATAATTCTTTAGTCATTTTAAAGATCTCAAATGGTAACTTACTTCTTCAAGATGATCTTATCGAGGAAACAAATTGGTCGACAGGTCTTGCTTCTGACTCCGACAAATATGATTCATTCCCACTAAAAATGGAAAACTTCTCAAAAGTTATAGACAGGGACATGGATTTTCAATCAAAAATGCGTCGTGAGAATCCAGGAGCGACAAAATATTATAAAACCGTAACCATTGTATTAGCCAGTGTACTAACATCAATAGTGGCTGCTGCATTTGTCATTGGTTCGTGTTGTTACTTTTCACCTCGGCGCAAAACAAGAGCAAAAAATGGTGAGGTTGGTTTTTGCAGAAGCTGTTTCACTATACAAGTTTTATTTATTTATATATATATATATATATATATTTTTGTTTGGCTTTTTACTGAAGCTGAAGCCGAAGCCGAAGCCGAAGCCAGTACTATTGAAACAGAGGATGATGGTGGAGAAGAGACGTGTGACCTAAGTCTACATACAATAATTAGCGCAACCAATGATTTCTCTGAGGATTATAAGTTAGGAGAAGGTGGTTTTGGTCCAGTCTATAAGGTACCTAAAACCAATATTCAAGTAAAACGATCTGATTTTGTTTTGTTTCCTAGTAGTGACGAAGAACAATATAGCCTATAAATACATAAACCACAATTCCACTTGTGTAATTAGTTAAATTAAATAACCTATATTTATTGTAAAATCGATAAATGAGGAATTCTGATTTAAAACCTTATGTCGCGCAAATAAAAGTCGTTAATTTAATGACAAAAAAAACAACTTGTAGTTTCAGTATCAAGTGGTTTGTATCCCGTCAAGTTTCATCGAGTTTGGGTTCCAGTTTCACTAGACTGCATTTTTGGCTGGTATTTACATCGAAAGCGAAAGATTCCAAAAGTAGTCTGGTAACTTAGATCACTTTGCTTAATTCACTTTGAACTGCTAGGCAAAGCTACCAAATGGGGTGGATGTGGCTATCAAAAGGCTTTCAAAAAGGTCAAATCAAGGTCTGAGAGAGTTTAAGAACGAAGTGGCTTTGGTTAACAAGCTTCAACACAAGAACCTAGTGAGACTTTTAGGACACTGCGTGGAGGAAGACGAGAAACTCCTTATTTACGAGTACATGTCTAATAAGAGCCTTGATGCTTTCCTCTTTGGTAAGTGATGAATACGACATCATCAATATTAATTAATCTAAAACTTGGTCGTACATAAATCTTCACGATTTTCTTTATTTTTGTTTTGTTTTGGTTCGTGTAGACTCTATTAAGCGTAGGGAATTGGATTGGGAGAAACGTATGAATATAGTGAATGGGACAACAAGAGGACTTCAATATCTGCATGAAGACTCGCATCTCAAAATAATCCATCGAGATCTTAAGTCCAGCAACATTCTTCTTGATGATGAGATGAATCCTAAAATCTCCGATTTTGGAACTGCTAGGACTTTCGGGTGCAAACAGATCGATGACAGTACCCAAAGAATCGTCGGAACATAGTAAGTGTTAATGTCCTATATGTTTATTATTTCAAATGCAAAAAAAAAAAAGCTTTGGGTTTACATGCTAAATAGCCTAATAGTTTATTTATTTATTTATAATAATCACTGTTTACAAGTTATAAACACAATCGTCAAATACAATCCCTTTTATAATTAATAAATGATGCTTGATTAAAAGTAATGTAGTGTTTTCTTAAATATAAATTACATATTAAGATTTGAATGAAGAACACATAGTATATCAAAATTTGGAATTAACATTCTTCACGCAAATTAATTTCAGTGGCTATATGTCACCGGAATATGCCTTGGGCGGAATAATTTCAGAAAAATCTGATATATATATAGCTTTGGAGTTCTGTTATTGGAGATTATATCGGGCAAAAAGGCGAACAAGTTTGTTCATAACGACCACAACAGTATCATTGCTTATGTAAGTGTTTCTAAACATTGCGTATCATATATGATCTATCATATATAAAAAGATAGTTATATCCAAAATGTATATTGTTGAATCATCTTCAGGCATGGCAATCTTGGTGTCACACGAAAGGTGTTAGCATTGTAGATGAAGCATTAGGTAATTCATATTCGTCAAAAGAAGCAATGCGATGCATTCACATTGCACTTCTTTGCGTTCAAGACCACCCTAAGGACAGACCCACAATTTCACAAATCACTTATATGTTGAGCAACGATCACCACCTCCAGCATCCAAAACAGCCAACCTTCACAAATGCGTTGAACTACGATCAGCAGTTAGTGTCTGAGTATATGTTTTCGATAAACGAAGTGATGCAAACAACAATGGAAGGACGATGAGCAATAAATTAAACTATAGTAAAACCCAAAATGCATGCACTTGTGTTGTGGTTCTTGGTTTAATATATATATATAGATATATAATATAAGTGATTTTCAAACAGTACAAAGAGTAAATGCATAGTACAAAGCAACCTTCATGGTCTCTGCAAATTCCTGAAATATTATATAACCCCTTTACAAAAAATGTTAAGTTGATCATATACCACCATCCCACAATCTTGATTTTCAAAATATATATTTGCTAAACACATAATTTAATTTTGACAATTATATTCTTTTTTGGTAATTGACTATTTTAGAAACATATACTGTACGACGAAAATAAAGTAAATTAAATTAACACATTTCCAACACTTGAGAAAAGCCAAGTTACTAAACGGGATTAAACAATAATACAGTATATTACATTGTCACAAAAAATGGAAAGCCCCCCATCTTATTAAAAGCCACTGAACTTGTAAAACTAAAGATAAAATGGATGTATCTTTCGTCACAAGTAAACGACCAAACCAATGCCTACCTCTTAGCATATGGAGAAGGCATTACTTGCTTAAAGTACCAATCCAAGCCGGTGGTTGCATCCCAGTCTGCTCGTAAACCGTATCAACAACTGGAGGCAACATCTTGTAGAGTCCAGCAATATCCTTCATAGCATTTCCACTACCATCTACACCACCAATCCCCTGTTCTCCACCGTGGTTCCAAACGCTAATCTTTGGCTGCAAGTCCTTAACCGCAATCGCATTATTCTTAGCGATCTCCAGATATGAGCCATTGTTTATCATCTGGAAGTCTCTAAGGGCAGAATAGTCATTATTGAGGGCGTCTAGGAGGGTTGTGAGATAAGTCCCTTGAGCACTTGCTAAAGCAACAAGTCCCTCAGCTTCTTTCTGCTTTGTGTAGAACGCTGCGTCTGCTGCAGCTTTCTGTGCCTCGGCTTCCTTTTGCTTCTCGTATAGAACCGCCTCTGCTTGCTTCTGCTTGTTGTATAATTCCCAATTCGCTTCTTGAACCTTGAATTGTGAAAACAGCGATAATGTCAGATGTTATAGATCGAAATCATCTTCATCTGTGTTCATGAAAAAAAGAGAAGGGAAGGGTACTATACATACCTTTGTTTCATACTCAACACTGGCTTTGCTAAGGAACTCGGCCTTGAGCTTCTCGGTCCGAGTCAATGCGTTCATTTTCTCGACCTTAGTCTGAAGCTCAGCTTCTCTCAAAGCCACTGCTTTGGTTGCTTCAACCTCAGCAACCTGAGCATCTTTAGCCCAAACAGCTTTCTTCATCGCCAGCTCAGCATTGGCCTTAGCCACATCAGCCTCCTTCTGATTCTCAAACACTTTAATCTCGGTCTTCACTTTGATCTCTTCTTTTTTCCCTTCTCCTTGCCTCTGCATCGTTATGATCTTTGACTCGGCGTCAATTTTCGCTGCGTTCTGAATGGTAAGCCCGTTACGTTCCTTTGCACCGATCTCTCCCTTCATCTTGGCCTCAGAAACATCGATCCTGGCTTGATTTGCTGCTTCCATTTGTGTTTTCTGACCCAAGTAAGAGAAGTACTCATGTCCAGGCACATCAACGAGCTGCTTCACGTTGGCGTTGTAGATTATGAGACCGAACTGGTTTAGCTCTAGTTGAATCTTATCAAACACCTTCTTCTTAAAATCCTTTGTCCCTTCAGTTCCGTTAAATCGTTGAAACCAAATCATTCCGAAAATGTATCAACCAAACAGCAGCATAAAGTGTGTAGTGTGCATTTCTTATGAACAGAGAGCTCTAACTATACGGACATAAACTAATCAACTTCTTAAGAGTTATATATTACCAATGAAAACTGTTTCTAGAACTTAAAACCATTCAGTATGACACTGAATCAAAGTAACGGTACACAGTACACTGCTTCTAGGCGATAGGTATTAAGATTAACGCATTCAACATATTGAAATCGTGCGGGTTACCTTTGAAGATCTCTTCCATGGTCATGGAAGCAGCGAGGACACGAGTCTCTCCTTCGATGACACCTTCAACAAGTTCATTGACATCACTGGATTCTTTGTTGTGTGTAGAAAGCAGCCTAGCGTACAGAATCAGGGCTTCAGGGTCGTCGGCGCGAGGGCCGATGGTGAAGACGGCGGGGAGAACGAAAGGAAGCTTCTCCGCACTCATGGCTTGGACTTTGAAAGTGTAGTTGACCGGAGAAACGTCGAAGACGGTGCAGGATTGCCATGGAAACACCCATGATTTCTTCGAGAGCTTTATGTCTTCGATCCCACCACCGGTGATCGCTAGATACTCTGACGCTCTTGCAACCTTGTACATTTCTAGGATCTATTGATCGTGAATGATTCACGATAAATCAGTACCTACTTTGTTATGTTTTTTTTCGTTTAGGTTTCGTGAGGGAGTTTATGTAGTTGTCGAAATGTCTAATCCATTTCCAAGAAAGTTACACCATTTTATTATAAAGGGATTTTAAAAATAAAAAGTCAAAATTGAACAAAAACCAGCTAAATGAAAAATTAGAGAAGCCATCGACCATCGTATAGGCGGCTCGGCTTAGACCTTTTTGGGTTAAATTTGTTTAAGTGGCTCAATTGCCAAATACTGTTGTTAAGTTGGTCAATGTTTGTTTATTATTAATAACTAAGATAGTATCTGGATTATATCGCAAGACTAATTATTATTTTTAATTATATATTAAATTTTGGATTTATAAGATTTTACAAATTTATATAATCTCATATATGATGTCACTAGAAAATCTTCTTGGAAATTTTTTTAACTTTTTATCCACCTTTTTGAAAAAAAAAATTTCATAAATACTTATGCAAATTCTCATTTTGTAATATATATATTTTCTTTTATAATAACATATCAAAATTTCGAATAGTCTTTTAAAAACAAAATATCTTTTTTAAACATTTAATATTTAGTTGCTATTTTTCTGTAAAATTTTTCATATTAATTTTTTTTTCTTAAAACAAACATTGTATTTATCTTAAATGTGTTTATATTGGATATTACATTGTACTAGGATTTTATCCGTTCTTCGTACGGGGTAAAGTGTTTTAACCCGTATTTACGTAAAATAATTATTTTTAAAAAAATAATAAAATGTATTTTATAAAAATTATATTAATAAAATTAAAATTAATATAATATTATTTAATTGAAAAATATTATGATAAAAAATTGTTTAAATTCATATTTCTCATGATAAATAAGTTTATGATGAACAT